>VYZX01012728.1:966417-1062269 GCA_013401335.1 Brachypteracias leptosomus
AGAAGATCACAGCCGGGTGGAAGGTGTGTCCCTGATGGGGAAGTGCACATAGACAGCATCACAAGCAGGGTCACAGAGCAGAAGGGGATGGTGAGCCTCTGCTCCTCAGCCCTCCTTGCTCCCAGCAGCAGTCAGCACCACTGATGGGAGCCAGGATCATCCCAGTTTCCCTTTGCCACCCTAGACCCTGTGCCCTGCCAAGTCAGCTACGCAGCACCTAACAAAAGTGGCTCTGCTTCCTCTGCAGGGTCCCTGGAGCTGGCCATGACCCACCCCGAGTTCTACTGGTACGTGGATGAGGGTTTGTCTGCTGAGAACATGAAGAGCTCCCTGCTGCGGAGCGAGATCCTCTTTGGGGCTCCCCTGCCCAACTACTACTCGGTGGAGGATCGCTGGGAGGAGCAGCGCCGCAAGTTCCAGAACTTTGTCATCACCTACGTGGCCATGCTGGCCAAGCAGTCCACAAGGTGAGGGGGTGTGCAGACAGGAGCCTTGCTGGGACAGGGGGAGAGCAGAAGCAGAGGATGGTGCTTTCTGTTGTACTCAAGGAGTGGATGGAATAGGCCCTTCAGGGTGTGAAAGCTCCATCTCAAGGTCTATGCAGGCAGATGTCCTGCTCTGCTCCCATAGCCCTGTAGCACTCGGTGTGCCAGCTCACTGCTGGTCAGTGTCAAGCAGTGGCCATGACATGATGCTCTAGATGAAGGAGAAAAAGCATCTCCTTTGAAGTTGGGCCCGGGCACAGTGCTGGGGAGCACATGGCAGAAAATCACTCGCATGCCTTACTGCAGCTACACGCCAGAGACATCAATAGAGCCAGTGAAAGGGAGCCAAAGATTGAATCCAGTGCCTGCCTTGCCACTCAGCCCCTCTCTGCTGTTGGATCTCTTTGCTTCCATCTCACACATCCAATTCCACTGGCTCCACCAGAGCTGCTTCTCTGCCCTTCTGGTTTGAATTTGGCCCCAGTTGGTCCGATGCAGGGGATGAAATGGTTCTTCCTCAAGGCATCAGCCTGTGGATCTGATTCTGCTTTTGCTCGTGTCGTTGTAATCCCTTCCAGGAGCATTTGCTCTTTGTACAGAAAGATGGAGAGAGGAGTTTCAGGGCAGGATAAGTTTCAAGAAATGCAGGCAAAGAGCACCACCAGGTCTGTGTGACTTTGGTTGAGTAGAGCTTTGCTCAATGCTCGTGAGAGGGAGGTGGTAAAATAGAGCTAAAAGGTCTAGAAGAGTAGCCCAACATCCAGCCAGTGGAGGGGAGATGGTGAGTCCTGGTGTCAGGGCACTTTCTCAGCCTCCAGCACCCTGCTCTGAGTCTCCAGAGCTCCCAGAACAAGCTGATCTTCCAAAGCAGAGTGAAAAGCAGCCAGTGCTGACAGCAGCCATCCCCTAGAGCATCCTCAGCAACGGGCTGGCAGAGCCTTGCACTTATGGGAAGCTGGAAGGGAGCTGGGGCCAAGGCTTGGTTCTGAAGCCCCAATTCCTTACAGCCTCCCATGGTGCAGTGTTATTGTACTCCTGGTTAAATTATCTCAGATTATTTCCACTCAGAGCCTGCTTCCAGGAGCAGGAGCTGGTAAATCAGATGGTTTCTCCTAAGCTCTCCCTCTGCCTACATCCTCTGGTTATTACCTTTGTGCTCAGTATAATGAGCAATGATTAGGATTCCAGATGGGATTGGCTTTGAAGGCTTGGGGAGCTGTCTGTTAGTGCCAAAGACCCACCATACTCTGGAGGAATCCTTAAAATATTAGACCTGCTCTTATTTTTATCCCTTCTGGTGTGATCTTCACCTCCAGCAGCAGCCTTGCTCAGCCTGCTCTCACCTCTGAGCTCTTTCTGTAGAGAACTGCCAAGTTTATGAGAGCAGTGACCTCCTTTGGCTCTGTGCTGCTTTAAATCCCCTGGCTCTGCTCCTTCCACACCCAGCTCTGCCTAATCCTCTTCCCTTCATGACTTCCCACCCTAGCAAGGTCCAGGTGCTGTATGGAGGGACGGATTTGTTTGACTATGAAGTGAGGAGGACTTTCAACAACGACATGTTGCTGGCCTTCATCAGCAGTAGCTGCATCGCTGTCTTGGTCTACGTCCTCACCTCCTGCTCAGGTAGGCTGTGCTCAGGCTGTCCCCTCACACAAATCCAGATGTGCTGGGACTCCCCGTGTCTGTGCCAGCTCCAGGAGGGGCTCTGGTGCCCTGACACCAGCCTGGCCCTGTGCCACAGCAGCAAGTCTGCTTCTCCAGAGCAGAGATCTGTGGGCAAGGTGAGGGGGAAGCTCACAGGAGAACAGGACTAAGGTGTAGATTCCTGTCTCACTAGCTTGGTAGTGTTTGAGGACTTGTTAGTGTGAGGTTGATGGTTGGAATCAATGATCTTAAAGGTCTTTTCCAATCTAGACAATTCTGTGATTCACCCTTCATGAAGTAGTGCTGGTGTAAAGCTGATATAACTTCATGGACGGGCCTCATGGGAAGGTGTCTGCAAGCAGCCTGGAGCTATTGATCAGGGGAATGGAGCATCTCTGGTATGGAGCCAGGCTGAGAGAGTTGGGGCTGTTCAGCTGGAGAAGAGAAGGCTCCAGAGGGACCTTAGAGTGACCTTCCAGGACCTGAAGGGGCTACAGGAGGGCAGGGGAAGGTCTGTTCAAAAGGGTTTGTAATGACAGGACCAGGAGTGATGGTTTTAAGCTGGGAAAGGATAGATTTAGGCTGGAGATTAGAAAAAAGTTCTTTAACATGAGGGTGATAGATGAGTGGAATGGGCTGCCCAGAGAGGGGGTGGAGGCCCCATCCCTGGAGTCCTTCAAGGTCAGGCTTGCTGGGGCTCTGAGCAGCCTGCCCTAGGTAGAGATGTCCCTGCTTGTGTGGGGAGGTTGGACCAGCTGACCTCTAGAGGTCCCTTCCAGCCTCAAACATTCTACGATTTATTCTCTGTCACCAACACACTCTTGGGAACCAGTATCTCAACGGGGCAGGTGGAGGTGTCTGTTCTCCAGGGGGACAACCAGAGGTACTATTTCTGCCATGTTCCTTTCCTCCTCTAGTGTTCCTGTCCTTCTTTGGCATCGCCAGCATTGGGCTGAGCTGCCTGGTGGCTCTGTTCCTGTACCACGTCGTGTTTGGGATCCAGTACCTGGGTATACTCAATGGTGTGGCTGCCTTTGTCATTGTGGGGATTGGTAAGCACGTCCTTACTCAAACCCCCCTGGGCTGCCCTGCCACAACTCCTGCCTGCAGGAGACAGAGGTGGTGGTGGTGGTGCCAAATGCAGGCTGAATTTTCAAGCCCTTTCCCTCCATTACCTGTCAGTGAACTATTTGCAGGTCAAATGTTGAGGGGAAATGTGATTTTTTTTTTTTAGCATATGTCCCTGCAAAGTGTCAACATCTTGCCCTTCTTTTGCCAGGGGTTGATGATGTCTTTGTCTTCATCAACACCTACCGCCAAGCCACCCACCTGAAGGACCTGCGCCTGCGCATGATCCACACCATCCAGACAGCAGGGAAGGCCACCTTCTTCACCTCCCTCACCACAGCTGCAGCCTATGCTGCCAACATCTTCTCCCAGGTATGCTCCAGCTTTGGCATTTGGGGCTTTGTTGCTGCTAGAGGGCATAATAGAGAGGGAACCTGCCAGCACCATCTTCTGTCCTCTCCTCCATGGACATGCTGGACTTGCTTGCCCTAGAGGGCTGTCCCTTAGCTGTTCTAAGGCAATGACACTCCNTTGGTAGTGTTTGAGGACTTGTTAGTGTGAGGTTGATGGTTGGAATCAATGATCTTAAAGGTCTTTTCCAATCTAGACAATTCTGTGATTCACCCTTCATGAAGTAGTGCTGGTGTAAAGCTGATATAACTTCATGGACGGGCCTCATGGGAAGGTGTCTGCAAGCAGCCTGGAGCTATTGATCAGGGGAATGGAGCATCTCTGGTATGGAGCCAGGCTGAGAGAGTTGGGGCTGTTCAGCTGGAGAAGAGAAGGCTCCAGAGGGACCTTAGAGTGACCTTCCAGGACCTGAAGGGGCTACAGGAGGGCAGGGGAAGGTCTGTTCAAAAGGGTTTGTAATGATAGGACCAGGAGTGATGGTTTTAAGCTGGGAAAGGAGAGATTTAGGCTGGAGATTAGAAAAAAGTTCTTTAACATGAGGGTGATAGATGAGTGGAATGGGCTGCCCAGAGAGGGGGTGGAGGCCCCATCCCTGGAGTCCTTCAAGGTCAGGCTTGCTGGGGCTCTGAGCAGCCTGCCCTAGGTAGAGATGTCCCTGCTTGTGTGGGGAGGTTGGACCAGCTGACCTCTAGAGGTCCCTTCCAGCCTCAAACATTCTACGATTTATTCTCTGTCACCAACACACTCTTGGGAACCAGTATCTCAACGGGGCAGGTGGAGGTGTCTGTTCTCCAGGGGGACAACCAGAGGTACTATTTCTGCCATGTTCCTTTCCTCCTCTAGTGTTCCTGTCCTTCTTTGGCATCGCCAGCATTGGGCTGAGCTGCCTGGTGGCTCTGTTCCTGTACCACGTCGTGTTTGGGATCCAGTACCTGGGTATACTCAATGGTGTGGCTGCCTTTGTCATTGTGGGGATTGGTAAGCACGTCCTTACTCAAACCCCCCTGGGCTGCCCTGCCACAACTCCTGCCTGCAGGAGACAGAGGTGGTGGGGGTGGTGCCAAATGCAGGCTGAATTTTCAAGCCCTTTCCCTCCATTACCTGTCAGTGAACTATTTGCAGGTCAGATGTTGAGGGGAAATGGGATTTTTTTTTAGCATATGTCCCTGCAAAGTGTCAACATCTTGCCCTTCTTTTGCCAGGGGTTGATGATGTCTTTGTCTTCATCAACACCTACCGCCAAGCCACCCACCTGAAGGACCTGCGCCTGCGCATGATCCACACCATCCAGACAGCAGGGAAGGCCACCTTCTTCACCTCCCTCACCACAGCTGCAGCCTATGCTGCCAACATCTTCTCCCAGGTATGCTCCAGCTTTGGCATTTGGGGCTTTGTTGCTGCTAGAGGGCATAATAGAGAGGGAACCTGCCAGCACCATCTTCTGTCCTCTCCTCCATGGACATGCTGGACTTGCTTGCCCTAGAGGGCTGTCCCTTAGCTGTTCTAAGGCAATGACACTCCCTTGCATTCAGCAGGGTGGGGGAGGGGATTCTCCCCCTCTACTCCACCCTNGGTGGCCTTCCAGGATCTGAAGGGGGCTACAAGAAAGCTGGGGAGGGACTTTTGAGGCTGTTGGGTAGTGGTAGGACTGGGGGGAATGGGTCAAAACTAGAGGTGGGGAGATTGAGATGAGACGTTAGGAAGAAGTTGTTGCCCAGGAGGGTGGGGAGACACTGGCCCAGGTTGCCCAGAGAGGTGCTGGAAGCCCCATCCCTGGACATTTGGAAGGCCAGGCTGGCTGGGGCTGTGAGCAACTGCTCTAGTGGGAGGTGTCCCTGCCCATGGCAGGGGGGTTGGAACTGAATGATCTTGCAGGTCCCTTCCAACCCTGACAATTCTATGATCCAAGGCAGTATTTCCTGTGCCACTGATCAATCAGGATCCAGTGGCTGTCAGGCTCCAGCTCAGCTCCTTACCTACCAGCTTTGCTGATGACCATGGCTGAGGTCAGCATGTGCTATTCTCAGGTTCCTCCAGATCTCTCTTTCTAGCCCAGTGTCTCTCCAGGTTTCCTGCCCAGTTGATCCCAACTCCATGTACTCTCTCTCCATGTAGATCCCAGCTGTGCATGACTTTGGACTCTTCATGTCCCTGATTGTGTCCTGCTGCTGGGTGGCTGTGCTCTTCACCATGCCAGCTGCTCTTGGCATATGGACCCTTTATGTGTCCCCACTAGAGAGCTCCTGCCAAACCAGGTGAGCCCTGGAGCCTCCTTGGATGGGTGGGAAGTTGTTGTGGAGCTCATGGCCAAGGCAGTGTGGAAATCCCTGCTCTATCCTCCCCAGGCAGCTGGGCTTTGCCATTCCCTGTTAGCCTCTAACAGAAGGAAAATTTAACTTCTGCCATTGCAGACTGGACAAAACAGAAGGGCCAGGTCCCAGTTTCAGGTGTATGGGGAGGTGGCACCTCTGTGTTGAATCCCAGGGAGTATTGGAGCCATTTGTGTCCTCAGAGCACTCAGTGCAGAGCTAAATCCTTCCTCTGTGGAGACACCAGCCCTGCAAGGCAGACAGATCCACGCAGCTCCTGCCTGTGAGCAGATTTGTGTGTGTGGTAGTCAGCACATTTCCCCTTCCCCTGCTCCTGTGCTGTGCAGATGACCTGCCCTGATTTAATTCATTAGCAGGGAGATGAGCTGATGAAGCTGCCATCACTCAGTGCCCAGTGGTCACAGCTCAGCCCTGCTCTGTGGCTTCACCACAGCAGCTCAGCCCTGACCTCCCAGCACTTAGTGATGGAAATTGCTCATGGCAGTGCCTGTTGTCTCCCCAAGCAATTGGAGCTGGCTGCTGCTGCTCTCCTTGGCACTGAAGGAGCCCACGGGTAACTCTTTGCAGGGTGTGTGGCTTAAAACTCATGCCTTGGTCTCCTTCCCTTCCCCAACCCAGCTGTAGCCAGAAGTGCACCAAGAAGAGTGCCCTGCACCTGGCTGAAGATCTCTTCATTGCCTCAGAAGCCACCTCCAGAGCAGGCAGAGAGACCCTTCCCTATCTGGACGATGACATCCCACTGCTCAGTGTGGAGGAGGAGCCTGGTATGTGCCTGCTGGTTGTGTCTGTGGGGACCACACTGCCCTGGTCATCCTGTAGTTCTTCCCATCCCTGCTTCAGTTTCCCTACTCTTAAGCTGTAGATGTTGCTGTCACAGGAGGCTGTAGGAGTCTGAGCTCACTAATGGTTGTAAGTTGCTTTGAGATCTTCAGTGGGTGTCAATATGTGCTTTCTAACCACTTTGCTAATCCCTTGGCTCTAATGTGGATTGTGCTTTCTGGCTGGAATCAGGGATTGTGACATGGATGTAGCCATGAAACATCTAATCCCTAGTGCCAGGACAGCTCACCCTTGAGTAAAGAGTTCTCCACTCTTCCCTGCCATTGAGCACTGCATTTGGGAAGCAGGAGAGAGAACACTTTGTTCTCCAGCATCTTCTCCTCCTCCTCTGGCAAGAAGAGGGCAGTGACTTACCTAAGACCCCATAAGCAATCTAGAAAAAGAGCCCAGAAATTCTGTCTGTTGTAGCAGGAGCTAATCCTTCTAGACCTGACTGAAGATAAGAGTGTTTAAAGGGTTGTGCTCTGTTGTACTTGGCTTTTAAAACTTGCTGGGATCTCTTCCTTTCAACCCCCCCAATGGAAGTGATCCAGGCAGTGAGAAGCTTCCAGGCCTGGTGGCAAAGTGGGACTGGAGCAGATGGATCAATGGCTGAGCCCATTGATCCCCCAGCAGTGCTCAGACCCCTTCCTGCAGTGCTGGCTCTGAGCTGCCTTTGATGGGCAGAGCTGAGCTTTGGCACTGTCTCCTTAGCCTGCCAGAGCCACACACGATGGGAATGTGTGGAAATAACTCCATCCCTTCCCTGGAGCAGGGAACAGCAGGATGATTCCCTCCAGGGGCTCCTCACATCAGGGAACTCCTGAAGAAGCAAAGCAGCTTGTTCCAGGTGCTGACCAAGCATGGTTTGGGGGTCATGCTTTGACCCCAGCACCTTCTCTCACCCATAGAGAAGACGACAGTTCCCTGGGCATCCCTGAGCTGGAGTGAGGAGATGGAGCCAGGCTGCAGTCAGGAAGAGGTTTTCTGCTGTAATTAGCTGTGAGACACACTTAGTAGGATGAAGACAAGCTTTGGCTTAGCCCAAGAAGCATGCAGTGTTCTGTGACATTATGGACAGTGTTAGTGGGGTCTGGCAGAGGAAGATGAGCCTGAAGCATGAGCTTGGGCTGAGCTGTGGCTTTAGAATTGGAGCTGTCACATGGCAGTGGCTTGACAAAGATGCTTCCTATGACATCCTGGGAAGTCGCTGCTGCTGCCTGGGTCTTGTTCCATCTCTTGAGTGAGTTGTTGAGCACCTTGCAGAAGATTTTGTAAAGGAGAGGAGAAAACTGAGGCACTCATGACATCAAGCACTGAGATTGCCTTTGATTTCTCTCACTTTCTAGTCTCCCTGGAAATGGGGGATGTCCCCTTGGTGTCTGTGATGCCAGAAAATCTGCAGCTCCCAGCAGAGAAGAGCAACCGGGGTCACTTGATAACTCGTCTGCAGGAGCTGCTGGAGCACTGGGTGCTGTGGTCTGCAGTGAAGAGCAGATGGGTGATTGTGGGTAAGGAAGGAGGGGGGTCATTCCATCTGCATGGATTTGGGGGGTTTGACAGCATCTCAATCAGTCCCCAAGCCTTGACTATTAGTGACAAAGGGATCGAGAAAAGAGACATAGTAGATGGCTTTAAACTCAGTGGAAGAGGAGTCAGTCCCTAAGGGAGCTGCATGAGGAGCCCTGAGACTTCTCCATCCCTCTCCTTTCACTCAGACCTGAAATGACAAGTCCTGGTGGGTTTCTCCAGGCATGGAGCTCACTACAAGAAAGCCCAGCTGCCAGGGTGCTCTAGGGACTGTTATAGAATCATAGCATTGTAAAGGTTGGAAGGGGCCTTAAAGACCATCTAGTTCCAACCTCCCCTGCCATGGGCAGGGACACCTCCCACTAGAGCAGGTGCTCACAGCCCCAGCCAGCCTGGCCTGCAAAATGTCCAGGGATGGGGCTTCCAGCACCTCTCTGGGCAACCTGGGCCAGTGTCTCCCCACCCTCCTGGGGAAGAACTTCTTCCTAACGTCTCATCTCAATCTCCCCACCTCTAGTTTGGACCCATTCTCCCTGTTCCTTTTTCCTGTAGAAAATACCCTCTTTCTGCCTGCTCTCTGAGAATGTCCTGAGTGCAAGATGCACGTGGGGTCCCCCACACTTACCTGAGCTTCTCCTTGCAGGGCTCTTCCTCCTTGTTCTGCTGCTGTCCATATTCTTTGCCAGCCGCCTGCACCCAGCCAGCCGTGCTCCGGTCCTGTTCCGCCCAGACACCAACATCCAGGTGCTGCTGGACCTGAAATACAACCTGAGTGCTGAAGGGATCTCCTGCATCACCTGCTCAGGTGAGAGTGCTGCTCCCCAGACCATGGTGGGGGCAGCCTGGGCTGGAGGAGCTGAAAGGTGAGGTAGGGAGACTTGGTCAAACAGGTCATTGGACATGAGATGAGCCCCATTTAAGGGAGGTGGACACTGGGAGCAGGATGGTTGAGTTGCTTGTAGGAGTGGAGTATTTTGAAAAGCTTTAGCCAGGAGCTTTCTGCAGGTACAATTCCTTTATAGTCCATGAAAACTGACTACTTTTACTCCTAAGTGCTGGCCATGGCCAGTGACCAGCTGGGCTCTGTGTTGCCTGCTTAGGGTTTGGTGTTAATAGCAGAGTCCTTGGTGCCAGCAGGTCTGGTAGGTCTCTTGTTGTGCCATTCACTCTTTCCCCCCTGACTAACCTTGTGGGACAGGTTTGTTTCAGGAAAAGCCCCACAGTTTGCAGAACAACATCCGAACCTCCTTGGAAAAAAAGAAGAGGGGCTCAGGGTCACCCTGGGGAAGCAAAGGGAGCATGAGTGATACAGGGCAGCAAGGTAAGTGGGGCATGGCCCTCACCACACTTGGGTCCAGGGCTCAAGGATCCACTCAGGTGAAAACTAAACCATGTGCTCTCTGAATAGCTGATAGGGAATAATTGTCTTCAGACCCTGCCCTGCTGAACCCTAACTTGGTGCTGGGTGTAAGGGGCATCATTAGTCCCTCTTCCCCTGAATGCCTGCTGTTCTCTAGGCCATGGTCCTATATCCTAATGGTGGGACAAGAGAGAATGGCCTCAAGTTGCACCAGGGGAGGGTCAGATTGGACATTAGGAAGAAGCTCTTCACTGCAAGAGTGGTCAGGCACTGGACCAGGCTGCCCAGGGAGGTGGTGGAGTCACCATCCCTGGAAAGGTTCAAAAAATGAGCAGGTGTGACACTTGAGGACATGGTCTGGGGGTCAGGGAGATGTTGGGATAAAGATTGGACTGGATGATCCTAGAGGTCTTTTCCAACCTAAATGATTCTGATTCTATCCCTAGTGACAGATCCCTCTGCTCTGAGTGCAGAGCTTTTGCATCCCAGCCTGGTGTCACAACCTTGTTGGCAGGCTGTGAGGAGAGCAAATTCAGCCTGTTTTGCAGGGGATTTTGAAGGATAAGAGAGTTATTGGGTTGGGTCCTGAGATGACCTGAATCAGTAAGGCATCAGGATGTGTTTGTGAAAACCTTTGGAAGGTGTGCAGAGAAGACAGACCAGAAGAACCCTTCTTTGCTGCTCCTTGTGTGTAGGATTTGCTGATTGAGAAGTACTGGCCCTCACACCCTCTGTTTTTCCTCAGATCTCCAAGGGACTGTCTATATCTCCAAGTCCAGAAGCAAGGGGAGACCAGCCATCTACAGATTCTCCCTCAATGCCAGTGTCCCTGCCCCCTGGCAGATGGTGTCACCGGGAGACGGGGAGGTGCCTTCATTCCAGGTGAGTCAGTCCAGGGGTGCTGGACCCCTCTACCAAGAGTGCAGCGCCCAACAGGTGAGCACAAGAGCCTCCTCCTGCCTCTCCACTGGGTCCCAGGTAGTCCAGGGTGACATGTGCAGGGCATTGCAGTGAGGTAGCTCGCATGGGTGGCATCATGGTGCCACAGCACTTACCTGTAGCCCTTCTGGTGTGACTGTCAGCAGTGGGAGCAGAAGTGGGGGTGTCTGGAGATGAGGTGAGGGACATCATCAGCTGAGTTATTCATGTAGAAAGTGCTGCTGAGGCAGCTGGATTCCCACTGCTCCTCCTGCCCATCCACAGGCAACACTACCTGTGCACAGACCATAGTGGACACCCCACCCCAGGAGGACTCACTTGCAGATGTCCCTCACCGTTCAGCCCAAGCCACAGAGAACTGGGGTGCTGAGAAGCCCCATCACACACCAGCCAAGCCCGGGGGAGGGGGGCGGGCTGGGGGCTGGCTGGGTTTGTGCCTGCAGTGCTCATTCTGTGTGGCTGTGCCCGTGCTCAGGGAGGAGGGGAGTGTGTGATGCTGATTGTGCCGGAGGCTGCGACCCCGTGGAGTTAAGTGTCTGTTTTCATTAATCCATTGCTTAGGTGTATAGAGTGCCTTTCGGTAACTTCACCAGGAAGCTGACAGCTTGTGTGTCCACAGTAGGGCTGCTTAAGCAGACGAGCCCCAGGAAGTGGATGATGACCACCTTGTCCTGTGACACCAAGAGGGGCTGGAAGTTCGACTTCAGTTTCTACGTGGCCGCCAAGGAGCAGCAGCGAACACGGTAACCTTCCAGAGCCCCCCCGGGGCCAGGGAAACCCAGCACAGCTCAGTGACCCGTGTGAGGTGCCCAGTGCCAGTCCTGCCCTCAGCTGGTGACATCCCTGGCCCTAGGAGTTGCTTGCTGCAAGTCTGCCCCATCTTTGCAAAGTTATCTTGCAGGCCCACAGCATCGTTAATTTGCTTGAGAGCTGCAGGGCTGTGGCTGGGGGTGGTTTGGGTGGCAAAAAACCATAGAATCATAGGATGTTTGAGGCTGGAAGGGACCTCCAGAGGTCACCTGGTCCAACCTCCCTACACCAGCAGGGACATCTCTACCTAGGGCAGGCTGCTCAGAGCCCCATCAAGCCTGACCTTGAAGGACTCCAGGGATGGGGCCTCCACCCCCTCTCTGGGCAGCCCATTCCACTCATCTATCACCCTCAGATTAAAGAACTTTTTTCTAATCTCCAGCCTAAATCTCTCCTTTCCCAGCTTAAAACCATCACTCCTTGTCCTATCATTACAAACCCTTTTGAATAGACCTTGGTCTTGCCTTTACCCACCTGAACTCTTGAGTGCAGACAGCACCCATGAATGGCTGGGGACCCAACTCTGGGGTTGCTCACCTTCTGTCCCTGAGCACATCCTCTTCCATGCAATGCTTTAGACACATCATCTTGAGTACCTCTGCTCCCCACTAACCAACCTTCTTTGCTGCCCAGGAAACTCTACTTTGCCCAGTCCCACAAGCCCCCTTACCACGGCCGAGTGTGTGCAGCACCTCCTGGCTGTCTCCTCAGCTCAAGCCCAGATGGACCCACCAAAGGCATCCTTTATGTTCCCAGTGAGAAAGGTAGGCTGATGATGACCCCTCCAGCCATGTCTGACTGTCAGATCCAGAGAGTCAGACCCTTTTCTGCTGCCTTCTGATGTAACCAACCTTCCTTCTGTGTTTCCAGCAGCACCCAAAGCAAAGCTCTCGGCCACTTCTGGATTTAACCCCTGCATGAACACGGGCTGTGGGAAGCCAGCAGTGAGGCCACTGGTGGACACAGGAGCCATGGTCTTTGTGGTCTTTGGTATCAGAGGTGTCAATCGCACCAGGCGCCTGGACAACCACGTCATTGGAGACATGGTACACACATGATGGGCATGATGGGTGGAGGGTGGTCTCGCTGGAGGGTGTTTAGTTCATCCCCACAGCCTGGGCAGTGTGATCCAGTCTAGACAGATGGAATAGCAGAGATGGCATCACTGCGATGAGCCAAAAATACATTTCTGCTTTAGCAAATTCACAACTAATGGAGATCACGAAGCTCTTACTGAAATCACTTCAGACTTTCCAGAAAATCCCTTCCTGAGTGGAATATCTAACCTTCTAATTTCGAGCCTAAATCTGGCTTTCCTGGGGATTTCAGAAGCAAACCCAGCTTGAGCTCAGTAGGAAAATCTCTACTACACATGCAAGATCCAGGGAAGGGATATTTTTCTATAATTGTTTATCCTGATACGAGCTATTAACAGGAAAAAAAATGCAAGTAATTACTGCAGGGGAAGGTTACTAAATGTGACTTCCAGGAACAGCTTATCTTCCAGATCAGATACCTTGACACATTCATGGCCTTTCCCCAGAAAAACGAGGCTTAGCTCTGCTCACTTGGCAGAGGCACTTCAGCTTTTTGCTGCTCTTCAGCTTTGGGGCTGCTGTGGAATGAGCCTTTGCCTGTTTCCTCTGGAGAGGACAACATGAGATGCAGGCAGTGGAAGGTGGAGTTTGGTGCTGGGCACTGCTGCTCAGGCTGAGCCTAATCCTTTGGGGCATGGCATGGTGGTTATTCCTTTATCAGTGCTGCTCTCGTACTACCTGCCTTTATTTTATTGGAGGGGGGCACACGTAATTTGTTCCTGGGTTATCTGACACAGCAGTGGGTTTTTCCACCGTATAACCCATGGTCTGTGTAGCCAGGAGAGGAGGTCCCAGTGGCTGTGTGCGTGCCTCACGTGGGCTGCTCTTGCTGTTGTGTCTCCTTGTGAAAGGGCAGCGTTATCTACGATGACAGCTTCGACCTCTTCAGAGAGATTGGCAACCTCTGCCGCCTCTGCAAGGCCATCGCCAGCAACGCCGAGCTGGTGAAGCCAGGAGGGGCTCAGTGCCTGCCCTCAGGTAGGTGGGACTGGGGCCTTGGAGGTGTCCTGGGTATCTGGGGGGAGGCTGGTTCAGTCTGAGGAGTGTGGCTGACAAGGGCTTTTGAACCTTCACATCCCGGCTTGGTGAAGTCAGTGGACACTTGCAGCCCAAAAAACCAATCATGTCCTGGGCTGCATCAAGAGCAGCGTGGCCAGCAGGGGGAGGGAGGGGATTCTCCCCCTCTACTCCACCCTCGTGAGACCTCACCTGGAGCTCTGTGTCCAGTTCTGGAGCCCCTAGGACAAGAAAGATCTGGACATGCTGGAACGTGTCCAGAGAAGGGCCACGAGGATGATCAGAGGCTGGAGCACCTCTGCTATGAGGACAGACTGAGAGAGTTGGGGTTGTTCAGGCTGGAGAAGAGAAGGCTCCAAGGGGACCTTCTTGTGGCCTTCCAGGATCTGAAGGGGGCTACAAGAAAGCTGGGGAGGGACATTGAGCTGGGGTCCTCAACAGAAACCTGAAAGGGGGGCTGCTTCTTGCTGCCTCCTCTTCTTCCCAAGGCAGCTTTACCCTCCTAGAACAGGACCCTGGACGTGCTTTCTGGGAGATGAGAAAAAGAAATAGTCTCTTTAACTCGAGACACTGGGTGTATTCTTTGGGACTTAATCCAATGAATATAAGAACAGAATTGCATCTGTTCTTTCCAGTCATGGGTATTGCTTGTGATGGGCTTTTGGACAGATAAACATCTTCTTAACAGCTCCTGAATAACCAGCAAATCAGACCTGATCTTGTGATGAAGCTACTCACTGCCCTTGTGGCTTCTTGTTCCAACCAGTGTGTGTCTGTTCCAACTTCAGGGGTCACAAGGTTGTGGAGCTGAGTCTAGGGAGTGTGGATTAACTGCAGACCAAGAGCCCATCTCCTGCCTGGGGGAGATCCTGCCAGGCCAGCAGACAGCTCCTCACTTGCTGTTTGTTCTCTTCCTGACAGCTGGGACAGACAGTGATAGTGTCCTGTCAAGTGCTGGTGGCACAGGGTGTCCTTTCAGGCTCACAGCAGCTGAGGGCTCTGGTGCTGACACCTCAAGGGCTTTGGCAAGTCAGAGTTGCAAGGGAAGCAGCTTCTTACAAATAGGGCCTGCAACTTTCTCTATTTTTCCTCCCTTGTCCTCCATAGAATCATAGAATCATTGAGGTTGGGAAGGACCTCTAGGATCATCAAGTCCAACCTTTGTCCAACATCTCCCTGACCCCCAAACCATGTCCCCAAGCACCACATCTACTCATTTGTTGAACCCCTCCAGGGATGGTGACTCCACCACCTCCCTGGGCAGCCTGGTCCAGTCCCTGACCACTCTTGCAGTAAAGAACTTCTTCCTAATGTCCAACCTAAACCTCCCCTTGTTTTTTTCTTTCTCTCCAGGTTACAGCATCTCTGCCTTTCTGCAGATGTTACACCCTGAGTGCAAGAACATCCCTGAGCCCAACCTGCTGCCTGGGCAGCTCTCTCATGGGGCAGTGGGGGTGAAGGATGGGAAGGTGCAGTGGATCTCCATGGCGTTTGAGTCGGTGAGCACGTGGCACTGCCACCTACCCTTGTGACAGCTGCTTCTTGTGACTTGTGGGGGTTTAGCTCTTTGACTTGCAGCCACAATTTAGTGTTTGTGCTGTGTTGCACACACAGGCTGCTCAAAGTGGCTGCTCAGGCCACATTTTACTCTTACCATGGGAGCTCAGGCAAAAAGCTGGTGGCAGACTTGCCCATCTGCCCCTACCACCTCTGCCTGGTGCTGCACCAGCCATACAGTGCCTCGTTCTACCTCTTCCTTTGCCATCCATGCTCTGGACACAAGAGTAACATGTTCCATCTCCTTCCAGACGACCTACAAGGGGAAATCCTCCTTCCAGACCTATGCTGACTACCTGAAATGGGAGACGTTCCTGCAGCAGCAGCTCCAGCTCTTCCCAGAGGGCTCTGCTCTCCGCCGGGGTTTCCAGACCTGTGAGCACTGGAAGCAGATCTTCATGGAGATCATAGGCAAGTGTCTGCTGGGTTCCTCTCCCTGAGGAGATGTGAGACAGCTCTGATTCTGCACAGCTCACTCTGCCCAGTCTGATGGGCACGTGTTATGTCTTCAGTCCCTTACCATGGGTGTGCAGGCTCCTAAAGCCTGTTTCTGCCCCACGCAGCACATACTGTCAAAGTCTTGGGCAGAGCCCAAGGAAATAGAGGAGGGGCTTTGCCCTAATGATTTGTGAGGCAAGAAGTTGATCTGCTTCCCACTTTTCATCCTCCCCATCTCCCCCCATGTGAATCCCTCCCTGCCTTGTTGCCCTCAAGGGCATGGTGCTTTCTCCATCCCATCTGTTGCCTTCCAGGAGTGAAACAAGGTGGTTCTTCTCTTCCAGGAGTGCAGAGTGCCCTGTACGGGCTGGTCCTCTCCCTGGTGATCTGTGTGGCTGCCGTGGCAGTGTTCACCACTCACATCCTCCTGCTGCTGCCAGTGCTGCTCAGCATTCTAGGTAAAAACACCAGTTCTAGTGTGTCAAGCTCTCCCTTTGTCTGAAATTGGTGGGACAAATCTCTGCTGATTTGAACTGAATTGCTCTTAGGCCATGTAAACCCCTTTGGCTTCCCAGAAGCCACTCCTGATCAACCTCGGTGAACAGGAGGAACTCAACAAATACCCAGGAACCTCATTGGGGAAGTGGTGTGTTTTATCTACACAATCCCTTCTATTTGTTTAAATAAGGGGTTTAGCTACACAAATGCCATCCCTGCCTGTTATGTATAATAATGTGATTAAGTCCCACATGCTCTGAATACCAATTGCTCCACTTCCCAAAGATCTGCACCATGGCTGCTGTTTCCAAGCAGTGGGAGATTTTCAAAAGCTGAATATTTGAGTGGTTTTGTTGGTATTTGGTAAATAGTTGCCTCTGCCTGGCTGGTGATTTGACAATGTTGTGGTCTGAGTGTGTTGCTAAACTTCTCAGCTTAAAAACCAAATCTATCATTTTAAAAACCACTTAGAGTCTCCCACACATGACTCACCAGCAAACATCACTCCTGCCTTTCAGAAAACCCTGTGTGTGCTCTGCCTGTAGCTCCAGCAAGTGAAACCAAGAGCCCTCCTAAGTGCCTGCCTGGGCTTGGGTTCCTTCAGCAAGCATTAGTCTAGACCAGCATCACTAATGTTGAACTAGGGCCTCCAGTATCCCCAGTAGGTCTGATCTCCTCAGTGAGTGGTCCCTGTGGCAGGAGAAGGTGAGGGAAGTGTTGCTTCTGGGATGTGCAGTCTTGGAGTCCTTTAGATGTGCCAACGTGACCTTCTCCACACAGGGGTGGTCTGCTTGGTGGTGACCATCATGTACTGGTCTGGCTGGGAGATGGGAGCTGTGGAAGCCATTTCTCTCTCCATCCTTGTTGGCTCCTCTGTCGATTACTGCGTGCACTTGGTGGAGGGCTACCTGCTGGCAGGGGAGAACCTGCCACTGCACCAGGCACAGGTGAGCTCTTGTCTTCCTACCACCTCACATCCATCCTTCTCATGCCCTCCATGCCACTGGGCTGTGAAGCAGGACCTCAGGCATGGTGGGCAAGAGGAGGTGCCTCTTGGCACCCTCACAGCATGCTTGGGGTGCTTGCTGCTTGTCCTGCTGACTGGTCAGACACTGGTGTGAGTGTGTACACAGCTCAGTAAATCCAGCTGAGGGTCCAGCCTGTCTGGTTGTCCCTTTCTTACTGGCCACAGCCATGTCTAAAGCAACCACCTTTCATGCCCCAGTGAAGAGGGTCTTGAAGATTGCCCTACACTCATTCTGTAACCTCCACAGATTGCTTTGCTGTGCTGTGCTGGACCTCCAGGACTTCTCCAGCCTTCTTAACATCGTTTATCTCTCTGGGGAGATAGACCACAAAAGTTTGGGGGTCTGTGATCATAGGTGTAGTGTCTGTGCAGTGCCTCTGTTGTGTAGGCCCAGCAGTGAGACTGTGGCTGAAGAGCCACAAAATCCTGCAGACCTCACCTCTGCTGGCTTTTAACCCCATGACTGTTGTCCCAGAGGCTGCATGAACTGTCTGATCTGCACTCATCGCAACATATAAATACAATTTATATGAGAGGGACTTTTTAGGCTGTCGGGCAGTGGTAGGACTGGGGGAATGGGTCAAAACTAGAGGTGGGGAGATTGAGATGAGACGTTAGGAAGAAGTTGTTGCCCAGGAGGGTGGGGAGACACTGGCCCAGGTTGCCCAGAGAGGTGCTGGAAGCCCCATCCCTGGACATGTTNCATCCTGGAGCAGGACCCCATGAGCTAAGCCACCTTCTGAAGGGCTAGACCATGAGCACAGCCCCACGTGTGTGTCCCCACCCCCCTTACCTCTGCCATCCCTCCGGCAGGACCCCACCGCGTGCCGCCAGTGGAGGACCATGGAGGCCGTGCGCCACGTGGGGGTGGCCATCGTCTCCAGCGCCGTCACCACCGTCATCGCCACCGTCCCCCTCTTCTTCTGCATCATCGCCCCCTTCGCCAAGTTCGGGAAGATCGTGGCCCTCAACACGGGGGTGTCCATCCTGTACACGCTGACTGTGAGCACGGCCCTGCTCAGCATCATGGGCCCGGGCACCTTCACCCGCAGCAGGACTTCTTGCCTCAAGGCCGTGCTCGGGGTGCTCCTGGTTGGCCTCCTGGGTCTCTGCATCTGCCTCGTCCTGCTCAAGAGTGGATTTAAGATCCCTCTCCCTAACGGGACAGCCCTGTAGACCTTACACCAAGAGCCACCTGCTCTGTTTTCTTGTTCCCTTGCTTTTTTTTTCTCTTTTTTTTTTTAAAGGCTATTTTTTGTAAGAGGAAAAAAAAAAAAAAAAAAAAAAAAAATCCCCTTTTTCCACAAGTTTTTCAACTCCAGATGCACTTTATTTTCTAATGGGTTTTGCTCGAGACTTGTATTTATTTTGGGTAGTGCTGGATGACGGACAGTGAGGAATACCTCAGCCCAGGAGGAGGAGGGGAGGAGGTCTCCTTCTCTCTAGTTTTTTTTCCTGCTCTTCTTTTCTTTATTTTCTTTTTCTGTTGTTGTTGTTGTTGTTTTAAATGAACAGAGCTTTCTGGAACCGCAAAGCTAAAAGGGGAGACGTTGGGAATCTGCTCCCTTTCAAAACCCTTCTCTCCGTCCCTCCCCTTGGCCAGGGTCAGCCTTGCAATGGTGACCCTTGAGGTGATGTCCTACCCCAAGCCTGAGACACAAACCCAGCAGTGAGCTGTTGGACGGGCCTGGGAAGTAGTGGTGGCTGGACCCCTGCAGTGAACTCACTGCATAGGAGCCCTTCTGGGTGTCATTGGAGATGTTGGGTGGCACCACCTGCTCTATGGAAGGTGTCAGGACATGTGGCTTTCCCCTTCTTTGGGAACAGCCGTTAGGAATGGTGCCATCAGCAGCCTGCACTCCTCTCCCTCATCTCACTATCAATGCCCAGTCCCACCTCCTGGTCAGTGTGTGACCTCACCAGTCACTACTTCCACTCATCATGGTGGAGAGAAAACAGCCTTGAGGTCCCTGCAGAGCCTTCTGGTCATGGCAGGCAGCTCTTAGCTTGAGGACGAGCCAGGTAGAGCCCATCCCTGGTGGCACACATGAATAACCAACCACTGGTGCATCCCCTGGGGAAGCTTAGAGAAAACTTAGAGCCCTCTTCTGCTGTGGAGACACGAGGGCAGTGGAGCTTCAGCCCGAGGCTGCTGCCTGCTCACAGCAGATGGTTTATATTAAAGTAAAATGAAATGGCAAACTGGTGCCATTAACGAGTACATTTTAAGCATCGCTGATTCCATCATATTTTTAAAATTGAAATAGCTAAATGTGTGCACTGATATGTAGCACATCTGGTCCTCAGCAGGAAAGGGGGGGTCAGCCCCACTGGGAAATGCCTTAAACATTATTTACAGGGATGCCAAGAGAGGGAGAGCAGCCTGGCTCCATTTGTTCAGAGATCCCTGGTGGCTTTAGGGGCTCAATCCAGTCTGAGTGCATGTTTAAGGTGGAAATTCCAGGAAGCCCATCCCTGTTGGCAGCCAAGTTCTAGTCTGAGACAGCCCAGCAGCTGGTTCTGCTTGGCTCAGTGACTCCTCACTCTGAGCCTTGCCAGTCTTCACCTTCACCTTGGGTCATCCCTGTGAAGCTGGATCAAATGTTCCTTCCTAGGTTCCCCAAAGTGTCAGCTGGAGAGAGGAGTGCCAGGACAGGGCTCTGGTTGATGCCAGGGGAAATCCAGAGCAGTTCTGCTGCAGGCAGTGAGAACAGACCTGGATTCTTCCTCCTCATCCCTTGGTGCAGCTCAGTCACCCCTTTCTTCAAAGTGTTGAGTGTTCCTTGGCACCTGCCTCTGCTCTGCACCAGTTCCTCCCTAATGAACCCTGTGCCCGGGCATGGATGGTTCTGGGAAGGGATTTTGACTCTCCTTAAGCTGTGCTGCTTTGATGGCTGCTGTGCACAGTTCAGCCCCGATATTGATCTGCTTTCCCTTATGTCTGCTCTCCAAATTTAATTACCAGTGGTGCCCTGAGCACTCCAAGGTGGCAGTGAGTGTGGAGAGCAGCACGCTGATGATGCAGAACCCCCTGAGACCTAGGTAGGTGCTACAGGGGACAGCAAGGTAACCCTGATGCTGCTGCCAGGGCTGGCAGTTTAACCTAAATTCAGCCAATGCTTCAAACCCCTTGGGGTGATCAAAGCTGCTGGATATTCCCAGGTGCCCAGAGAAGACAATGAGGTGCTGAATGCTCCCGTGGAGGAAGCTCCTTCATGGAGGAACCTTGAAAGCTCTTCAAGGCAAGGCATAGATGTGCTTTGAATCCTGCCAAGTTGAAAGCTTGTTTAAGCTCCTGGTGTCCTGTGTCTGTGCTCACTCTAAGGCAGCTCTGTGAGCCCCCCACCTCCGGAGCCATTCTGGGCACACCATGCTGGGACCTTTCATTCAGCCACTTTGGGAAGGCAAAGATTAATTTCAAAGTAGTGGGAAATCTTTTTATGTCTCTTGGGTCTGATGTGGCAGGGTCTGATCCGCAGACAGAAATAGAGTTCCTGGCACCTGACAGGATCTGTCCTGCTTCTGGCACAGGCAGGGGGGAGGACAAGCTGTTGTTCTCCCTCCTCCTCTCTGGCCCAGTGCAGAAGGGCTGGTTGGCACAGACAGGAGCAGGACATCACCTCTTCCTCCTTTGTCCAAGGGAGAGCAAGGGCTGGAGAGATTCAGGAGGGAAAATGAGAGCCTGAGATAAGTGCAGAGCTGCTGTAGCAGATGATTCCCAAAGGCAGATTGAGGAGATTGTGCCCCTCCAGCAAGGAGAGGAGAAGGAACTTCAGGTTGTAGTAGGATGGCAGAAGAGCCAGGAGCTGATCCGAGGTGATGCTTTTTGCTGGGAGGATGTTGGTAAGCTGCAAACATGATTCAGCATAGTCATGGCACTTAGGATTTACTGCATCCAGTTCTGGAGCCCCCAGCACAAGAAGGATGGGGACATATTGGAGTGTGTCCAGAGGAGGGCACCAAAATGCTCAGGGGAATGGAGCATCTCTGGTATAGAGACAGGATGGGAGAGTTGGGGCTGTTCAGCTGGAGAAGAGAAGGCTCCAGGGGGACCTTATAGTGACCTTCCAGGACCTGAAGGGGCTACAGGAAGGCAGGGGAAGGTCTGTTCAAAAGGGTTTGTAATGATAGGAGAAGGAGTGATGGTTTTAAGCTGGGAAAGGAGAAATTTAGGTTGGATAGTAGAAAAAAGTTCTTTAATCTGAGGGTGACAGATCAGTGGAATGGGCTGCCCAGAGAGGGGGTGGAGGCCCCATCCCTGGAGTCCTTCAAGGTCAGGCTTGCTGGGGCTCTGAGCAGCCTGCCCTAGGTAGAGATGTCCCTGCTGGTGTAGGGAGGTTGGACCAGCTGACCTCTAGAGGTCCCTTCCAGCCTCAAACATTCTATGATCTAACTGGACATGTGTCCCATCATAGAATCACCAGCACTCTGCACAGCTCTGGGGTCAGGGTAACTGGGGCTTTCTCCATGTGCTGTGAAGCAGAAGAGGCTTAGAGGTGGTGCCCAGCCTCCCCCAAAATGCTTACAACAGCCTGATCCCTGGGCATCTGTGGAGACAAGGAGCCAGCAGCAGATGTGTACATCCATCCCCGTGTAGGCAGCATCCTCCTTGGGATTAGAAAACAGTCATCAAATTAGAGAGGTGAGAAAAGGGATGGGTTTGTCTGAGCAAATGGGAGGGTGGGGCTGGCAGCCCCGTGGGGAATCCCAGCTCTGAGGCAGATGCTCAGAGCAATAAGACACGAGGCCTCACCTGTCTGGCTCTGATCCAGGAGCAGATGCTCACCCTAAATTAATCCCTCCCCCATCTCTGCCCATCTCCTTTCTCTGATGGCTCCTCTGCTTCCCAGACCATCTCCTGGGCCCCATCCTTTTGCCCAGCAAGGTTCAGCCTTGCTGGTAGCTGCTGGTGCCTGAGGTGCTCCCAGGCTCGACTAGAAGTGACTGGAGATTGTCTCAGGGAGGATTTCTGAAGCTGGGGAGTTAAAAACTTGTTGGTTTGGATGTTTTTAAACAGTTGAACACAGCAGACCAGCCTTACTTGGAAGAGCATGCTCCAGTTTGCCATTTCTAAACCATCTTGCTGCAATTAAGAACTATCCATGAGTTCTCAGTTCCAGCACACTGCAATGGATGTTCTGTCAGCTGCACACTCCCTTGTTTCTACTAAATCCTTGGTCTGTTTCCTTACATGTGGTGCCTCTGGAGGTGCTGGGTTCATGTGGGGTCTGCACAAGCAACTGGGGTTTGGCCACTGGCCTTGGCCATCCCAAAGGCTGCAGACACTGGAAGGGGATCAGTGGCTGAGCTGGGCTGTGTTCCTCAATCCCTGTTGGATCTGAAACTGCCAGAGCAAGGGCTGCCTGAGGAATATCCCCAAGGAGAAGAAGGAGGATGTGTGGCATGCTTACAGAGTCACTGAGACCATTGTCTGGATGCAGGGGTCTCCAGAGACCCCGGTTTTGTCTCCACTGGTGCAAACTGGGATGTTGCTTTGTCACAGCATGTAATTCTTTTAGCTTGTCCTGCACTGAATTTCCTTTCCAGAGCAGCCTGCCCTCCTTGAAAGGCTCTAAAAGGCTTTTTATTTAACCCTGTGCCATGTATAAGTCCTCCCACAGTGTCCACCAAGGAAGCTGTGCTGGTAGATGCAGCCAGGCAGGGCAGATTCAGTCTCTTGGTCACTTGTTCCGAGATCACTCCTCACCCCAGCTAGCACAAGCCATAGTTCATGGGTTCCTCAAGGGCCTCTGCTCACTGCTCTGGCCTGTCTTAGTCTCCTGGAGCTCAGAGTCCTTCAAGACCCATCTCCATCCTGAGGACATAGTTTGCATTTCTCCCCTTTGGTCCTTCTTGGGAGGGGACAGGAGAGCGATGGCCAGGACCAGAGGAGGTGAGCAGCAAGGTTTGCAGGGGGAAGCAAAAGGGAGCAAATGGGAGGGAGGATGGTTCAGAAGCCAAGGGGAAAAGAGGGGTGGGCACCCCAGGGGCAGAGGGGGGACACTGCCCTGTCACCACGACCTTAGAGTGCAGGTTCTCAGAGTGATGTAGCACAATTCCTGGTGTACCGTAGGCGTGTTACTTTTGTAAGTTGTCTCCTACCCTCACTATTTTCAGTGTCCCTTGGTTTTTGGAGACTTGTAAATAAAAGATTTTGACATTCGCACGTTTGGGTCCCTCACTCGTCACCAGGTCACTGTCACATGGTGCTGGCCAGGGTGGCACTGGCAGGTTGTGGTGTGTAATGCAGCAGGGATGAGCCCACAGCACCACTTCCCAACAGGCACAGGGTTGTCTGCTCCTGCTGCTCAAATCAGGCCTCTTGAAGTCAATTTAGCACATCCAGAAAAGCTGATGGTCTGGAAGAGCCACCTCAAGATCCCACAGAAGGTCTGCAGGAGGACTGGCTCCAGCAGGAGCTTTAGCCAAGTTCTGTGGAGTCCTTTTTCTCCTCTGTTCCACACCGTGCTGCTTCTAGTGCATCAAGATGTTACTTCTGCTCTGACTCCACAAGAAGAGGATTCATCCAACCAATGTCACACAAGGCTGGGCACAAACTTCTGGTCAAGGTTTTGTCTCTATGTCCTGTCCTGCAGCAGCAGCACCTCCCAGGACCACACTGAGCCAACACACATGGAATCCAGCAGGAGGACAGGAGGAGGACCCAGGCATTGTCCTCTCTGCAGCCACGCTGGGTGAGGTTTGCTCCCCACACCCCCTCATTGGGGTGTGCTCACACAGCTCCCAGCTATGATGCTGCTGGGAAGGACAACACCAAGCACCTTGCACCAAAACCCACCCGTGTTTCCAAGCCCTCCCTTCCATGGGTGAGGCCAAAGTTATGGGTGAAACCCCTGGTGTAATAAACACCAGGAATACTCAGGGGCACAGTCTGAGGGGTAAGAAAAAAATGCAGTATCCCCAGGAAGGAGAAATGTTCTTTTAACTGGGAATTGCAGGTAGGGGAGAGCTTGTGCCCAATCCTACTGCTGGAAAATTGCCAGGCAAGGTGGAGGGGGTTGGTTTGGCTACAAATTCAGCCTCTTATCCCAAGAGAAGACACAATGGGGACACTCGTGGAGCTGAATTTGAACCATGGACCATGGAGGAGGCACTTCATGGGACCTCCTGGCAGTGGTGAGTGCCCAGGGCTGCCAAACTGAAGTGCTGGGGCCCCAAGTTGGAGTTGACCTATGGATGAGTCCCAAACCAGCAGAGTGTTTTGTTCCCCAAGTGGTTTCAGGCCCCAGAGGCAGAACCTGGCCCATGTGTGAGGCCCCAGGTGATGATGGTTGGGGTGGTGGGTGAGGCTCGAGATATATCAACCAGGAACCAACCAGTTTGTAAGAAGTAACAAGGAGTTGATCAGTTTGAAGAGAGTTGCTGTTGGGGGCACTTGCTGAGCTCTCTCTCTGGTGTGTTCCCCCTTGGCTGATTGGAGATGGAGAAGAGCAAATGGATGAAGAATAAAAGCTGAAGGTAAGCTGAGGGGTGTGAGTGGGTTTGGTGTTGGCCTGAGGAAGAAAAGAGTTAGAAGCACACAACTGAGGGCACAGGGAGGAGGTGCCCTGGGGTATGGCAGCTGCAGACAGAGGTGGAGCTGGGCAGGGTTTCCATAGCCCTTCAGAAAGCAGCTGCTGGGCTGGGGAAGGGCTTGGGATGGGAGAAAGGGTTCAGAGGATGGGTGCCATGGGGTGACAGCTGCTCACGGTTCACATCAAGCTGGCAGAGGCAGAAGGGTTGTGTTTGTGCCTGTGGGAGCCTGGCCATGCAGGGCTGCTGGCTCAGCCTCTAACAACACTGCTGGTCCCCACTCCAGAACCTGCTGCCTGTGATTTGGCAGAGCCCCCCACCTCTTCTTCCAGGTGAGTGAGCCTGCTGTGAAGTCTTCATCACACACAGTGAATCCCCCCACTCTTCACCCTGGCATGGTGAGGTCTCCAGTGCCTCCCCAGCACCCCACCAGCATCTGCCTGGGGACTGGGTGCTGCAGTGGGGACACCCTCTTCCCCTTCTCCCACAGGCTCCTTCCCACCCTGAAACTGAACCCCAAGTCCTGGTTCTGGGGCTTTGAAAGGGAAAACTGGAAAGGCTGAGAGAGACCTGGAGAAGAGAAGCCTGAGAGGGGATCTGATCAATGCTGA
The DNA here is from genome assembly GCA_013401335.1 of Brachypteracias leptosomus. Classification (NCBI taxonomy): domain Eukaryota; kingdom Metazoa; phylum Chordata; class Aves; order Coraciiformes; family Brachypteraciidae; genus Brachypteracias; species Brachypteracias leptosomus. Next base: position 991,592 of record VYZX01012728.1, read on the forward strand.
TCAACAGCTAAAGGGCGGGGGCAAGAGGCTGGGGCCAGACTCTTGTCAGTGGTGCCCAGGGACAGGACAAGGGGCAATGGGCACCAACTGGAACCCAGGAGGCTCTACCTCAGCAGGAGGAGAAAGTTGTTTGGTGGTGTTTGAAAGTTGTTCTTAGTGTTGCCCCTGGGGGCTCAGCCCTGGAGCTGGGAGCAGGTGAGGGAGCAGCCCCACTCCCCATCCATCCACCTCTCTGCTGTGGGTGGCTCAGCACAACCTTATCTTTGCCTGGATTGGCCATGCTGGTGAAAAGCAGCAGCTTTTAGGGGGCTGATTTATTTTTTTGCACACACAGCTTTTGCTCCTTGGTGTTTTTCTCCCCCACACTGTCTCTCCCCCACCCTCTGGCAGCACCTTGCCCTGCAGATGATGCCCCTGTATTGAACAGGTCTGGGACTTGGCCCATGGCAGCCTCACATGGCTCATTATCCCTCCCTGAGCAGCTCAGGAATAGTCTTCTCCTTCTGATGATTGACACAAAGGTCAATCAAAGAGGGTGACTCACTCCCTTCCCTTCCCTGGCAATTTGTCACCCTGCAGATGACACGTCTCGGTGGCTCCTCAAGCAGTGAGCAGAGCTCTGGCAGGGAGCTCTGCCTCTGGAATGCTCCTTTTTTATCCTTGTGCCTGTTTATTCAGCTCTTCTGTGCTCCCCAAGGCCTGAGGATGAGGATGGTGATGAGGTGAAGCTGGCCAAGCTGGGTGCCAGGCTCTCCTTCACTGTAAGCCAGTGCAGGAGCTGAAATGAGCCCAAAACATGGGAATTTGGAAGCTTTGTGGATCAAGTTTCTCCAAGTGTTGGCTCATGATGCTTATTTCTTGTTTGGCTTTTCTTTCTCTCAAGTTAGAGCAAGTTTGTTGCCCAAGTTGCTCAGCATGAACACATGTTTCAGGCTGATGCACCAACCAGCAGTAGGGAGGGCTGGGGAGCTGGGAGCACCTTGATGGGTGTTTTGGCAGGGAAAGGAGCAGTGAAGGTGCCTGGACAGGAGTAAGGGCTGAGGTGCATTGGGCTGGGGTGAGATAGATTTGGTTTCAAGCCCAGATTTGTAGCATAGAAGCCATTTTATCAGGTGGAAGGCAGGCAAGCAGCTCTTGCTACCTCACTACTGCTTTATTTTAATAGCTTATGTTCTGTGTTAGACTCACCTTGGCTCCAGGTGTGGTCACTGATGGCTCCTTCCCCCTCACCAAAGAGCTCTGCAGGTGATGGGTGTTGGGTGATTAAGGGGCTCCCACCTGAACTGAGGTGACTTGTGATTATCTCCCAGACCAGACTGAACCCAGAGGGTGCAGACACAGAAGAGGGGGGACCCTTCCCAGCCTGGGACAGGGCAGACTGGGGGTGAGCTTTTAAACAGCTGTGTGGAGGTGTTTGAGGTTTGGTTTGGGTTTTTTCTTAAACTTTCATGACCTTTTCAGTTGACTCTCTTGCTGCTGAGTGAGAAGAGCAAGGGGACTGCAAGGGAAGGGACTTCTAATCCTTTCCAGCTGGTGGCCTCTGTCCTGCTGAGCTTCCCAGGGCTGTGTTGTGGCCAGAGGTGGATGGAGAGGCAACAGAGACTTGGGTGTTCCCTCTGGTGGCTTGTGCAGGCTCCTGGGAGCCTTTCCCAAGGTGTAACAGCCTGAGCTTCTCCTGAGCTTTTTGCAGTCCAACAGAGGAGCTGGGAAAAGGAGCAGGGGAGTTGATGGAGCAGTTGGTGCACAAGGCAATTGCTGAGCCTGGACCAAGGTTTGTTTCTTGTCAGAACAGCTCTGCCATGGGGAGTGAGGAGAGCCACAAGCTGTCCCTTGGTGCCATTCAAGAGCACGATGAGTTTGCAGCTGCCTGGCACAGCTGCTCTGTTTGCTTCAGGGAGTGTGTTTGGACAGCCCAGCTCTGTCACTGGGGGGTGAGCTGGGGCTGGAGTGACACCTGGGCTGGTGGTTGTGTTCTGGGAGAGATGCAGCCCAAGAGAGCTGGGGAGGGACTTTTTAGGATGTCAAGTAGTGGTAGGACTGGGGGGAATGGCTCAAAACTAGAGGTGGGGAGATTGAGATGAGACGTTAGGAAGAAGTTGTTGCCCAGGAGGGTGGGGAGACACTGGCCCAGGTTGCCCAGAGAGGTGCTGGAAGCCCCATCCCTGGACATGTTGAAGGCCAGGCTGGCTGGGGCTGTGAGCAACTGCTCTAGTGGGAGGTGTCCCTGCCCATGGCAGGGGGTTGGAACTGGATGATCTTGAAGGTCTCTTCCAACCCTGACAATTCTATGATCTATTTTCTTTGAGGTAAACTGCTCCCCATGATGGTTTCTCAGGCTGGCTGCAGAGGCTGGTGGGCTAAGTTTTAATTTATTATTTTTTTTAAGGCTCCTGAAGTCTTTCTGAGGGCTTGAGTTTATCAGACACAGGTGTGAATGAGCAGCAGACCTGGCCCCTGTCCCTGCTATTCATGCACCTCTCAAAAGAGCTGCTCTAAGGGAGCCAAAGAGTCAACCCAGGCTGTTGTGAATGCCTGGAATGACAGTGATGATAAATCACAAAACCTTGCTGGTGCTTTGTCTGTATGTCTTTTAAGCCTTATTTTTCCTGATGTAAAAATGGAAGTGACATCTGTGTCTAATGTGTGAGGCTGTGACCTCAGTGAAATCCTCTGATGGATCTGCCAGGAGGCCTTTGTGCATCATCTCAGGCTGCTCTGCAGAGGCTCTGCCCTTGCTGAGCCCCTTGTCCAGGGACTCCTGCAGCAAGCTGGCCATGCAGGGTGGCTGCAGTTCCCTTGGGTTGTGGCTTATACTGGCCAGAGTGGGGCTTTTGTGGGGAAAGAAGGCATGTGTGAACTGCCCCAGTGTGTGTTGAAGCATCTGTGTGGGGGACAGATCATCTCTGACCCCACAATGCAGTTATCACCTTCTAGCTGCTGCCAAAGACTTGGTTTTGTTGGGTCTTTGCTGCTTTGGAGCTTTAGGGCTGAACAGCCTGGGAACTGGAGGTAGGAGCATGGCTCTAACCCTGGAGAGTACAGGGGGCACCAGGTCAGAGACACCCATCTAAGCATCATTCTGTCCTCTACAGGTTATCACTGGAGAAGTCCACCAGTGCTCTCCAGAAAGCCTCCTCCCTGCTGGCTGATCTTCTGAGGTTACTTCCAACACAGCTCATCACAGCAACTCAGACTCAGCTCCCTCCCAACACATGGACACAAGTAAGTTTTTCCTCCATTCCTACTGAGCTGAGAAATCTGCTTTACTCCATGGCCTCTGATAACAACCCTTCTTGGTTTTGGGGTGCACTGTGATGTGCTGTGGCAGCTCCCACCAGGTTTAACTGGGTGCCAGGGGGGGAAGATGGACAGAGCTGGGACAGCTCAGCAGCCAGGGTGTGTTTGAAGGGGGTTGGCAGCCCTGGATGAGAGCTGCTCAAGGAGCCTGGCTGGGGAAGGCTGGTGGTGACCAGCTGCTAACCCCGTGTGCACTCAGCAGCCTGCAATCCCATTTATTAACACTTAAAACTCGCTGTCTCTGCTCCAAATGGAGTGTTTAGAGCATTGACACGAACAGCTGTCCCAGTCAGCCAGCTCATAACAAATGGGAGCTCTGGCTGGAGTGTTGTTTTGCTGCAAGGGGGCAATACATCTTATTACTAAACAGTGAAGCTCCTGATGGATGGTGACGAGGCTGCTTTGCTGTCTTGCTTGATGATCATACTGAAAAACGTAAAATCAAAGGTGTTCCCAGGGATCTAGACAGGGCTTCTCATTGCCCCTGGGGAGAGACAACCCTGGGATTCCCTGGTGCCTTAACTGCAAGAGCCTTTGTCAGTTGTGCTGTCCCTTCTCCAGGAGGGATGTGGTGGTTGGGGGAGAAAATCTGGGGAGAGAGGAGAAGGTGATAGTCAAAAATGTGGGGTGTAGCAAGAGCTGGAGACAACTGGTGTCTTCCCTGGAAGCACTGCAGAGCTCTTGTCCTTGGTGGTGGTGTCTGATTATGAGGCAGTGTGGGTTGAACAGTGTCATTTTGATCCATCCTGAAGCAGTTCTGTGTTATCAGTGATAGGACAAGGGGCAACGGGTGCAAGCTGGAACAGAGGAGGTTCCACATCAATAGGAGAAGGAAATTCTTCATGGTGAGGGTGCCAGACACTGGCCCAGGCTGCCCAGGGAGGTTGTGGAGTCTCCTCTGGAGATGTTTAAAGCCCCCCTGGCCGTGTTCCTGTGTGACCTGCTCTGGGTGATCCTGCTTTAGATGATCTTTGGAGGTCCCTTCCAACTCCTGACATTCTGTGATTGGGAGAACTTACGGTTTGAAGGGAGAAGGGAACTGAGGATGGGATTCTCCAGAAAGCTATGGAGGAAAATGATGGCTATTGGTGGGACAAGACCCTCCTGAGGCTGAGACACAACATCCTGCTGCTTTGAATGCCTGGCATGAAGGGCTGTGAGCAGCAGCCTCCCTGAGCAGGGAGCTGGAACAAACGATGCGCTCGTTTAACGCCAGCACAAAATTAGAGGAATCGTGTTTGATGGGAAGGAGATGAGCTGGAATATCAACCTCTCTGCTGCTGTGCAGCTGCAGCAGCTCAGCCCAGCCCTGGGCAGGTACATTCCCTGCTTGGTTGCTGCAGAAATGCTGACGGGCTGAGCTCTGTGGGAGCTGCAGAGGAAGGTTGAAGGTGGTGTGTGACTCACAGGGACCTTCACCCACACACCCTGCCCCTCGCCCTGCTCCCAAGAGCAGCCAGCACAAGGACTGCTGGATTTTCTCTCCTCTCCCCCTACTCTCAGGTTGTTTTCTTTTAAATGGAACGTACAGCCCAGGTAGTGCTGCAATTTCACACCAACCTAAGTATATTCAGAGGAATCAGCATCCCCTCGATTCGGGCTGTTTGGAGCTGGTGCAGGAGCAGCACAAGGACTGGCACAGGGTGTGTGAGTGACATGGGTACTGTGGGGAAACCAATTAAAGCTCATTTAAAATATTAGCATATCAGCAGGCAGGGATTCTTTCGACTGGGTTGGTTTCACTAGGGGATGGGGAATAGGGCCAGCAGTCATCTGGCAGCTTTTCCTCCAGCATCCATCAGCAGACCTGCTGGGATCTGCTGGGGGAGAGCAGCAGAGGGGCTTGGGGTGTCCCTGGAGAGGGGTGTTCCCAGTGCTGGAGAGTATTTCCAGTGCTGCAGGGTATTCCCAGTGCTGCTCTCCTGCAGGAGCTGTGACCATGAATGGTGGAGGGACCAGCTCTTGGTTGGGAGCCGTGAAAACAAACACCAAAGTGTCTCTGTTCTGGTGTGTGTCTTTGTGGAGTAGATAAAGGAGGGGGAAGCTTTAAAAAATCCCAGTCATCTTTTTTTTTCCCCCAACAAATTCTCCCTGGTATATGTTTATATTTGGTATCTATTCAGCACAGAAGAGGGGAGGGCTGTCTGGGGAAGGGGGGTTGCTGAGAGGGGGTGGGTTTGTAATCCAGACAAATTCAAAGCCAGACTTAAATAGAGTATTAATGGGAGAGGGAAGCTTTGAGGCTGCAGCTATTTTGGTGAAAAACAAGCGTTGTGTGCGTGCTGGCTGCTGCTGGAGTGCAGGGGTGGCTGGTCCCTGTATGGAGATGCTTTAATTTATGTGCACACAAGCACTCCAGAGAGTTTCCTTGCTGGCTGGGGGGGGATTTCTGGATTGTGTCCTAAAGAGGAGGAGTGGAGCTGGGTTACCATGTGTGTGCCATGGTGGAACGAGCAGTAGTGCTGATCTTTGGGGCTCACTTGCTTTCTCCAGGCAGGGCTGAGAGGTGCCTGGTCAGGTGCAAGTTGGTGCTGGATGCTTGATGTAGGGAAGACCTCCTGGCTTTGCCTTTCTCCCTGGGTAGAAACTGTGGCTTTGAAGCACTGCTGAGCAATGTCTCTCCCTGCTGCCTGCCTGGCTCTGCTGCACTCCCATCACCTCTCTCCTCTGCTGTGTTTTTTTTCCTTAAAATTGTACTGAAATGGGAGAATCCAGTGCTGAAGGACTTACTGGACATCTGACCACAGCCCAAATCATTGCACTCCCTTTTCTTTATTCCTGTCGAGGCAGGAATCTCCAATCTCCATTCTTGGAGATCTTATTTGACTGCTCAGTCAAAGTGGGTGCTGGGATGGAGAAACTCTTGATCTGTGCCTGGTGTCCATGCAGGAGCAGGCTGCAGGATCAGGTGCTTTGGATCAATCCAGCCCTGCTTTCCTCACACTTGTCTTTTTGTTGGTAGATACCAGTACTTGAAAATAAGTCCTGTTGCCTAGTTACCATGGGGTGAGACATTGCAGGGACTTGGTTTCTGCAGGTGGCTGTGGATGGATGTGCAAGGGGCTCCTTGGCTAGGAGGGAAGTTCAGGAGGGAGATCAAAGATAGAATCATAGAACTGTCAGGGTTGGAAGGGCCCTTAAAGATCATCCAGTTCCAACCCCCCTGCCATGGCAGGGACACCTCCCACTAGAGCAGTTGCTCACAGCCCCAGCCAGCCTGGCCTTCAACATATCCAGGGATGGGGCTCCCACCAATACGACTCCAACTGGAGTGAGAGAGACTGAAACAGGAGTTAGTTGAGTAGATACTTAACTTCTGTGGACCCAGGGATGTGATGTCAGAAGAAAATACTCTGGAGAAGGTCTCTGCACTCCTGCACTAGAAGTAGATGGGGAGAGTTGGTCTCCAATAGCCCCGTGTCAGCAAAGAGCTCCCACCCTGCTCCCTGGACACGCTCTGACAATGGTTTCCTGCTGATGCTCCATCCAACAGGTCTGCCACTCAAATATTTGCTGAGGAGTGAGGTTCTCAGCTCAGCCCTTGCCAAGGAGGCCCAGGGCTGATGGGAGAGGTGACCTCAGCTGCTGTTGGTGTCTGCACTCGGAGGAATTTCCCCCCTGGAAAATGCAAATGGGCTGGGAACTAATTTTGTTCAAGCATGTGAGCAGACACTCAAAGGACCTTTTTTCCACTCTCTCCATGACTTCTCTTCTCTAATTGCCAGGATGAATGCATAAACCCTTATACTGAAGTGTTCACAAGAGCGGGTTTACTCATTCTACTCTTTCTCTTGGCATAAAAGGCAACTTATTAAGCAGGTTTTAATGTTTGCTCACCAAGAGACATGGATTACAAAGCTTTAGAAAGAACTTGCATCTGGAAAAGCCAATTAATAAAACAAAAATATTCCTGATGTCATTTTCACATAAATTAACAATTTATAGATAATTTACGGAGCTCATGTCATTAGGCAAATGGACTTTAAATTGATTTTGAATTAGTGGGGTAATGATTTCCCACAGGTATCATTGCAATGGGCAGCATGAGCAGGGTGGGGTTTCCATAGAGGGGTGGGTGCAAACTCTAATTGAAGCAATAATTGGAGCTGTGGTCACATTCTAGTGCAGCATTGATCTGCTAAAAAAAAAATAAATTAAAAAAATGCTGAGTGTCTCCATTGCTGTGGCAAAGAAGGGGTAGGAAAACCAGCAGCCTTTGCATATTTCTTGTATAATAACTTTCTCCTGGTGCATGTCAACTCCAGGTGGTCCATCAAGGCAGCAGATTGATTTGGTGTTATTAAATAACCTTGCAGTTCATACGACTGGAAAAAACATTCAGGCAGCTTCTAATTATGGCAGTGAGGGAACAATGTGTCCCCAAACGGATTAAAAGTGGGGTGGTGATTGCGGGGAGTCTGAGCCCACGCTGAGGTGGGGGTGAAGAGCTCAGTGCTGCTGGCTCCAGCCTTGTCACCGCCCTGGTGTCGGCTCCCATCTCTGCCTCACTTGGTTTTCCCTCATTTCTCTGTCCTTTCATCCTGCCTGCAAAGGTTGTAAATAAAATCAGAGAATTGACAGGGTTGGAAGGGACCTTAAAGATCATCTCATTCCAACCCCCCTGCCATGGGCAGGGACACCTCCCACTAGAGCAGTTGCTCACAGCCCCAGCCAGCCTGGCCTTCCACATCTCCAGGGATGGGGCTTCCAGCACCTCTCTGGGCAACCTGGGCCAGTGTCTCCCCACCCTCCTGGGCAACAACTTCTTCCTAACATCTCATCTCAATCTCCCCACCTCTAGTTTTTGAGCCATAAATACTTCAGGGGACAGCCTGACTGGTGTGTACTAGCACAGGGAGCTAAGGTGGAGCCAGCAGAAGGTCAGCAGTTGGTATCTCAGCTTGGTCAGCTGTGACCTGCCAGGAGGTCCAGGCTGGTGTCATGTGGAGCAAATCCACGGCTTGGTTAGAATTTCTGGCACTAATAAATTGCTGATCTGGGCTCTTTTTGTGTCTCATCACACTAATGCTCAAGGCGTAAGAAATACTAATGATCTAGATGATCCTTGAGGTCCCTTCCAACCTGGCATTCTGTGGTTCTTAATGAATTCCTCCTCTGGGAGAGGAGATCAGAGGCTGGAGCACCTCTCCTGTGAGGACAGACTGAGAGAGTTGGGGTTGTTCAGGCTGGAGAAGAGAAGGCTCCAAGGAGACCTTATTGTGGCCTTCCAGGATCTGAAGGGGCTANGGTTATCAAGGCATTGCTATGAGTGCACAGGTTCCAGTTTAAATTGGCAGCACCCAGGGCTGGGGGGTGTTGTGGAGGATCCTGTTTGGAGCCCACAGACAGTAACTCCTGAATGAAAGGGCTGTGGAGATGGGTTGTGTTGGCAGCAGGTGCTGGGGGAGGGCAGTCTCCCCGTGACTGGCTGTTTACACAAACTCTGTTGCTTCCCAGCTTTGTACGGCGACATTAAATTCCTCCTGCATTAAAAATAGATGTTGGGTGAAGAGATTAGTACAGTGGAACTGGGTGAGAATATCCCCCTCATTTTGCTGTGCCTTTCCTATGAGTGCCCACTGATGATCCAGATCATGCCAGATGAGGTTTATAATTACCCTCCATCAGCACTCTTTAGGAAATGGAATGGTGCCCTTTAAGAGGAGGTGATCCCTATAAAGAGGAAATTTAGACCAGCTGAGCAGTTGTTATTGCATCCCTCAGCACCCCCTGTGCTTCCAGAGGTGGTGAACAGAACCCACAGAGATAGATTTATGGGAAAGCATCTTCTCACAATATGATATTCTGGATTCAAGGACACTGCAATTCAGTCATTTAATGCACAGAGCTCCTTGTGTCTGTACACAATCCAGCTTGTAATTATAGCCTTTCATCCCATTAGCATATGGAGGAGTTTATCTAAGTTTTATCCAAACATTTTTTTTAATTCATTAGGTGTTCTCCTTGTATCTGCTGTGCCCCGGGGCTAAGAAACACTCTGCACTTGGTTTTTTATATGTAAATTAGACCTTAAAGATGCACATAAATCTGTAGACATGCTCCTACCACTTAAAAATGATACGTACAGTGAAGGGAATGAGGATTTAAAGCCCCATCTCGGTAGAACACACTTTATTTGGTATATGTTGTAGCAGGGAAGCAGGTAGAGCAGCACAGCCAGAGAGGAGTTTGGGGAGAGAAGGTGGAATTGAAGGGTGGGAAGCAGGATGATGGTGAGAGTGGGTGTGAGCAGCAGCTCGAGGTGGAGACTCAAACCAGGGCAGGGAGGGGAGGGTGGCAAGAGAGGAGAAGGCTGGAAAGACCTCAAGGTGAGGTCTGGGGCATCACGGCAAGCATGGACTTTTGAGGCTCTCAGGTAGTGGTAGGACTGGGAGGAATGGCTCAAAACTAGAGGTGGGGGGATTGAGATGAGATGTTAGGAAGAAGTTGTTGCCCAGGAGGGTGGGGAGACACTGGCCCAGGTTGCCCAGAGAGGTGCTGGAAGCCCCATCCGTGGAGGTGTGCAAGATCAGTTTGGATGGAGCTCTGAGCAACTGCTCTAGTGGGAGGTGTCCCTGCCCATGGCAGGGGGGTTGGAACTGGGTGATCTTGAAGGTCCCTTCCAGCCCTGACAGTTCTATGATTCTATGGTCTTCTTAACAAAGCCACCACGAGTGCTGTGTGCCACTTGGGGCAGAATGGATGCAGGACTCTAAGTGCAGGTGCTGGAGAAGTCCATTATAAGCAAGGAGCATTGATGCTGCCTTCATGGTGTGGAGGGAGCCCCAACCCTCCTTCATGGAATCATAGAATGGTTTAGGGCGGAAGGGACCTCTAGAGGTTACCTGCTCCAACCTCCCTACACCAGCAGGGACATCTCTACCTAGGGCAGGCTGCTCAGAGCCCCAGCAAGCCTGACCTTGAAGGACTCCAGGGATGGGGCCTCTACCACCTCTCTGGGCAGCCCATTCCACTCATCTATCACCCTCAGATTAAAGAACTTTTTTCTAATATCCAGCCTAAATCTCTCCTTCCCCAAAGGCAGGTTGATGCCAGCTCTATTGTGGTGCTCCATGACTTGTTGGTGTTTCTCTGGCCAGGCAGAGCTTGGCCTCTTCTGTAGGAAATTCCTTTTTTCCCCCATTAAATCACACGCTATTTATTTCTGCCTTCTTGGCTTTGGCTGCCCAGTGTGTGAAGGAGCCGTGACCTGAAGGAACCATCTGTTTGTGCTGGTGCAGGCTGCTGGCAGGCAGAAGGGTGGTGGGGGCTGAGGAGGAGGGTGTCAGCTCCCATATGCTGCTGTTCCCCACGCCTGCTTGCTGCTTTGAAGGGGAAAAAACCCAATCAAACAAAGCAACCCAACAGAAACCCCTTCCCGCTACCCTGGGCAGCTGTAGTGGGGTCAGGCTGGTGGTTTCTCCCCATAGATGGAGGCTGGGAGGAGTGAAATGTTTTATCCTTGCATTGGAAACCCTTCCCTGGTTGCTGGAGTGACTGGGCAGGCAGAGCTCTTGTAGAATCATAGAATGTTTGAGGCTGGAAGGGACCTCTAGAGGGCATCTGGTCCAACCTCCCTACACCAGCAGGGACATCTCTACCTAGGGCAGGCTGCTCAGAGCCCCAGCAAGCCTGACCTTGAAGGACTCCAGGGATGGGGCCTCCACCCCCTCTCTGGGCAGCCCTTCCACTCATCCATCACCCTCATGTTAAAGAACTTTTTTCTAATCTCCACTCTACATCTACCCTCTCCCTGCATCTTCAGGGTCTTTGGACCACACTCGTGGGGTGGTTCTGGGAGAGCCCACCTTTGTCTTATAACAAACCTCTGATTTCAGCGATCTCCTTTTCCAAGACCTCCAGAAAAGCTTTGGGTCTAGACCCACAAAGCAATTGAAGCTCCCACTTGAGGACCCCAAATTGAGCCTGATGCCTTTGCTGCTGGCAGCCCGTGAATGAAAGCCCCTGCCCTGCACTGCTGTCTGTGAGGACCTGTCACTCCCCATGCTCAGTGAGAGCAGGAGATGCAACCTCTGATTAATGCCTCCAGGGAGCTCCTGCAATATTGTTTTGCAAGCAATTGTCATTGAACATTAAGGTAAATACCTTGCGGCTAGGAACTAGAAAGCTGCTTTTTTTTTTCCCCCCTTTTTGAAACAGCCTCTTGGCTTCACGAGCTCTCTGGCTGATGTTCAAACTGCCTCGTTCATCTGCCAGCTCTGCAGGTGTCCCAGGGCTGGTCCTGAGCAGCTTGTGGTCCCCAGCTCTGGTCATGAGCAGAGCAGTTGGTGCTGTGATAGATGGAGACCTGGGGGAGAGGGGGAAATGGGAGAGGAACCTGGTGCTCCTGCCTTTTTTACCTCGAGGAGGAGGAGGAGGAGGCTGGTGAGCTGGCACAGGGCAGTGCTGAGTGGTTGGATATGTAAATGATTTGCCTTCATTAGAGAGCTTGGCTGTATGGAAATATCATTAACTGCATCAAGGCTCATCTCTTTTCATACCTGTGTTTTCCCTGGAGATGTCAAAGTTTCTAAGTTAACTTCTTATCAGATTCTGGTGGCTTTTACTTAAAGTAGCTTGAATGGGGGAGGCTCCACTCCTCATGTTTTCCCTTCATCTCTAAATGATGTGAAGTCTTTTAGCTGCTCCTGCTTCTCTGAAATGTTGAGCTCCCACCTTTGCTTGATTTTTCTGGTCTCATGTCCTGGTTTGAAAGAAATCCCTGAGAAAGTTGGGGCTGTTCAGCCTGGAGAAGAGAAGGCTCCAGGGGGACCTTAGAGTGACCTTCCAGGACCTGAAGGGGCTACAGGAAGGCAGGGGAAGGTCTGTTCAAAAGGGTTTGTAATGACAGGACCAGGAGTGATGGGTTTAAGCCAGGAAAGGAGAGATTCAGGCTGGATATTAGAAAAAAGTTCTTTAATCTGAGGGTGATAGATCAGTGGAAGGGGCTGCCCAGAGAGGGGGGGGAGGCCCCATCCCTGGAGTCCTTCAAGGTCAGGCTTGCTGGGGCTCTGAGCAGCCTGCCCTAGGTAGAGATGTCCCTGCTGGTGTAGGGAGGTTGGACCAGCTGACCTCTAGAGGTCCCTTCCAGCCTCAAACATTCTATGATCCTAATGTGGTAGCCAAACCCCACAACAAAATCCTTCCCACCTCTCTCTGCATCGGAAATCAACCCAAATGTTTGTGGGGTGCAGGTGATAATGGCACCAGTGCACGCCCCGTGCCCCTGTGAAGGGGGTGGAGGTTTTCTCCTCTGAAGGACAAGGGTCTCTCCTTCCCCCAGCCCCTCCCCAAACCATCAGTGTGTCTTGCTCTGGTTCCTACTCAGCAATGCCAACAACCCCCCCTTGCGTGGAAGAGGCGGCTGCAAATTACACTCGTAAATTCAGAGTGCAGCTAATTGTTGGTTTATGGAGTAGATGTTCTTTAGGAGAAAAAAAAAATGAATCTGTAAACACTCTGATGCCCTGCTGAGCAGAGGGCTATTTATCTTGGGTGAGGAACAGCCTTCGGGGGAGATGCAAGTGCAAAGTGGATGGTGAGTTCTTCAAGGGCACTTGTGCCCCCCTGATCTGTGAGAGGGGTTTTAATGTGGGGTTTCCCCATGTGCCTTGTGATGATGGTGGTGTTATTTTGTTCTGGAAACCTGGCTGAGATGAGGGCTGCCCACTGCCCTTGGGAAGGGGAAGGATGTGGTTGGTTTGAAGGATTGCACTCCAAGTGGATGTGACTGGCAGGGGACAATGAGGAATAAACCTCCTTGAGGTGCTGGGCAGGCTCTGCTCTGTTCATTTGCCAAGAAGCTGTTGGGTGGTATTTGTCACCATCAGGAGGTGCCGTGAGAAGGGTTCTGCCCTTCATCTGTCTTGAGCCTGTCTGGAGGATTGATGGGAGAGCCAGGAATGAGCTGCTCTGGAGTCCTGGCCCAGAGCCCTCATCCTGCACCCGGGGAAGTCAGTGGTGAAGCAACCCCCCTGTTTGCTTGAGAGCTTCCACTGCTGGAATAAACCTACCTGGGCTTTAGCTCCCCTCCTGCCCACCCTGGCACTTGTAGGTCACTTGAATCCTGCTGCTTCTCCTGGTGACAGTCCCACCTTCAGAGGCTGCTCCTGAAGGTGCCATGCTCTGAGCTGCCACCACCACTTGATGAGGTGGAAAGGGTGGGCAGCATTCTCCAGCTCTCCCAGAGACACCAGAGGGTGACAGACACTGGAACTGGCTGCCCAGAGAGGCTGTGGAGTCTCCTTCTCTGGAGACTTCCAAAACTTGTTCCTGGGCACCCTGCTCTTCGTGAACCTGCCCTGGCAGGGGGGGTTGGACTCGATGATCTCCAGAGGTCCCTTCAAAGCCCTCCCATCCTGTGATTCTGTGAAATACAGCCCTTTAAAAGGCCACTTTGCCTCCCTGGGTGCTGTCATTCTTCTGAGCCTTTCCCTAGTCCTAATTGGATCCCCTGCACTCCATTGTCTCCATCAGTGGAAGCACTGAGAGGATGAGGCTTCAGCAATTTTCCTTAGGATAATTTATTGTATTTTAATTCTGGTTTCGCTGTGACTTGGCAGGAAATGTGATTTGCAGGGAGTGGGAGGCTTTATAAATAAAAACCTGTGTCTGTTCCATCTCCCTTCATGACCAGGGGCTGATCTTTGTTGTGCCAGGGCAAGCCTGGGACACTTCCCACCACGATTTATGGTGGCACCAGTGCCACACTGGGGTGGAGGAGAGGAGAACCTGGCTGTGAATTGTCAAGGCTGGAGCTTCCAGGGCTCTAAATAGACTGTGTGTGTGTGTATTTTAATAGCTGTAACCTTCACAGCTTCTGCTGAACGTGCAGAATGGAAACCTGGGAAGGTTGTTTGTGGTAGGACTTGATGTGCTGCTTGGACTGGGCTTTGCTCTGCTCCAGGAGGCTCCAGTGAGGCTTGGGGGGGGAGGGATGTGCTAATTGAGAATGCAGCAAATTACAGCTTTATAAAAGTCCTTCTCTGGACGCCTCTAAAAACACAGTTCCACAGGTTAGAAGCATGTAAGGGAATGTCCTCGTGGGCTGAATGGGGCACTTTAATTACAGGTAATAACAACACTTTGAGCTTTGTAAGTGTAATCTGTGTAATCAAAATGCTTTTAGCCCTTCCTTGCAGTGCTGAGGTGAAGCAGGTAAGGATGGGGAAGCTTGTTCTGTGGTCAGTGCATGGAGAGGGCTGGTGGGAGCTGCACTGCAAGCACCATCTCGTGCCCAGGTCCAGCTCCTGAGAAGGATTTGGGCACTGTGAGGAGCTCTGGTGGAGATGCTGAGGTTGGTGTGTGTCTGGTGCTACAGTGAGTGTTGCTGGACAGCCAGTCTGAGAGCTGGCGCTGTGGGAATAGGACCTTCAAGCACATCACTTGCTTCATGGGGCTCTGTTTCTGCTGGGGTGACTCCTACTGCAGCACCATCAAGAGGGAGAACTTTGTAACCTATTGAAGGTGAGCAGAAGCACTGGAAATGTCAGGTTGAGCTGGGCTCTCATGTAAACAAGGTGCCTTTTCCCTTGGGTGGTGTGAGGCTTGTCTGGAGTGCACCCTTGGCTCTCCCAGGGCTGTTGGCCAACCATGACCTCTCGTAGCAGGAGGAAAGGAAAAGTCTCCCTAGGAGGTGTAGGGCTGCTGGAGTCCGGTCCTGCTTTGAGAGGAACAGACTCAAGAAGGGGTGAGAAGAAGAGCAGAGCACAGAAAAGGCTCTCTCTGAGTGCAGGCTTGGCTGGTGGCTCTGCTGCTGGAGAACCTCCTGGCTGAGCTGAGCTGGAGCCCTTCATTCCTGGAAGCCCCATCCCTGAAATTGTTCAAGGCCAGGTTGGATGGAGCTTTGAGCAACTGCTCTAGTGGGAGGTGTCCCTGCCATGGCAGGGGGGTTGGAACTGGATGATCTTCAAGGTCCCTTCCAACCTTAACCATTCTATGTATGGAGAGCCCAGGTGGGAGCAGGTCCCCCTCAATGATGCTGGTTCTTGGCAATTGGTCAGAACGACGTGAAGGGGAGGAAAAATCTTCCTCCATCCCCTCCAACCCCAGATGGTTTAAAGGAGCTGGGTTTTTACTCCTGGTCTGAATGTGAGCTTTGAATGCTGAGCATCACTGTGAGTACACCCAGCTAGATTTGTGTGTGTGGTCCCTCTCACTGCTGTGCTGGGGTCTCTGGGTCTCTCACTGCTGTGCTCTGTAGGACTCGGGGGAATGGCTCAAAACCTTCAGCTTTCCTGGCAGAAGTTTCCAAGCTGAGCACGAGGCTGCGCAGGCAGCGCGTGGGTGAGTGTGAGCAGAGCCAACGAGGTGCTCAACTGCAAGTAGGTCAAAAGTGGGAAAGAGAATTTCACAGCAAACCCTGAGATGTGTCTTTTCAGTGATTTTGTTCCAAGTGGAAGCCAGAACATATTTTATTTTTTTTTTTAATTGAAAGTCAGTTTTTCTGGAGCTGAACCTAAAAACTCCATCCCTGAAAGTAATCACCCAAAACTTGAGTTTAATCAAAACATTTATCTCCAGTAGATTGGCTGAGAGCTATTCTAAACCAGGGCAATTTCAGCTCATTTCGGAGTTGAAATACATGTCATCATCCAGCAGAACATTTGAAAAGTTGCTCGTTTTTAGGATGTATTTCAGTCCTGTTGCCTTCAACAACTGCCATGGGTGCAAGTCAATCATTTCTAGAACAAATGTCACGCTGTGACCTTGGGAATTTGTGCAGCCAACCTTTCCACCAGCGTCCATCTCTGTGCTGGGTGCCTTCAAATATCTGCCTTTGGGTACTTTCTGAGTTGGGATCAGGTGAACACACCCTTCGTGGAGTTTTCCTGTGGGAACAAAAGGCTCTTATTCCATTGTGGTGGCTCTTGCTGCGTGGGAGTTACAGGGATGAGGGGGGAGGGAGGGGGATGTGCTGCTGTATCATCACTAAATTGCATTCATTCTGTGTATTAAGTGTTGTTTTCCTCACACAAAAGAGAGAGCTCAAGAAATAAGAGGTTTAACTGAAGTCATCAATAGGAAAGAAATATGCCTCTGGTTGTACCACTGTAAACAAATGAAGCTGGATGTCTGTCTACACAGCCCGTAGCTCGCAGGCAAGTAAATAAAAACCACTCAGGAGGTGACATTTCTTCAAGGGGACCTTAATGTTTTGATTTACCTTCGCCAAGGAGCAGGATGTGGATTGTGTTGGTGTTGCTGCCCCAGC
Source organism: Brachypteracias leptosomus (assembly GCA_013401335.1). Lineage (NCBI taxonomy): Eukaryota > Metazoa > Chordata > Aves > Coraciiformes > Brachypteraciidae > Brachypteracias > Brachypteracias leptosomus. Next base: position 1,008,102 of record VYZX01012728.1, read on the forward strand.
CCTGAACTTTGCTGGCTCCAGCCTGTTGGTGAGCACAGAACAGGGGTCCCTGGGGAATGGGGCTTGGCTGGAGCTGCCTGGGGAGAGCCACTGTGGGAGTCCCTGCAGAGCTGGCTCTGCTTCTGCACAGCTCCTTCCATGGGTGCATCCTTCTTAGGCTGTCAGGTAGTGGTAGGACTCGGGGGAATGGCTCAAAACTAGAGGTGGGGAGATTCAGATGAGACATTAGGAAGAAGTTCTTGCCCAGGAGGGTGGGGAGACACTGGCCCAGGTTGCCCAGAGAGGTGCTGGAAGCCCCATCCCTGGACATTTTTCAGGCCAGGCTGGCTGGGGCTGTGAGCAACTGCTCTAGTGGGAGGTGTCCCTGCCCATGGCAGGGGGGTTGAAATTGGATGGTCTTTAAGGTCCTTTCCAACAATTCTGTAATCCTTCCTGGGGGCTGCCAGGTTGTCAAAGGCTTTGGGAAGTTCCCATGGGTGTCATGGCACTGTCACAATTTGAAGTGTGTGGCTGTGCTGCCTGTACTGAGCACCCACCTGCAGAGGAGAGGAGCTGTGGGTGAAGCTGTGTGTTACAGCAATGATGTGACATGCCCAGTGATGTGGTGGGAGTGATGTATTGATAGACACGGGAGCTGGAGAGCTGCAAACCCTCTGCTGAGAGCCCCCAGCTTGATTTCACCCTTGGCAGCACTTAGATCACCCTCTGGAAAAAGCTGTTTTCAGAGTATCTGGGCATGGAGACCTGAGCAGGATTGTCAGGGCAGGGTCTGTCCACTCCATGGAGCAGGGACCAGCGAGGGCAGGGAGCTGGAACACCAAACACCTCCTTGACATTTCCTTGTTGCTCCTCCTCAGCCACTGAAACTGCTGCTTCATGGCTCTGAGCAGCAGGTAGCGTGGGAGAGATTCATCCTTTGACATTTAAATTACAGGCAACATTTCCAATTAAATTTCCCCCCCTTTTTTTTTTTTTTACTAGACGTTGGTTCAGATGTATTAGCCTCTTTATTTTATTAGGGTTATTATCTGTTGTTGAGGCTGCTAGCGAGGCAGAATCTGCTGATGTTCTGGCAGAAAGGCTCCTGGAAGCATCTTAACCTTTGGGGCTGTGTGGGACTCTGTGCTGGGTGCTTGCCAAGGCCATGGTTGGCTTAAAAGCTCTGCTGGGATCTGCAACCCCAGCAAATCCAGCACGTGCTGGGAATCCCGGGGCATCTTTAACTACCTGCCCCTTGGCTGTGCTTTAAAAGCTCTCTGCCTGGGTAGAAGCAGCATAGAATGGTTTGGATATGAAGGGATCTCGAAGATCATCTCGTTCCAACCCCCCCAGGGTGCTCCAAGCCCCATCCAACCTGGCCTTGAACACCTCCAGGGATGGAGCATCCACAACCTCCCTGTGCCAGTGTCTCACCACCCTCAGAGGGAAGAATTTCCCCCTAATTTCCAGTCTAAATCTCCCCTCTTTCAGTTTGAACCCATCGCCCCTTGTCCTGTCACTGTGGTGGGGTCTTTGGGAAGGATGCACAAGGAAAACTCCAGACCCAGCCCTGGAATTGCCTCCTAAAAAGGTGTAGAGCAGAGCCCCAAATATTTCCTAATGGCTTTTGCTTTTTATCTGTTTCGTTCTGCTGGCTAGATAAAGGTTTTCTTTTTCTCATCATGATGAGAGATGTTCTTTGTCAGGGCTCTTAATCTCTGAGGCTGTGCAGATAAATCTACAGACCTGGAAGGACAGGAGAGGAGGAGGAGGCTGCAGCTACTCGGGCAAGGAGGAGGCTGAAGAAAGCAGTGGGAGGGAGGTGAAGGGGGAGAGGGAGGTGAGGAGGGGGTGAGTTATGTCCTGTTAATTTGTGTTCCTTGTCCTCTTTTCCTAAGCTGTCGTGAATTAGAGCAAACTGGGTCAGCAGAAACTTGCTGGTCTCCCAGCAGGAGATGGTGTGCGGGGGTTTAGCCAGGATTTTTTATTATTTATTATTATTATTATTTTCTTTTCCAGTGCACTGTGGCTGAGGTTTAGCTTGAAAGAGCTGCAAGGCAACAGTTGTAGCATTATCCAGGGTGAGCAGGAGCTGCCTGGGGATGAGCTGTGTGGCTGTTCCAGGCTTTATGACAAGGATGTTGCAGGGATTTTGGTTTGTACAGAGCTCTGGAGTTAAATCCCCTTCAGCTCCTTTATGACGGGTGCTGCTCATGTAAGTTACTTTCCCTTCTAGCAATAGCTCTGGTCCTAGTGTGATAGGAGAGAGGAGTGTCCTTTGCTGCACGGGCTGTTGAAGGCTGGTGCAGCTGCCTGGGGTTATTCTGGAGGTGTTGGGGTTTCAGGGAGAAGAGGGCTCACAGCACCGGTGCTGGTGGTCTGGATCCGAACTGGAAGAGCTGGTCTCCAGTTCCTGGCAGGTCCCAAGGCTGTGGGTTGGATGGGTACAGAGGGGATGCGTTTTGAGGCTCCTCGACCATGCACCCTGAGGGGGTGCCAGGGCAGAGCTGTGCATGTGGACAAGTTGAAGTGCCTGGACAGAAGAGCTGAAGCTCAGCTGGGCTCAGGCAGCCTCCCAAGGGCTTCCTACCTGGGGTACAGCTAGAGAGACATCCCTGAGCACCAGCCATGCAGCCCAGTTTCTTCTTCTGCACTTCTGTAACTCCACCTAAATGTTTGTTACCCTGGGCTGGGTCAGGACCCTGCTGGGATTTAGGGTAAATGGGGCACCTGTGTCCCCAGGACTGCTGCTTGTTCTAATCAACCTCACCAAGTTGCTCAGGGGAATGGAGCATCTCTGGTATGGAGACAGTGAGAGAGTTGGAGCTGTTCAGCCTGGAGAAGAGAAGGCTCCTGAGGGACCTTAGAGTGACCTTCCAGGACCTGAAGGGGCTACAGGAAGGCAGGGGAAGGTCTGTTCAAAAGGGTTTTATTGACAGGACCAGGAGTAATGGTTTTAAGCTGGGAAAGGAGAGATTTAGGCTGGAGATTAGAAAAAAATTCTTTAACATGAGGGTGATAGATGAGTGGAATGGGCTGCCCAGAGAGGGGGTGGAGGCCCCATCCCTGGAGTCCTTCAAGGTCAGGCTTGCTGGGGCTCGGAGCAGCCTGCCCTAGGTAGAGATGTCCCTGCTGGTGTAGGGAGGTTGGACCAGATGAGCTCTAGAGGTGCCTTCCAGCCTCAAACATTCTATGACTCTATTTCTCCTGACGGTCCTTGGCCCCTGTATAACACCTTCCATGTCAGAGTCCCAGAGCCTTTACAAGCCTTAATTACCTGCCTTTTTTCATCACAACCCCATGGAATAACATCATTCCCCAGTCTATAGAGAGGAACCTTGAGGCACAGAGAGACCAAAGTCCAGAGGGGGGATGTGTGGAACATGGTTATACAGGCTAGCAAAGTGTTTTGAGACTGAAATTCCTCCTGATTCTGAAGGAGAATAAAAAGTACTGATTTTTTACACACTTTCCTAGTCATATATGTAGCTCTCTCTTTACTGATCTAAGGTGAGGATTAAATTGCTGCTGGTGCCTCCTCAGCAGAGCTTGGGACTCGTTGAGAGAGGTTTGGGGCTTGAGCCATGGAGCAGGAATGAAATGGGATTTATGAGGGCATAGATTTAAATGAATTAGTTCATTTATAAAATCAACTTCTCTAGGCTATTTAGCTCCTTGATGTCTCACCAGTATTTAATTGTCTTAACTTGGTCTTAATAGAATTATTAGGTTTTATATCTCTGTAGATCGTGATTTATTTCCCAGCTCTCAATCTCTTGGCCTGTGGCAACACTTCTGCTTAGTTTTGATTTGCAAGGAGGGGGGGAGAAAAAGTTATTAGACCAGCAAATTTGTTCTGCATTAGCAAAGGGAGCAGTTCTTAAGCAAATAATCTGTTTTGTGCTGCAGATTTGAAGTGAACACTTCAGGTTTTAAGTGGCAATATTTACTGCACTGGAGTGAGGCAAGAAGGCAAATATTTGGAGTTTCAGTGTTTGTGTTTTTCTGGAAATACTGAAGTATGTTGTGAAACAGAGTCTGTGTTCGGGTTTGTTCTGTTTGATGCAAACCAGGGTTTTCTGGGCTTGAGCCAGGGTGAAATTTCCCTTTTCACATCATCCTTGGGCAGTGACTGAGTTAAACAGAGAGGAACTCCCTGAATCAGCCACTCCAGGGGTGGGGTGGGAAAGGGGAGACTGGCCCCGTCTCCTCAGGGATCCTCTTGTCCAGCAGCAGGTGGGGAAGGTCTTGGGACCCCAGTGGATTTAGCTGGTAATGGCAGCGGGGTCAGTGACAGCTCCGGCTGCAGCCGATAAGTGAACGAACAGGCTCAGAGCTGCGGGTCAAGAAACAGCAGCTCTCATTACCCTAGAAGCCCTGATAACATAATCCTTTAATAATACCAATGTAATACCAGCAGCTGAGGGCAGCGCAGGGAGGGGAAAAGGAGAAATCCAGGTCCTGTGCTTGGTGTGGATTGATGGAGAGGAGAAGGGGAGGCTGGGGCACAGCACAGGAGGTGGCTGTGCTGGGAAGGATGCTCTGCTGCTTGCCCTAGTGATTTAATAATAATAATAATAATAATAATAATAATAATAATAATAATAGTAATAATAATAGTAATAATAATAATAGTAATAATAATAATTTATTATTATCATTATTATTATTATCTAGAAGAAAAATAATGGTAGTACCTGTATCACAAGAAGNCTCCCTGCTAGGAGGTGGAATCCTCTCTGGTTGCCCCTTGGTTGCTCTGTGCCCGTGCCAGAAGTACCAGCAGTGTGGGGCTGAGGTCCTCTTAGAATCACAGAACTGTCAGGGTTGGAAGGGACCTTAAAGATCATCCAGTTCCAACCCCCTGCCATGGCAGGGACACCTCCCACTAGAGCAGTTGCTCACAGCCCCAGCCAGCCTGGCCTTCCAAATGTCCAGGGATGGGGCTTCCAGCACCTCTCTGGGCAACCTGGGCCAGTGTCTCCCCACCCTCCTGGCCAAGAACTTCTTGCTGCAGGGAGCTGGCAATAACCCCACAAGTGCAGCTTCCCTCTCCGTGGATATGTTGTCCCTCTGCCCCCCACTTAGGAAAATATTGCCCTCCCAATCCAATCCTGTAACCCATTATTCATGAGGTCATTACTGTTTAATTTAATCACCAAATGTCAACTGAATCCCATTTATTCTGCCAGCCCGCTGGAGATTTACCTATTTATTTTACATTTCAAATGAATTGCTCATTATTCTGTCATTCGGAGATTTTATTCAGTAATTTATTTTGTGGGGCCTGACAAGTTGGAAATGAGCTCTGGTGCTCTCCTCTCTCGTGCATGTTAATCGTGGGGGCCACGGTTCAAGTGGTGGTTTGCAGGACCGAGGGACCTGACCCCGGATTTGGGGAGGGAAGGGAACCAGGCTGTGGAATCCCACAGCTGCTGTTGCTGATTCAACTGTGACAAGAAGGAAATCCTCCTTCTCTTCCCTCTTCTCCTCTGCTGCTCAGGTCAATGGCAAAGGACAAATTACTCTGTGCAACTTGCTGCTGAAATACATCACGGTGGCTCAGAGGTGGGGAGGGGGTCCCTTTATGGTGCCTGGGCACGGGAGGAGATGTGTGGTTGGAGTGCTGAGAGCAGAGGCTGTGAAATAGGAATGTTGGAAGGAATATGTGAGAGCTGGGGCTCTTGAGCTTGGAAAAAAGGAGACTGAGGGGTGACCTCGTTAATGGTTATAAATATGTCAAGGGAGAGTGTGAGGAGGATGGAGCCAGGCTCTGCTCAGGGACAGCCAGGGATAGGACAAGGGGCAAGGGGTGCAAGCTGGACCAGAGGAGGTTCCACATCAATAGGAGAAGAAACTTCTTCCTGGTGAGGGTGCCAGACACTGGCCCAGGCTGCCCAGGGCGGTTGTGGAGTCTCCTTCTCTGGAGATGTTTAAAGCCCCCCTGGCCGTGTTCCTGTGTGACCTGCTCTGGGTGCTCCTGCTCTGGCAGGGGGGTTGGACTGGATGACCTTTGGAGGTCCCTTCCAATCCCTGACACTCTGTGATTCTGTGATACTGTTTGGGGTATAAATCAGACTGTGCTGTTTTAATGAGGTGAGGGTGAAATGGTCCTTGGGGAGGGGCTGTCCTTACAGCACCTATTTCTAGCTCCTCTTTTCTTTGCTGCTGTTGGAGAAGACAGACCAGGACTGGTGCTCTGCTCCTCTAGCAAGGTCCCAGGCTCCCATGGTGCCTCCTCTCCTGCTGTCTGCTCTAGGTCTGAGGTGCCAAGCTTGCCAATCATCTCCTTGCCACCAAATTGTCCCTGTACACTTGCCTGGCCACCAGCACCACTGTGTGACCTGAGCCCCATCCAGCTTCTTTCTCTTTTGCAGAACATCCAATATTATTTTGGAAAACCAATTTTCTGTGGGGATTAGTTCTTTATCTGCCAGTTGAGTGCTCCACGCTTCTTCTCAGCTGTCCTGTGAGCTGCTGGGACCCAAGGGCCCTGCAATTTGCCCCTTTATTATCCAGTTGAAGACAGTGGCAGGCACTAGAAAGAGCAAGGGGAGGAATTGGGAGGAGATGAAGGGGCATTTCAATCTTGAGGCTCGTTTCTCAGTGGAATCCAAACTGAGCATGCTCTCAGCTCCATGAGAGCAGACAGCATAAAAATCCACTGGGTTTGTCTTTGATGCTTTCCCCAGCTCTGACACAAATCCAAAGCAGCTCATTGATTTTCTGCTTCGCCCAGCCTGAGCTCAGCAGGATGAGTTTGCTCCTGTTTGCTGGGCTGAGTTATTGCCTGCTGCCCCCACTGAACTTCTCTGGCAGGTGTGAGAGGTGCATGGGGTAGACCTGGTTGGCTCTTTTTCTGAGGTGCTGTTCCTGGACATGGTATTTTCAGCCTGAGTGATCAAGGGTGTGTTTTGGAAGTCACTGTTTTAAGGAGTGGAAGAAGCTTTCTTGGCTCTGCCTCCCCAGCTCTGTGAAGTGAGCTCAGTCTGGCCAGGCCAGTTCTCCTGTAGAAACCCTTGGTGCTGTTGGTAGCTCTGAGAGGGACCATAATCAAACTGTGCTCCCTTGCCTGCATGTCTCCACTGCTCAGTCTGTCCCTTCTGATCTACTAAATCCAGTAGATGTTATGAGGTGCTGCTCTGTGTGGGACAAGAGGCTCTCCAAGCCAGTCTGGTCCAGCTGGGCATCTTCCATGGTCCCATCTCCCCTCTGAGGCTGTAGGATGGGTGAGACCTGAACCAGCCATGCTTGTGTGTGATCTGCTTGAAGGGGAGAGCATCTCCCAGTCCTGCTTTGTGCTGAGAGGAGCATGGGCTCAAACAGGGTCTTTTGGGGCATGGCTGCAGCATCAGCAATTGCAAAAGCACCTGAAATGTGAGCAACTTGCTCTGGTTCTCCCCTTTTTTGGGGTGTGGGTTGAACTTCTGTGCCCTCTCTGGGGAGTGAACCTCCCTTGCTGGTGGGGAGGGAGTTGCTTGGTGCAGGGAGGAATGGGGTGGCCAAGTGCTCAGCACTTTGCTCCCGTGAACAATGGCTTGGGAAATGTCCTTTTCCAGCCAGATGTCAGGCAGGTTTATTTCTGGATACTTAAGTACTCTTGACTTGGCCCTAACTGAATTTGTGTCCCAGCATTTTTCTTAATTATGCTCTCGGATTCCTCTGCATCAGGGTTTAATTGGAGATTAATTGGGGGAAACAGTGGTATCCATCCTGCTGGAGGAAACGGATCATCTGCAGGTCCTTTGCATTGCTGGCAGGCTGAGGAGAAGCCCTGTTAAATTTTGGCCTCGTCCTCCCCTTTCAAGGTCTGTGTCTCCTCTGCTCCCCTCTCCCCTGCCCTGCCAGGGGTTGCTGAGTCTCTTGCTCAGCACTTGTCCTGCAGCAGGGGGGCTGCTGAGAAACCGAAATCCCCTGGGCACTGCCACCCACCTCCCTGCACCCTGGCTCTTGGGAGGGATGGGGAGGGGTGTCAGCCCACCAGCAGATGTTTGGTGGAGGTGTTAAAGTCCTTCCCTGCCAGAGGAAAGGCTCTGAAGCCCTGCTGAGCACTCCTGGCTCTGCCTTGGGCTGGGCACGGCATGACAGATAGAGGTTATTCCTGCAAATGCTCCTTCTACCCATTAACAAGCAGTTAATGGCACAGAGATCCAATAACAATCCCTCAGACTGGCTCTGGGGTTGGGTGGTGCTGTCCCTGCCAAGCAGCATCTCTTGCATCCTCCTGTGCCTGGGAGAGCAGTGGAGGGGATGAGGGAACTGCAGCTGGGGGGAGCTGGATAAATTTAGAGCCTTAAGCTCCCTACTCTGCCCCAGGAGTGACAGACACAGGAGCTGGTGTCCCTGTGAGAGGCAGGTCTGGGAATCACTGCCAGCTCTGCAGGCAAACACTTGCTTCAGGCTCATTTTCCCCCAGATCCAGTGTTCCCAGACAGGTCGTGGAAAGCAAGGAGCAACCTCTGCTCAATTCAGCAGGTTCCGTGCCGGTTGGGGTGGCTGTTTGATGTTGCAAAGCTCCTTGTACCTCTTAACTGTAAAAGCTCCCTCTCCTTTAGAAGCTGTGTAAGCAGTTGTGTTTCTGAGAGCATTAAGTAGAAAATAGAGCCCCTCAACATCCTCCCCGCTGGTAACATGTTGTGAGAAGCTTCTTTGGCTTTAAAAAAGCAGCAAAGAGCTTTGCTGCCAACAGAAGATGCATTTTGCTGGCGATTGACGTGAAATAAATCTATTTAAATAGAGGTAATTTGGTGCAAAAGCATCGATTTTGCTATCACAGTATGTTGGATAACACCAGTTTGTTTCTCTAAAGAAGGAAAAGGGGGGGGGAGGACCATGGTTTGGTCCTTGGCACAGCTGTGGAGCTGGTTCCCTCCATATTCCTGCAGTCTGTCTCAGAGAGATGTTGCTGGTCCCTTTTTCTCCCAATAGGTTTAGTTTTGCTGTCCCATTTAGCATGAGAAATGCCTGGCTAGTTAGCCCAGCCCCACACTCCAAAAATGCTCATTTAATTCTGGATTATTCCCCTTCTAGAGGAAATGGAGTGACACAGAGAAGGCTTTGGACACCCATGAGCTCTGGTAGGAGGATGCAGGGGCTTAGAGCATCTGATAGTTGCACCATTGGTTACCTCCAGCTGAGAACTAAAAAGGAAAATGGATATTTGGTCAGTTTAGGCTGTGGAGCTGGTTCCCTTCATCTCAGTTCCCCTTTCCAACACTGTCACATGACCCCAGGGCCATATAAGTCTGGGTTTTGATGTGCCTCTTCTGCCCCAGTGGGTTCTGCCTGGAATGACCTTCGAGGGTGCAGGTAAGATGTGAAGGGGAGGGTTGAATAATGGTTGGCAAAACACCAGATTTCTTGGGTTTTTTATGAGGAAATCTTTCAAATTTACCTCCGTGGCCTGGCTGGTCTAATACTGAATTGATTTCTCTGTGCCTCGGTGCGTTTTACAGAAGCCCTGTCAATAGAAGGCCCTTGATTGAGTCAATAAGAAATGGGCTGGGGACTTCAGACTGGGATTTAATCATTGCAACATCACTGGTGACATTTCAAGTGACAGATTTTCCCATTAACCTGGGGAGGAGCCTTGTTTGGCTCATTCCTGCAGTGCCCTTTGATCAGCCAAGGGTTGGGGGGGGAAATCCCCTGGGCAGCCCCTGGTGGTTGTGGCTGCAGGACCCAGGGGGCTCAGCAGTGATGGGGAAGAGTTCCCTCCAGTCCAGGGTGGTGCTGCTGCCTCCACTCTCATGTCCCACTGTCATGCTGCAAACTTAATGCTTGGAAGTAACTCATGGTTGCCCAGAGAGGTGCTGGAAGCCCCATCCCTGGACATGTTGAAGGCCAGGCTGGCTGGGGCTGTGAGCAACTGATGTAGTGGGAGGTGTCCCTGCCATGGCAGGGGGGTTGGAACTAGATGGTCTTTGAAGTCACTTCCAACCCTGACAATTCTATGATTCTATGATTAACACGTTTTTCTGCCAGCCCCTGCTGACCAGGGTGCTCTGTCCTGCTTGGTGGAGGCTGGGGCACAGATGGGTCCCTTTGACCACCTCCAGTGAGTAGCAGCAATGGTGCTGTGCACCAAAGGAGGGCTGAAGAGCTCACCTTGCTTCTGAGGAGAGTGTATTCCCTCTGTGCTGTGTATGGGGTGGTTCTGATGTGTCCTCAGTGCTGGTGAAGGTGCTGCTCAGACGGGTTGTTCTGCGCTCAGATGTAGAGTGTAGCTCTGCAGGGTTGGTAGCTGGGCTGCTGCAGGGGTGGATCTCCTGCCAGGCCACTCAAGTCCATGGAAACCCAAGACCCCAGAAGGTTCTAGTGTCCAAGGATGTCCAGGACACCACACTGCTCCATCTCCCATCAGAGGATATGAGACATGGAGCTTGTCCCTGCAAAGAGCATCTGAGTACTGAGCTGTTTCTTGCTCTGCTGCCATCAGCGGGGCATCTCCCCCTGACTTGGGGCTGCCCAGACCCCATTCTCCACATCACTGTTCACCCTTCCCTGAGCAGCTGTGGGAACACAGATCTCTCTTCCTTGCTCCAGTGGAGCTGAGATGCTGCCTGCTCCTCCTGGGCCCGGAGCAGGAGTTACTGACAGTGAGTTGCTGCCAGCTCCCAGCCTTTCCCCAGAGCCTTTTCTCCTCAGCAGGGCAAACAGAAAACCCATGACCCCCTCTGCTGGCAGTCATCTCCTCTGGAAATATTATTGCAAAGCAATATGAAATTCATTCGCATCATCAGTGTGAAATGAGGAGGCAAGGGCTTGCCTGGCTCTGCCCATTAAGAATAAATCTGCCCTCTGAGACAGGCTGTTTACATCCTTTAACGAGCCTCTGCTGCCTGCAGCAGGATCCCTGCCTGCTCTGCAGGATGAGCCACGCTCCATGAGCATCCTCTTGTCTGTCTCTTCCCCCTACAAAGAGTGGGGAAAGCCCCTGGGGTGGCTGGTGCAGGGCTCCTGGGGCTGCCTGGGTTTCAGCTCTGCTGCTGACAGGAGGAGGTTTTGTCCCAGATGATGCTGGGACATGATGTAGAGACCAGCTGAGACTTCAGAAAAAACAAATTGGGTTTGCTGGTTTAGTGAAGGAGTTTGTTCTGCTCATTTTCTGCTGGAGGTTGGACTAATTTGTGCATTAGCTGAGGGGGGAGGGAGCCAGTGACACAAGGTCTGAACTGGAAGCACTTGCCTGGGACAGGCTGCAGGATGGTGCAAACACTTCTCCATGCTGTGACGATGATATGGACGTGCTGGAAGATGTCCAGAGAAGGGCCACGAGGATGATCAGAGGCTGGAGCACCTCTGCTATGAGGACAGACTGAGAGAGTTGGGGCTGTTCAGCCTGGAGAAGAGAAGGCTCCAGGAGGACCTTAGAGTGACCTTCCAGGACCTGAAGGGGCTACAGGAAGGCAGGGGAAGGTCTGTTCAAAAGGGTTTGTAATGACAGGACAAGGAGTGATGGTTTTAAGCTGGGAAAGGAGAGATTTAGGCTGGGTATTAGAAAAAGTTCTTTAATCTGAGGGTGATAGATGAGTGGAATGGGCTGCCCAGAGAGGGGCTGGAGGCCCCATCCCTGGAGTCCTTCAAGGTCAGGCTTGCTGGGGCTCTGAGCAGCCTGCCCTAGGTAGAGATGTCCCTGCTGGTGTAGGGAGGTTGGACCAGATGCCCTCTAGAGGTCCCTTCCAGCCTCAAACATTCTATGATTCTCTGATCACTAGCATGTGATGCGGTGATGGTTCCACTGTCCTCTGCCCAGAGCTGGTGGGGACAGAGCCCTGGGTGTGTGAAGGGGTGAGGGGCTCTGCTCAGCCCATTCCTGTCCATTTGACTCTCTGTGGAAGCTGGATAATGCCCTAGGCTGGCAGTGCCTTGAGCAGAGCACTCCTGTCTGGCTTGGCCTGGGTTGAGGAGGAGGGCAATGCGTGTTTACCCCAGCTGTGGTGCTGACCCAGTAACTGGGAAGTAGATTTTTTTGTCAAAGGATGGAATTGGTCCAATTTGGTCTGTACAAAGCAGCTTTTGAAAGCAGGTCCTGCTGTGTGAGTTGAAAAAGTGTTGAAATAAAAAAACCCCTCCATAAAGAAGAGATCTTCAAGACTTTATCCTAATTGTGTGAATGCTCTCTGCATTAAAGCATTACTGTAATGAGAATGTGTCAAAGGCTTTGCTGGGAAAGCCATTAAAACAGATTAGAGCATCTATCTGCACCATAAAAAGGTCCTTTTAGTGGAACTGCCTGTAATTCCAGCTGTCACTAAATAAGAGCCTCCTGAAATGCCCTGTGAGCAGCCATTACAACGGGGGAAGGCTCAGCCACATGGTCCTGCTTTGATTGTTTGCAGTGCAGAAAGTACTTTGACCCTTGGGCTGTCACTGCTTGAGGAACCTCTGCTGGGAGGAATTAATGAACCCTCATTAAACCAAGATAATGGTCACCTCGATTCCCAGCAGAGCGTGGGGAGGGGGTTGAAGGCAGTGCTGGGTGATGTGTGGGGTCGTGTGGCTTCCCCTTGGTCCCCAGACCTGTCCCCACCTCCCTGAACACGAACAGGAGCTGGTCAGACAAAGGGGGGGGTGAGCAGGACTCGAGAGGAGGAACCTACAGCCAAGGAGTTTGTAGAGACACTGGCCTAAGGTGGGATGAGAAACTTGGGTTTCTTTGGAGCTGTAACAATCAGAACACGTTCTTTTCACTGCAACAACTGAATTTTTTTATCCATATCCCTTCTTTTCTCTAGTAAATCATAGAGTTGTCAGGGTTGGAAGGGACCTTAAAGATCATTCAGTTCCAACCCCCCTGCCATGGCAGGGACACCTCCCACTAGAGCAGTTGCTCACAGCCCCAGCCAGCCTGGCCTTCCAAATGTCCAGGGATGGGGCTTCCAGCACCTCTCTGGGCAACCTGGGCCAGTGTCTCCCCACCCTCCTGGGCAACAACTTCTTCCTAACGTCTCATCTCAATCTCCCCACCTCTAGTTTTGACCCATTCCCACCAGTCCTACCACTACCCAACAGTCTCAAAAGTCCCTCCCCAGCTTTCTTGTAGCTCCTTCAGATCCTGGAAGGCCACCAGAATGTCCCCTTGGAGCCTTCTCTTCTTCAGCCTGAACAACCTCAACTCTCTCAGTCTATCAAGCTTTTGGGATGGTTCCTGTCTCTCCATCCTTTAACAGATGCTTTAACAGCCATCTGAAGAAAATACATGATGTTACCAAGCAGAGCCATGGATTTCAATGGGTGAAGAGGGGCACCAGAGCTTAGATTTTGAGGCTCTTATGAGCATCCCACTTGTGATGATCATCGCTGGCTTAGCAATGAGGATGCATTTCTTTTCCAGTGCTTTGGTTGTACGTATGAATTATTTTATAGCCTTGTTTTCTCTCCTGAGGTCTGCTGGGGAATTCTACTTGTGTTTATCAGCTCCTCTAACGACTGTGTGGGAGGGGGCCTGGGGTTTATGGTGTGTGCAGCTGAGGGTGGTCACTCGGCAGCAGCGTGGTTTGCAAGGGGTCAAGGTTGCTTTAGCAGACGTGCCAATTACTGGTTTTCTTGTATCCCAAAGCAGGTGAAATCCTTCCTGGAGAGAAAATACACAGCAGCTCATAGCTGTGCTATTACTGGCGAGCACTGAGCAGTGCAAAGTGCTGGTGCATTTTTATTTACAGTCAATTGAGTGACCTGCACTCTGCAGAGCCAGCCAGTGATTGGAGCTTAATGGCTCAATGGCCCATGGGACAAAGTGGCTCCTCTAAGCTTGGGTGAAAGGCCCGTTTAGGTGCCTTATGACTGATGTTAAATTTCACGGGAGCAGATAATATCCGAGGTATTTTGGTGTTTCTAAAGGCCCTGCAGCTGCCCCTGGGGCTGTTAATGCTCATACCAGCACCTTGTAGCTGCAGGACCCTCTGGACTGGGGTGGGTGTGGGTGGAAGAAGTGATTGTGTCTCCTGAGGCTCACTCCCAGTGCACAAACTGGTGTCCTGGGGCAGCTGGGAGGCAGCTCTTTAGTTTTGGCCCATTTCTGTACCCAAGCAGCATCACTTTGGTGCCCAGAGGGATTCCAGAGGGAGCATCAGCAGGGGCAGGAGGCACTGCCATGGGTGGGTGGTTTGTGTCCATATGTCCTCAGCTGTGAGGAGCAGAGCTGTGGGTTTCTTCCAGGCCGTCTCAGTTTGGGAAAAGGCACCAGGATTGAGTCCTTCAGGGGTAATTCACCATCCCAGGGCATCCTGCTTAGGCACAGTGCCAGGCTGAGGGCTCAGAGCATCCCTCACCTGATTACTGCCAGAACCAACCTGGAGCTGAGACAGGGGAATGATCCCCTTGCTACTACTACTTTATAACATGAAAATAAACCATTTTCTGTATATGAAAAGGCTGCAAGGTAATTAATATCCTCCCCGTTAAATTCCACTGCAGTAAAGTCAGTGTTAATAAGCCAGCTAAGAGCTCTGCCTGAAATTAATAAGTTGCAAATGACCCAAGGGCCACTGCTCCATGCTTGCTTTTTCCCCCCATTTACCTACCCAAAATTACAGAATTTAAATAGAAAGACAATTTTCATTTACGTGCCAGGATCATTATTCATAACTGGAGAGCTGTAAGGAATAAAAAAGCCTTTCCAGTTAATTAGAAACTTCAGCAAATTTGGAAGGGGAGAAAATCTGGGTTTGACCGAGGTGCCCAAATGTAAAGCACCACTCAAAAGGGAGGGTAATGGAATTTCTGCAGGAATTTCAAAATGCTTGATCCTAAGGGTCCAGCTCTCACTGCAGGGATGAGCCAGGAGGCAGAGCTGCTGCATGCCCAGGGTGTTTCCCCAGCCCCTGGCTGCTGTCTCAGGAGAGGAAGATAGATGGATGTGCTCCAAGAAGGAAAGGGGGAGAGGAACACCCTGATCAGCTTCTGACCTGAAAGAGCAAATCCCTTTTGCTGGTCATGCCCTGGAGCTTTATCCCAGCACTGACCTGCTTGCTCTGCCTTTGAGCTGCTTGTGATATGTGGGAAAGGTGCTTGGAAGGAAGGAGGAAAGAACTGGGCAGCTCCCCTTGGAGTCACAGAGCCGGGATTACTGGGATAAAATCCCCCCTTCCCTTTGGAAAGGGTCAGAATGGGAGGAACTTGGGATGCTGTTGTGTGTAACTATGGCTTGGCTTTTTCTTACTCCCAGGGCTGTTGTTCTGCTCTTCCCAGCCAGCAGCAGAACCTCTAATTAAAACAAATTAGGAGGAGAAGACCTAGGAGTGCAGAAATGCTCTGCTAATGATGCGGTTGTTTAGCAGGAGAGCTGAGCTGTGGTTTGGTTTGTGTCTCCTCTCCGAGAAGGTGGCATTGCTCAGATGCTGAGATGAGGGAGGGACCAGCCCTGACAACCTGGGTTATTTATACCCATTGTCCTCCAGTAGACTTCATCTATACCCAAAGAATCTGCCCAATTCCTCTATTAATGTCAATCTTTCCACCCTTTCTATAACCTGGTGTTTCTCCTGAGCTGCTGAAGCATCTCTTCTATTGTGCACCATCCCCCTGCACCTCCAGATGCTCATCTTTTCTTCCAGCCCTCCTCAATCCCTTAGGGACAATTAAGGAAGAACTTGTAAATTCATAATTATGGCCCTTTTCAAGCCTAGATTAGTTCCTCCAGACTATCAGGTGAATACATATTTATAAGTGTTCTTAAAAACGCTCCATCCTTCACTCAATGAGGTGTAATGAACCCAGCATGTAAATACATGCTCAGGTGCAGGATGGAAAATCCTTAGGGTATTTTTTAGGATTATTAGAAGGATGTTCCTTGAGTAGCTTGGCTCCTCTCAAAAGTGATAATGCAAGTGATTTAACTATATACAATGCACAGGAGTAAGTTGACTTAAGGAATAACTCACCACTGCTGAGACCAGGCTCTGAAGAGCTTGTCTTCCAAATATAAAGCCAAAAACTTGGTCAATTAAGACAAGAAACGGTGTTTGAGATGCCCAGATCTGCATTTTCTTGCTCTCTAGTCTCTTTTCTGTAAGGCTTAACCAGTTTTACATTTCTAGTTTTGTTAGGGAACATGGAAAAGGTCAGATGAGCTGTTATAGTAAAGGCTTTGGGAAGGTGCTGGGCTGGTTGGAGTTGTCCCAGTGCTCTGATTAAGGGGTGGGAACACCCAAAGCCAAGCTGGGAAAGGAAACCAGAGTCTGCAGTGCCTGAGGTAGTTGCTCAATGCTCACCCCAGGTGGATTTGCTGACCTGCAGAGGGAACCTGGTGGTGGCAGGACAAGAGGAGGAATGTCCTCTTGTGTGGGCATCTGTGGTGTGGTGGGATGAAGGAAGAGTTGTGAGAGTCCTTATTGCTAATCTGAGCTCTGCAAGTCGTGTACTGTGGGGACAATGCTACTGTGCTTTGGTTTCTCTGGTAGAAATTCAGGTCCTTGAGCTAGACAGGGAATATTGGCTGTGGAATTAGTCTTACTGGGCTCTGATAAGTGCACTCTTGCAGTCCCCAAACACCTGGTGCCTGATGTGTGCCCCTGGCCCAGTGGTTCTGCTGAGCTGCTGCATTTGAGGAGGTTGGTGTTTGGGACTCTGGAGCAGAAATTGTTGTAGGGGGGCCTTGCAGGTAGGGTTGGGCTTTGGCCATCCCTCTGGTCAGTCAAAGGTTTTGGGTTTTTTCTCCACTTCTGAGCTCTGCCATGAGGTGATGATGACAAGGAGTGAGTTAGAATCATAGAATTGTCAGGGTTGGAAGGGACGTCAAAGATCATCCAGTGCCAACCCCCCTGCCATGGGCAGGGACACCTCCCACTAGAGCAGTTGCTCACAGCCCCAGCCAGCCTGGCCTTCCAAATGTCCAGGGATGGGGCTTCCAGCACCTCTCTGGCCAACCTGGGCCAGTGTCTCCCTTGGAGAGCTGCCTCTCTGGGGGAGGTGTTGGGTCTGGTGGGCTCTCAGGAGGAGCCTGATCCACGTCCCTGGTGGTGGCTCTGGTGCTGCCTCCCCTTGAACAGCCAGGTTCCTTGCACTGCATTTCCCCTGACTGCAGAACCCAACATTTATTCTTGGCTCTAGTGTTTAGTTTATCATTTTTCTGCTCACAAATGCTAGTGGTGAATCTTGAGATAACCCCAGGGTCTGTCTCAGGGACATACCTGTGATTACAGCGAGTGGGGCTGTAAGTGCTTCATTGGACTGATGCCAGGACACTCAGTCTCTCTCCAAGTGGAGCTCAAACCCTCCTGTGAGGCAGAAGAACATGTTTCCTCCAGGCTTCTGGGTGCCAGGGGAGGGGAACCCTCAGTCACACCTGGAAATGAGCCTTTCTCAGCTCTAAACCAACTGGGGAAAGCTTGCAGGCTCCCACCCTGACCTTAATTAATAGAATCTATTCTGCTTCCATTGCGTGCCACCACTTCACTCCTTAGAAAGGAAGAGCTAATTATTCTGGAGTGTTAACAACTATCCTAATTTAATGTCGTGTGAAAGAGCTGATGCGGAAAGAAATCTGGGATTTTATGGTTCCAACTCCCCAGAGTCTGTCTCCCCAAAGGGAAAGGACTTTTTTATTTTTTCTCAGAACAAAGGGAGGATATTTTGTATATACCAGTCAAGAAAAGCATAGAAAAGGGGCACATTTTTCTGCCATGCCTATTTTCCTGCAGACTCATTAATTGCCGTGTGCCACAGAATGGAGCAGTTGAGGAAAGGTCTGTGCTCAGCCCTGGTGTTTGCAGGTGAATCCTGTGGAGGTGGGAGCCTTGGTCTGTGATGCTGTTACCTCTCTTTGATATAATTTGCAACAAACTTAGAGATACTAGAGCCAAAAAGTTGAGTGTACCTCAGAAAAACTGCAATTTGAGCTTGTGTGAGCCCCACTCATTAAATCCATCAACAATCAAGGGTGTGCTGCACGTGACCAGCCACAGTCCCCAAGTTTAAAGGTAAAAAAGCCCAGGTCCAGCATCCGAGCATGGGGCTGCTGGGCAGAATGGAGATTACATGCAGGAGAGGTACCTCCTCCTTTCCTGACAGCCCTTTGTCTCCTAAACAATGTAAGGCCAGTTGATCTAGTTCTCTTAGGGTCTCAAACTCCCCCACTGAGCCCTGATGCAGAGAAGTTACTCTGAGGTGTCTTTCTGAGCCATGGTGGTTTGTGTTGTGAGCAGTGTCTGGGATGCTAAACTAAAGTTGGGGCTCTGCTAACATGGAGATGCTCAGAGTGCTCAGGTATGGTCCTTCCAAGGGCTCTGTGCCTGTTCTGGTGAGACTGGTGTCTCTTCACTCTGAGGGTGGTGAGACCCTGGCACAGGTTGCCCAGAGAGGTGGTGGATGCTCCATCCCTGGTGTTCAAGGCCAGGCTGGATGGAGCCTTGAGCAACCTGCTCTAGTGGGAGGTGTCCCTGCCATGGCAGGGGGTTGGAATGAGATGATCTTTGAGGTCCCTTCCAACCCAACCCATTCCATGTTGTGCTGAGCTCCTGGTGACTGGCAGGTTGTTGCTGGATGAGATCAGCTCCTGGCACTGACCACCAGCAGATCCTTCCCTAGGGATCTTTTTCTCCTTTAAAAATCACCAATTCTAACCTTACAGCCCAAAGATGTTGCTGAAAAGTTTCCTTAATTGTTACAGCTTATTAGGGTTTTAATTACTGCATTTTTTTAATGTGGGCTGGACTTTGTTACAGGAATCTCTTTGCACCCCCTTCTTGCTTTATGTAAAGCAAAAGTGCTTCACTATCTAATTACAGAGGACTTCAGAGAGGCAGCTGAGGGGCACCATTAATTACCCTTTGTCCTAACTCCTCTCTTGACGCGTTTTCTAATTTCCCAATTACTTCTTTTTTCTGTCCTTTGTATTGTGGGGCTAAGGAATAAAATGAAACACAAGCCAAGCAGGTCAAGGTTTGGGGTGGGGGAGTTGGGTGTAAAATCATCAAGAGCTTTGGTGGATTGTTGATGTTCTAGATGCAGCTGGATGCAGGGCTGGGACACAGAGATCTCAGCACTATTCTCCCTATTTTTTCTGCTCCTGGTGTTAGAGGAGTGATGGATTTAATCCACCACCACCACTCCAGACTGAACCTAAGGTGAGCAAGGTGGTGAGAAGGGAAGAGGCAGCTGGCAATAGAGCTGTGCCCAGATACTCATTAAAGTCTCCTCCAGCTCTCACAATGGCCATTAATGGCTAATTAATTGTGCTCCCACTGCAGTACTGATGAATTGAACAAGCCTCTCCCCTGCACGCAGTGCCCATACAGAAGAAGGGGGGAGTTCCATGGCATGCAGAGGTCCTGCTGGCACTGGGACACCCCCAGCCTGACCAGTGGCCAAGGAGGCTGGTGTGTGTTGTCCCCAGGGCTGGTGAGGGGTTTGTCTGGGTGTCTGTGAAGCAGATTCAGCTGCTCCAAGTCTCCTTGCTGGCAGGGAGCAGTGGGGGTGCTGGTGGCTCTGCTGCCCCAGGAGAGGGGGAGCAGGCAGGAGGTGACTTTGCAGCACGTGCTTGTGGTGGCCAGTGTGCTCCTGTGGCTCCAGCTGTAATTTACTGGTTTATTAAGTGTAGTCTTGGAATGATGGATGGTGCTTGTTTACTGCAAACCCACCTTTGGTGCTGCTACTTCAGCAGCTGATTTGTTTTCTTCCCTCCTCTGCATCAGAGCTGGTGGTAACGTAGCTGGGGAGCAGATAAGGGATATCTGACCTTGATACCAGCATGAGCTTGTCCCTTTTCCTCCCACCCCAGCAGCCACCTCCTCTCCCCCTTCCTTTGGTGGGAGCTGGGTGTGGGGCAGAGCTCTGCACACTCCCATGGGTGGGTGGTGACAACAGGGCAGCATCCCATGGATGCTGATGGGTTTGCTATGGGCAGGAGTGGGCACCAGACACTTGCCAGATGTAGGGACACCAGGAGCTGCCTCTCCAGCCTGCAGCTGGACCTCAGGAGGGGACCCAGCTCTGGCCAGCATTCAGAAGGCTCCCAGCTTTGAATGCATTGCCCAGCTCTGCCTGGCTCTGCTCTGCAGCCTCCAGGAGCGAGGAGGATCTGCTGCCCATCTGCCCAGCTTGGTGTGGGCAGAGACAAGAGCCAGCTTGGCCATGGAGAGTCCAGCTCAGAGCCACAGAGATGCTGAAGGGAGTGGAATGTCTCCCTGCTGAGGATTGAGGGAGCTGGGGCTCTTGAGCTTGGAGAAGAGGAGACTGAGGGGTGACCTCATTAATGGTTATAAATCTGTAAAGGGAGAGTGTGAGGAGGATGGAGCCAGGCTCTGCTCAGGGACATCCAGTGATAGGACAAGGGGCAAGGGGTGCAAGCTGGAACAGAGGAGGTTCCACATCAATAGGAGAAGAAACTTCTTCCTGGTGAGGGTGCCAGACACTGGCCCAGGCTGCCCAGGGAGGTTGTGGAGTCTCCTTCTCTGGAGATGTTTCAAGCCCCCCTGGCCGTGTTCCTGTGTGACCTGCTCTGGGTGCTCCTGCTCTGGCAGGGGGGTTGGACTGGGTGATCTTTGGAGGTCCCTTCCAAGCCCTGACACTGTGACAAGGAGAGGAGGAGCAGTGGCTGTGGGGCAGCACTGGGCTGGCCTGGCCCTCCCTGGTGTGTGCTGGGCAGGCTGAGGAGCTGTTTGGTGGTGTTGTGTTATGTGCCCCATTTACAGCTTTTTTCTTGCCTGTTTAGAAACTGTGAAACGAGGCAGAGTAATCAAGGAGGGTTTTAATAACCATCCCAGCTCTGACATTTAAATTACAGACGGTATTTTCAATTAAACAGGCACTCTCAGCAGGTTTAATTTAGCCATCGGTTCTGCTTTGTTCTGTAAGTGCTTTCTTACAAACAGTGATGAATTTAAAACTCCCTTCAAAGGGAGAAGGAGCTGGGGGGGGATGGAGNCATGGATGCTGATGGGTTTGCGAGGGGCAGGAGGGGGCGCCAGACACTTGCCAGATGTAGGGACACCAGGAGCTGCCTCTCCAGCCTGCAGCTGGACCTCAGGAGGGGACCCAGCTCTGGCCAGCATTCAGAAGGCTCCCAGCTTTGAATGCATTGCCCAGCTCTGCCTGGCTCTGCTCTGCAGCCTCCAGGAGCGAGGAGGATCTGCTGCCCATCTGCCCAGCTTGGTGTGGGCAGAGACAAGAGCCAGCTTGGCCATGGAGAGTCCAGCTCAGAGCCACAGAGATGATGGAGGGAGTGGAATGTCTCCCTGCTGAGGATTGAGGGAGCTGGGGCTCTTGAGCTTGGAGAAGAGGAGACTGAGGGGTGACCTCATTAATGTTGATAAATCTGTAAAGGGAGAGTGTGAGGAGGATGGAGCCAGGCTCTGCTCAGGGACAGCCAGTGATGGGTCAAGGGGCAACGGGTGCAAGCTGGACCAGAGGAGGTTCCACATCAATAGGAGAAGAAACTTCTTCCTGGTGAGGGTGCCAGAGCCTGGCCCAGGCTGCCCAGGGAGGTTGTGGAGTCTCCTTCTCTGGAGATGTTTAAACCCCCCTGGCCGTGTTCCTGTGTGACCTGCTCTGGGTGCTCCTGCTCTGGCAGGGGGGTTGGACTGGGTGATCTTTGGAGGTCCCTTCCAAGCCCTGACACTGTGACAAGGAGAGGAGGAGCAGTGGCTGTGGGGCAGCACTGGGCTGGCCTGGCCCTCCCTGGTGTGTGCTGGGCAGGCTGAGGAGCTGTTTGGTGGTGTTGTGTTATGTGCCCCATTTACAGCTTTTTTCTTGCCTGTTTAGAAACTGTGAAACGAGGCAGAGTAATCAAGGAGGGTTTTAATAACCATCCCAGCTCTGACATTTAAATTACAGACGGTATTTTCAATTAAACAGGCACTCTCAGCAGGTTTAATTTAGCCATCGGTTCTGCTTTGTTCTGTAAGTGCTTTCTTACAAACAGTGATGAATTTAAAACTCCCTTCAAAGGGAGAAGGAGCTGGGGGGGGATGGAGAGAGGGGGAAGCCCCTTTGGGGGATGCCCAGAGTGCAGAGGGAAGCCAGAGACTGGGGAGATGAGACCCTGAGCTCCCCCAGCTCAGGTCTGTGTGCAGGAGGAGCTGCTCCAGCAGCATTTTGTGTGCTCACAGTCACAGCAGCACCATTCCAAAGGCAGTGAGAGCTGGGTGTGAGCACCTCGGTGATTCTGTGGCTGATCTGTCTTTCTGAGGACAATACCTTAGAAATCATGCTTGGCTGACATCATCAACTGAGTACATCTTGGTGTGGGTAGCTGGACCCATGCACTGAGCCCTGTTCTCCCCATCTTCACCCCTGCTGTGCTCCTGCAGTGTTATTCCACCTATATCTCATTGCTCTCCTGCTTCTGCCCATCCTTAGAATCATTTAGGTTGGAAAAGACCTCTAGGATCATCAAGTTCAACATCCTAAGGGGGCTACAAGAAAGCTGGGGAGGGACTTTTTAGGATGTTGGGTAGTGGTAGGACTGGGGGGAATGGGTCAAAACTAGAGGAGGGGAGATTCAGAGGAGATGATAGGAAGAAGTTGTTGCCCAGGAGGGAGGGGAGACACTGGCCCAGGTTGGCCAGAGAGGTGCTGGAAGCCCCATCCCTGGACATATTGCAGGCCAGGCTGGCTGGGGCTGTGAGCAACTGCTCTAGTGGGAGGTGTCCCTGCCCATGGCAGGGGGTTGGAACGAGATGGTCTTTGAGGTCCCTTCCAACCCTGATGATTCTATGATCTCCCTGACCCCCAATGATGCCCTGTCCTGCAGCACAGCAGCCTGTGGAGCTGCCCATGCCCAGCTGTGTTCTCCTGCAGCCCCAGACTTGCCCTTTCTGTCTTTTAATGCAGTTTTTCTCCCATTTTACCAGGCACCCCAAACCCTCTCACACACCCGAGCTCTGCCTTGCACTGTCCATAGTTTACTTGCTTCTCCCAAGCCAGGCTGAGGCTGTTTCCAGCTCTGCTTAAACCTGAACTAACAAGGCCATAAAGGGCTTGGTGGGGATTATTGATTTGGTTCAAACTTAATTGTCTCCCTGATGGCTCTGGCTTCTCTCCTTGTTAGTTACTGGTCCACTGAGCTTGGTTTGCAAGTCCTGGTGGACCTGGGCAGCTGCTGTTGCTCAAGGCTGCCTGTGCTGAGAAGTGTCCTGCCTCCAGCTCTCCCAGGAGGAGACAGGGAAGGTTGGTGGTTGTCCTACATCTAGGGCAGCACTGCTCTTGAAAGCCTCTGTTGTTGGCATTCTACATCCCAGTGGCCTCAGGCAGAGTGATACCAGGTGGAACTTGCTCTGTAACCGAGGCAGGGGTGAAGCTGGATCACCCCAACCTCACTGTGCCTGAGGCTGCTCTGCTGCCTTGCTCCTGAGGTGGACACAGCTGCTCTTTGCTCAGTACAGATAGTGCCTGGGGAGCAGCCCTGGAAGGCAGGCTGTGTTCTCCTCCTCCTGTCCCTCTGGACCAGTGCACCAGTCTCCAGGTGCTTTCAGAGGGCTGTCTGCTTCCACATCAGTTCCTGACCTCCAGGAATGAAACCCAGCCTGATTTTCCTGCAGACGTGTGTGTTTCTAGTCCTCATGATCTCCTAAGTCAGAAACATCTCCAGTTACCTCCATCCCCAGGTGAAATAAATAGCTGGAGTTCTGCTCAGCCCAGTTACAGGGCAAGGATCACTTGTGGTGCTGATGAAGGAACCTCATTTCAAGCAGGACAGTTTGGAAAAGTCCTGCTCAGAGCTCAGAAAGGGGATGGGAATTGCAGCAGCAATAGCTGGCTCTGGGCTGTGCTGCTGCAAAGACCTGGAAGTCACAGTAGTTTGGGATGATTCCTCTGCTGTGTGTGCTTATCATAGAATCATAGAATGTTTGAGGCTGGAAGGGACCTCCAGAGCTCATCTGGTCCAACCTCCCTACACCAGCAGGGACATCTCTACCTAGGGCAGGCTGCTCAGAGCCCCAGCAAGACCAACCTTGAAGGACTCCAGGGATGGGGCCTCCACCCCCTCTCTGGGCAGCCCATTCCACTCATCTATCACCCTCATGGTAAAGAACTTTTTTCTAATCTCCAGCCTAAATCTCTCCTTTCCCAGCTTAAAACCATCACTCCTTGTCCTATCATTACAAACCCTTTTGAACAGACCTTCCCCTGCCTTCCTGTAGCCCCTTCAGGTCCTGGAAGGTCACTCTAAGGTCCCCCTTCTCTTCTCCAGGCTGAACAGCCCCAGCTCTCTCTGTCTGTCCTCATAGGAGACATGCTCCAATATGTCCCCATCCTTCTTGTGCTGGGGGCTCCAGAACTGGATGCAGTAAGTGATCCTCTATGACAGAGAAATGTCACATAAATCAAGGGCATGATCTTGTCCCTTCCTTTGGGGAGTTGCTGAGGCACTGCAGGAGCCTTTCCCCTCCCCTGAGGATTGCTGCTTGTTCCTCACAGCATCGTGAGCAGCCTCCTGCCCTTCTCCCTGGTGTAAAACAGGGCTGGATAATTTCATCAGCACTAATAACACTGCTGGTGAGGCAGGCCATGGTAATGATAAGGGTAATTGAATCTCACGCTTCAGGGATAAGCTGAGCTCAGGAGGGGGATCAGTGAGGAATTCATTTCCCCTTTCCCTGTGGAAGCTGCTTTGCACAGCTGATCATTTGTGCTGAAAGGCTGAGGCTTCCCCTGGCTGACCCCCAGAGGGTCCCTGGTGTCTGTCCTGGGTCTCAGGGCTCTGATCTGTGGCAGAGGGAGAGCAGGATTCACCTGGAATCATCCCAGGAGGAAGCAGAGAGTGGTGATGAGGGGGGTGCAGGCACTGCCTGCCCCAGGCATCAGTTGCTTGCAGCCTCCTGGTGTGTGCTGGGAGGACAAGGGAGCCAGGAGGATCAAAAGCAAACTCTAAAGGTAGCTCTCATGGTATGATCCTGTGTCACTAGCTTGGGGTAGAAAAAACACATGAACAATGTCAATAGTGGTACCTTTTTCTATGTCCAGGGCACTGCTTTGGTTTTTAACTTTGAGGGAGATGCACTAACCTATAGGGTCATGTGGAGAAGTGAAGAATGTGAAGCCAGGCTGAGTTGCTGGGAGAGATACCAGCTCTGTTGGCAGCCATGGAAGGCAATCCATGGGACTTGGTGAATCTCATCCCCAGGACCTGGAAAGTCTCCTTTTACCTGTTGTAAATAGCAAGGGGCTCTAATTCCTGCCATCACCTGACAAAAGTTGTTCGTAGTATTGATGGTGGAAACTTAATTTTGAATAGTATGTTCTGAGAAAATCCTGACTGGGGCAAAATTTAGAGGGGGCTTGGGAAGCAGAATGATAGAATTGTCAGGGTTGGAAGGGCCCTTCAAGATCATCCAGTTCCAACCCCCCTGCCATGGGCAGGGACACCTCCCACTCCATCAGTTGCTCACAGCCCCAGCCAGCCTGGCCTGAAAAATGTCCAGGGATGGGGCTTCCAGCACCTCTCTGGGCAACCTGGGCCAGTGTCTCCCCACCCTCCTGGGCAACAACTTCTTCCTAACGTCTCATCTCAATCTCCCCACCTCTAGTTTTGACCCCAAAATGTGTTTTCAGGAGAGTTTTGTGCCATCCTCCCAGCTCCTGACACCATCTAGAGGTGGATGCATCTCAGTGGGGTCTGAGGGGATCTCTTAAAACCCTTCTCTTCCCTCAGAGGATCATGGCTGTTTAATTACCTCATTTAGGCTTGTTGGGAAGCTTGAAGCATTCTGAGCTGTGGGAATGAAAGAGGCTATTGAGGATTATTTGCTAAGAATAAACCCCAGAGTGATGCAGCTCAGCTCAATGGAGCTCTCAGACCCATCCAACAGGGTGGGAGCTCCCACTAAAAGGACCTGGCTGGTTGAGCTGGAGATTGGAGCTGCCTGGCACATAGTGGGGGAAATACCAGCCAACCATCTGCCCTCACGTTGCTCCATGAGCATCCCTCGGGATGGATTTATCTCCCCTGGGGCTCAGTCTGGAGAGGATCCAGCAGTGGAGTCATCTCAAGGTCTGCGAGAGGACATCTGAGACCTTGAAGATGAAGTGACGTGTCCAAGAGCCATGCAGACAGAGCAGCACAGAGGTGTTGAGGGACACTCTAGAGTCTCTTTTAGACTTGTAGGAGAGAAAGCTCCACGTTCACCAGTGCTGGTCCTGCAGGGAGGGCCCAGGAGGCAGGAAAACATTTCTAGTCATTTTTTTCCCCCTTAGCAGCTGTGAATTATTCATAGAACTCCACTGACTTAGTGCTGGGGAAAAGGGATTCCTCTTCATTATTTACTGATCTCTTCAGAAGCATTATACTCTTTTCTTTTTTCTTCTTTTCTTCTTTTTTTTTTCCTTGGGATCTCTGCAGGAGCAGAAGCTCGTCCCCCTGGACTTTCAAAGAGTCCTTTGCCATGTGCCTTTTGTTATTTATTCTTTCTAATGAAGCTGCTGGAATTAATTCCACAGAAAGACAGTGTAAAGAAACATCCCTGTCATTAACCAGGCTTCAGAGCTGTGATTAAAAGATTTCCAGGGGCCAGAGGAACGTCTCAGTGGACTCTGTGTCGATTGACTGGTGGTGTGATTGATGGTGTTTAGTCACATATGGAAGGTGTCCTTGATGCCTGTCACCTGGTTCCTGCCCTGGGATGAAAAGGCTTCAGAGGGATGCACAAAACCCCTGGTGACCATGTGGGAGGGAGTCCAGCAGTTGGGGCTGGGACCAGGTCTCAGATCCCCAAAGTACCCCAAAGGATATTGAAGTAATACCCTTGGATTTGGAGAGGGACTTTTCATCCTATCCCAGTGATAGGATGAGGGGTAATGGGGTCAAACTGGAAGAGGGGAGATTTAGATTAGAAGTGAGAAGGAAATTCTTTACTCTCAGGGTGGTGAGACCCTGGCACAGGCTGTGGATGCTCCATCCCTGGAGGTGTTCAAGGCCAGGTTGGATGGGGCTTTGAGCAACCTGCTCTAGTGGGAGATGTCCCTGCTGTGGCAGGGGGGTTGGAACGAGATGATCTTTAAGGTCCCTTCCAACCTAAACCATTCTATGATTGTTTTGGTCAAGGCTGTGGTATGTGGGATCTATGCTCTGTAGAAGCATCAGAGAAAATCTGGGTCCTGTTCCTATCAGCATCCTGGGGGCTCTGATGGCCAGAGAGGCTGGTCTGGGCCAGTGTGTCCTCTCAGTTCTGGGGTTGGGTGCCTGGATGAGACCATGGCACATCCACCAACTGTCCCACACGTGCTGATGTTCACACACGCTCCTGGGTGTGCCAGCAGGACACAGAGCTCAATTCTCCAGGAGTTTCACTCTCCACCCCCAGCACTGTGCACAAGGCAGGTGTTGTGAGCTCTGCCTTCTGGTTTTCAGGGGGGTTTGCTGTTTTCTGAAGGTGCCTTCACCCTTATCTAGTGATCTGCAGATACAGACAGGGTAATTTCTCCAAGGTCTCTTTCCAGGTGGGACTGGGATGATGTCAGGTAATTAATGGGGCTGTGTGGTCTCTGAGGCCACCTCCAGCCTCCTGATTGCCTGTGTGGGTGAGCCAGGGCAGTGCTGCTGAGCAGAGAGATGAGGAGAAGCCTTCTGTTGGAGGGGGAAGGTAAGACCCAAAGGGGAGTGATCAGTGGTGTCAGGGCAAGAATGGATCAGAGACAGACCCTGCAACATTGCTCTGGCAAGCAGGGCTGTGAGCTGGAGCAAAGCCCTCTCTGGGATGCTATGGAGAAGTCATAGAATGTTTGAGGCTGGAAGGGACCTCTAGAGCTCATCTGGTCCAACCTCCCTACACCAGCAGGGACATCTCTACCTAGGGCAGGCTGCTCAGAGCCCCAGCAAGCCTGACCTTGAAGGACTCCAGGGATGGGGCCTCCACCCCCTCTCTGGGCAGCCCATTCCACTGATCTATCACCCTCAGATTAAAGAACTCTTTTCTAATCTCCAGTCTAAATCTCTCCTTTCCCAGCTTAAAACCATCACTCCTGGTCCTATTGTTAAAAACCCTTCTGACTGGGGGTCACCGGGGGTCTTTGTCCAGGTCTTTGTTGGCATCCTTGGGCTGGTGTGTGTTACATCCCCTGTATTGTGCTCTGCCTGCTTTGCTCGTGCTTGCCAGGCAAGCTGCACAACTCAGCAGGACTCTAGTTCCCAGGAAAGCCTCCTTGAAAGACTAGAGGAGCAAAGTGAATCGAGGCATGAAGCTTCGAGTTAGCCACAGTTCATCTGGACAGGAATTGCTCCCACCTCAGCTATACCCACCTCAGCTGTTCCCACCTCCTCCTGTCCAGGATCAGAGACTGATGAAGGAGCAAACATGAAGAAAGGGTTTAAAGCAGCATGGAAGAGCTTGGCTGGGGTTTCTAGGTCATAGGACAGAAATAATTAGGAAAACTTCAGCACTTCTGCTCTGTTAGCTCTGACACTCTTTGGAGATGCAGGTGAGCTGCCTGGCCAGGCTGCAGGGGGGGCAGGCAGGGAAAAATGGGCAGGATTCAATTATTCAGGCAGTTCCAAGGTGTCTGCAGGCAGCTACTCCTCCTGTGTGTGTAGGGAAAGGTTGTAGATTGCTGAGGAGTGTAACCCCTGAGCGAGGAGACCCAGGGTGTGGTGGCTCTTGGCTCAGGGTGTTGCTGTCACCCAGGATGGGCTCCCAGTGTCTTCAGGAGAGATGTCACTGCCCAGCACTGGGTCATCGTGATCCCTCATGCAGCAAACACTCTCCAGACACCCCAAGGGATTTCCAGGCTGTTTCTCTACCTGCTGGACATAACCCTTGCAGCTACCTCGTGCCATGCAGGAGTGAGCAGGGATGTGCTCGGGGAGGCAGAACCTGTGGGGATCCCCATCCAGCACCAGCTTGGGGGTGGTGGTGCTGAGGGAGGCAGCCCCTGACACTGGCAGGGCTGGGGAATGAGATGCAATGTCATTTATTTTGCATGCAGGCAAAAAGCACAGTAAATGAAAGGATTAGGTGGCGTATGCATGAAGGGAGAGCTCTTGTCCTGATCAATAATTTACAGATTCCCAGGCAAGGGAGAATTAGGGCTGCATGTACAAAGCAGTTAGGTGAGGCTTAAAAAAAAAACAAAACAGCAAAAAACTCACCCCAACCTTCCAAGCTATTAAAAAACCAGTTTATTCAGATTTACTGGTTGCACTCGAGCTGAAGGTTGCAGTTAAATGTAACTGGAACTTATGCACGTGTAGGAATTCATGGTTATTTCTATTCAAATTCAGTTATTTCTATTCAAA
This sequence comes from Brachypteracias leptosomus, assembly GCA_013401335.1. Classification (NCBI taxonomy): domain Eukaryota; kingdom Metazoa; phylum Chordata; class Aves; order Coraciiformes; family Brachypteraciidae; genus Brachypteracias; species Brachypteracias leptosomus. The sequence goes on from VYZX01012728.1 coordinate 1,037,251, forward strand.
TAAACTCTGTCCATATCATTACAGCATAAGGGAGGATAAAAAGCTGAGATAGCCCTGTCCAGTTAGAGGAATTGCTTTGTCTTGCTGAAATCCTAACAGTCGAGATGGTTTTAATTAATGAATGTTGCTTGTGTTCAACCTTTTATTCCCTTTGGCCCTGCTGGGGTGGAGGCTTGGCTGGGGGGACAAAGTGGTGCTTGGGGTTCTTGGCTGAGCTCCCTGCCACTCCTAGCTAAGCCAGGCTTATGTGTGCTAAAATAGGGATCATGGCTGAAGGAAGGTCATAAAATCAGCTGGTGGTTCAGAAGCACATGGATACACCATGGCTCTTGGTCCTGGAGCAAGTGCTGTCGAGGTGCAGAGCAGGAATTAACCCATCCTGGGCTTTTTGGTAAAGTTGGGCTTGTCTTTTAAGCTTTTAAGCCCTTTCCCCACCTCTTTTCCATCCATATTGAACCCCAAACTCTGCTAAGAACAGAAGCACTGACCTTCCTAATTGTCTGTGAGCAGCATCCCCTTTTCCATAAGGAATGTGTCAAACCACAGGCAGAGCAGCTTCTTGGGGCTGAAACACCCAATGGCAACAAATCAGCAGCATTTTCTTTGTTTTACCTGGTTTTCCTCATAGAATTATAGAATGGTTTAGGCTGGGAGGGACCTCTAGAGATCATCTGGTCCAACCTCCCTACACTAGAGCAGTTGCTCACAGCCCCAGCCAGCCTGGCCTTCCACATCTCCAGGGATGGGGCTTCCAGCACCTCTCTGGGCAACCTGGGCCAGTGTCTCCCCACCCTCCTGGGCAACAACTTCTCCCTAACGTCTCATCTCAATCTCCCCACCTCTAGTTTTGACCCATTCCCCCCAGTCCTACCACTACCCAACAGCCTCAAAAGTCCCTCCCCAGCTTTCCTGTAGCCCCCTTCAGATCCTGGAAGGCCACCAGAAGGTCCCCTTGGAGCCTTCTCTTCTCCAGACTGAACAACCCCAACTCTCTCAGTCTGTCTTCATAGCAGAGGTGCTCCAGCCTATGATCATCCTCGTGGCCCTTCTCTGGACACGTTCCAGCATGTCCAGATCTCTCTTGTCCTAGGAGCTCCAGAACTGATGTCAGAGTTTTGCAGTAAGGCAGAAGGGTCAGTTTGTGTGTTTGCTGGTCCAACCTCCACCAGACAGGGCAGCACCTCCTGCCTGGCACAGCTGTGGACTCAGCCCAAGGCTGGCTGCAGGCAGGACTGTTTTCATAGTTGTCCCAGTGAACCATCCCCACACCCTTGTCCACTTCTCCCTCTCCCCCTCTCACTCAAGTTCTGCTTCTTGGCTTTGTGCCCATGGGTGGTTTTTTCCCCTTACCACCAGGAGCTGCCTTGTCTGGGTTATTCTCCATCCTACCCCTGCTGGGGGCACTTGAACTTGACGTGGGCTTAGCAGGAACCAGGTCTGGAGCTCTCTGCTCTCCACTGCTGGTGGGTGATGGTGGCTTCGTGCTGGGCAGGATGGGGGGACACGAGTGTCTGGGAAGGGAGGTTGGGGCTGCTGCCTGATTTATTTTTTTTTAATGTTGCTTAGAAACCAAACCCAATATTACCTACCTCCACCAGATCTGCAGTGCAGAACTTGCTGCACAAGGGGGAAGGAGGTTTTTTTATTTTTTATTATTATTTTTTACTTTTTTTTTTCCCCTCCTACAAGAAATAACTCACTTCTCAGCTGTTGGAGAAGGGAGTAATTGATCTAGAGCTTTGCAGCTTGCCTTCCGGAATGGTTTTATTCTTAATGTAGGAATAAAACTCTGTTAGGTCAAATACACAGCAATAAATACAAGGAGCACATTAGCTTTAATATATTGGATTATTCCACTTGGTGGTGACGGGGAAAAAAACAAGATTTAATTCCCCTGGCAATGCAGGCAAAGAAAATCGCTTTCCTGGCCCATTTTTTTTCTGTTAAGTCATTTTTGTCTGTCAATGGGAGTGCTGCAGGCTTTGACAGGGTTTAATTTCACTTTTTATTTTTTGAACCTGTTGTGAAAGTAAGAAGTATTTTCTCCCAGTAAATTGCCCACAAATTCACTCAATGCCTTTTATTTCTTGCTGTTATGGATCCCTGCCCTGGTGGGGTGTGAGGGGCTCTGGGTACTGGCAGGGTAGGGGAGCTCTGAGCTTCACTCTGCTCCTGGAGTGGGGCAGGGAGCCCAACAAGGCTCCTCAACTTCTTCCAGCCATGCTGATGGTGGGTTCTGTCCTACCCTGGAGCCTCCCAGCTACAACTAGGAGGAGAGGAGGAGAGAAGAGGAGAAGAGAAGGCTCCGAGGGGACGTTCTGGTGGCCTTCCAGGATCTGAAGGGGGCTACAAGAAAGCTGGGGAGGGACTTTTGAGGCTGTCGGGTAGTGGCAGGACGGGGGGGAATGGGTCAAAACTAGAGGTGGGGAGATTGAGATGAGACGTTAGGAAGAAGTTGTTGCCCAGGAGGGGGGGGAGACACTGGCCCAGGTTGGCCAGAGAGGTGCTGGAAGCCCCATCCCTACACATTTTGCAGGCCAGGCTGGCTGGGGCTGTGAGCAACTGCTCTAGTGGGAGGTGTCCCTGCCCATGGCAGGGGGGTTGGAACTGGATGATCTTGAAGGTCCCTTCCAACCCTGACAATTCTAGGATTCCCTGATCACCCCCTTGCAGTGCTGAAGCCTTTCATCACCTCCCATAGCCAGTCCTTGTGCCAAGCCTTCCCTTGTTTTCCTGGGAGAGCAGTCACACTGGATTCTTTTCCTCCAATCCTTGTTTTTTCCCAGATTTTTATACCAGGAATGGGATAAATGAGAAGAAGCAGGAATGATCTTGCTTGTCATCATGGCAGGGGTGGAGCAGAGAGACTGTGGCAGAGATTTAGCTTGGATAACAGAGAGGAAATATCTCAGTGTGGTGAAGGGTTGTAAGAAGGGATTCATGGGGCTTCAAAGACAGAAAGCTTTGGCAAAAGGCTGGAGGAGAAAGGGACCTGGGGGTTCTGGTGGACAGCAGGGTGACCATGAGCCAAGAAGGCCAATGGCATCCTGGGGTGTGTTAGAAGGGATGTGGTTAGTAGGTGAGAGAGGTTCTCCTCCTCCTCTACTCTGCCCTGGTGAGACCACAGCTGGAATATTGTGTCCAGTGCTGGGCCCCTCAGCTCCAGAAGGACACGGAACTGCTGGAGAGAGTCCAGCACAGAGCCACAGAGATGCTGAAGGGAGTGGAACNCTCTGCCCAGGCAGAGTTACACTCCAACAAGCAGAGCTCCTCCACCAGCACCCAGACTCTATCTGATTGTATTTGTCTAAGAGGAGAGAGACTTCACAATAATCCTGCTGGCAATTAATTGGCTTTTGTTCAGCAAGAGTGAACAAGATCTCATCTTAATCTGTTTCATTATTTCTCCTTGTACAGCACAGTCAACACAAGATTAGGTTTAATTTACAAAAAAATGCAAAGTCATTACTCATATCTGAATCAGGATTTTATCTGCTCTGGTTTTGCAGTGCTCCATGTGTCACTATTAGAGAGAGGAGCTGGGTGCTGAGGTGGAGAAGGCCCTGCTTGACTTCAGGACCTTTTGGAGGGGTTGCAAGGAGCAGAGCTTTGATATCATCCTTCTTCTACCCCCATCTTCCACCCTTTCCCAGAAGGAGGGCTCAGGAGAGCTGTCCTCTTCCCACGGGGCAGTGGATGATGATGCTCTTAGCTCTCATCTCCTAGCTCCTCATCCACTAAAAACCCTGAGTATACATGGAAAAGAGACAGGGGAAGCCAGAGGGAATGTTGTGGGGTCTGTGGCAGTTCCAGCCATAGGCAGATCTTTGACACCAGGCTGTGCTGGTTCCCTATGGTGTCTGAGGACATCCTAGTCCTGGCAGTGCAGGAAGGTCAAACTGGTGGGTTCTGGAAGGTTGTGGACACGTGCATGTGCCTGTAGGTTTATCTACCCCTGTGAACGTCAATGCACTTGCCTGTGAGTGCTTGTACAACCCATCCCACTGTGCACGTTCTCCTTCTACCCTCTCCCCACCAAGCAGGGGCTCACAGAGCAGTTCCCACCATGTTCCCTTTCTCCTGGTTCTTCTGGAGATGGTGCCTACATCTCCAGCATGCTCAGAGGACAGCATCTCACTGCTGCAGCTTGTTCCCCTCCCTGGTGAGTGCTGAGCTCCTGCTCCCCCACCATCCCCCAGCCCAGCAAGCCCTCCTGTGACTTTATTGTGGCCTCTCACCCTTCTGGGAGCACTGATTGTGCTGAGGTTGATGGGTCTGCACAGACACCAGCTCCAGGGGAGCTGCTCCAAGTGCCTGTGAGTGAGGTTAGCCAAGGGCATAGGTGGGACTCCTGGGCAGGGCTGCTGGAGTTCGAGTGCAGGGAAGGCACCAAGTGTCTGTGCTGCAGCTTTAGGCTGGAAGCCTCTGCTGGAGGTGGGGCTGGTGCTGTCCTGGCTTTTGGGAAGTGCCATTCCCAGCATTTACAAGCTCTTTGATTTAGCAGGAATCAATCTCCTTCAGTGTCCTCCCTTCCACAACTGCTCAGAACAGCTGGGCTGCAAGCAACAGGGAATTGGCAGGGAGACTTTCCCTCCCCCTCCCCAGTTTTGAATGCCTGGCGAGGGGGAAAAAACTCCTCCATCTGTCCACAAACCCCCCAGGTGGGTAATAATAAGTGCTTCATATAGAAAAATTCAATTAGACTTGACAAGAGATGTATGCCAGGGCTTCCTTGCCAGGGCCCCATCTAGCTCTGCTCTGGTCCTCTGCAAGACACTTGCTGGAGAAGCTATTATGCAAAAGAAAAAACCCCTTTTAAGTATAATGACATTTATAGCCAGGACTGGCTGGGGTGGGCTTTGTAGAAAAGAAAATTACAGGGGGATCCTGGACAATTGCAGCCACCAAGATGCAATTGGCCACCCAGGACATCAGATGCCAGCTGCTGGGAGCAGGGAAGGGCTTTTCTTAGTGCCTCTCCAGGGCTTCACTTGGTGCTGCTGAGCATTGGAGCAGCCAGGGTAAGGTGTGTTAGTGCTGGTGTGGGTAGTTCACATCTTAAAATGTCTCTCCAGCTCTGGTTTGTTCCAACGTGGGGGTTTTGCCACGTTCAGGGCTGGGAAGAGAATCTTTTGTGTGGTTTGGGGGGTTTTTTCTCTGGTTTTTGTGTGGTTTCGGGGGGGGGTTTCTGGGTTTTGTGTGGTTTTGTTTTTTTGTTGCGCCAGCAACACCCCATTTTTGTGTTTTAACACTTAGAAATCTAAATAATCTGTGTGTATGGTGAGAATATGTTATAATTACCTGGGGAAGGCCTCGTTGTGTCTGTCCAGCACATGTCTGCAGTGGTCAGTGCTCCCAAGAGCTGCTGGGCAGCATCCTAGTGCTGCTGGGTGGTGAGAGCTCCCTGTGGAGCTGTGGGACAGAGCCCTGCAGTGGCTGGGAGCTTTAATACAGCCAAACCCTTTTGTCACAGCCTCACTGACTGACTCTAATCCTGTGAATTGCATCCTTTGTATTGCCATGAAACCTGCAACATGGGAGGACCCACCAACCTCCTGCTCTGTTCGTGGCTGCCATGAGTTGACAGCTTGGAATAGGGGGTGTTTGGGGGGGTGTGGTGCAGCTCTCAGTCTGTTCACACTTCTGGTGTTTGGAAATTCAGAAGGCATTTGGAACAAAGTGTTTATAGTGTGAGCAAGACTTTTGTTGGGCTTTTTTTCCCCAGGTACCCAGGCATGGACTTGCCTGAACGCAGGGAGAGATCGCTCCCCTCAGGTCAGCAGCAGCTTTGGCAGGAGCTCTGGGGAAGCTGCAGAGCTCTGTCTTGGGAAGGTCAGGACAGCTTTGTAAGATGCCCTCAGCAGCCAATGTGGACACCAGACCTGCTGGCATGAGGAGGAGGAGGAGGGGGAGAGCCCCCCTTGCTGTAAGAGCTGCTGGGGAGGCTTTGTGCTTTTAATAGTTCAGCCCAGATAAGCCTGAAGTGGGGGCTGTGGCCCTGCTCTGTAGTTACAAGGGACACCATATCTGAAGGCTTAATCCTGGGGCTTATCCTGCCTCTGAGATGCTGGCTTAGGAAAGGTTCAGTTTAACAAGAGCATCAAGATGTGGGATATTGATCCCTGGCTGCACTGGTGCCTCAGGGACACTGAAGCCTCATTTCTTCTGTGGGGCAGAGAGTTGGCAGCAAGTTGAATATTAACTAGAAACTGTGTCAGCTGTTAAAGGCTGGGGTGGATAAAGCAGTGAATTAATTGTGTGCAGGGGGAATGGAGTGAAAAGGGTTAAACTCTGGGCTGGTTCTGGTGTCTCCTGGGTCAGAGCCAAGGCTGAGCTCACAGAGCAGTTACTGGTGCCCTGGAGGGCATCTCTCAGGGCTGTGTAGGAGCCTTCCTGGACCCCCTCCCTGAATTCCCAGTGTTGTAATGTCCCTCTACTGCTGCTGCTCTGCAAACCCACTGCCCATCGAGTGCTTCTGATGGGTCAGGGAACAGCACGTGCCTCTTGCTGGGGTGACACAACACAACAGGTCCTGGTTTGGGGACAGGACCCCACATCACCCAGCAGAACAAGCACAGGACACAAACACCCAGCACACGAGGTCACACACAGGACAGTGTCACTTTATTAGCTTTGCCTGGACCCTGGTGTGGTTTGGAAGGCTGGTGGCCCCAGGTATCTAGATGCAGCAGTGCAGCAAGGCCAAGGAAGCTGAGCTGGGCTCAGTTCTCTCCTCTGGCTCCAGGTACCAGCAGCACAGGCTCTAGGAACATTGCACTTTGATGCAAAGTGGTGTTGAGGTCTGTGTGTGCTGGCAGGAGGGACAGACAGACAGGTGGACACACAACTCTCCAGGCAACACCAGCTCATGGAGGGGATGCTCTGCTGGGGGGGCCAGGCTGGGCTCTGGGAAGCTCAGGGTGGTGGCTCACACCCCTGAGTGGCACCAGGAGGCACTGGTGGGTGTATGAATGTCTTGGTGGAGAGGAGGCAGATGAACCTTTCTGCAGACAGTCAGTAGGCAGAAGAACCAGGATGAAGTGGGGCTAAGAGCTTTCTGTGTGGAGAATGTCTCCTGCCTGCAGAGTCATGCTGGGTGACCAGGGTGCATGACATGTGCAGAGGTCAGAAGGGGTGGATGAGTTTTCACTTGTTCTTGGATCATCCACCCAATTTACTTCTAACCTATTTTCCTAAACCCTTGTCATCTCTCTCCAGCAATTCTCTGTTGCTGCCTGTTTGAGGGAACCAGATGAAGCCCCAGGGCTGGACACCCCAGTTCCCAACACTTTCCTTGAGGTAAGAGACAAGGATCCAACCCCTATTGCTTTGCATTCTCACTAGAATTGAACTAATAGCACTTGCAGCCGAGCTGGAGCTCCCGTGTTGAGCAGTGACATCTATTGTCTATAAATGGGAGAAGCAAAAGCTCTCACTGCAGGTCACAGCAGCTTTGGTGGCAGAGGAGGCTTGGGGTTTCCCTGCTATGTTCTCAGACACAAGGTCTATGCTTTTTTCTTCCCTTTTTCCCCCCCTACTCTCTAACTTCCAGAAAATATACCCAACGTACCCCTTGAAGTGAAGGGGTGCCCAGTTCTGGGAAGCAGGAGGGGTTGGGGGTGCTGGGGTTAGTGGCTTAGGAGAGAAGGAAGATGTGCAGGATTTTGAGGTGACCTCATGTCTGAGGGAGAACATCACGAGCAGCAAGGCTGAGGCTCACGTGGTGCATTCCCAGATCTCTTCACCTTCTTTGCATGGTCCTCCTGAGGAAAGCTGGGTGGTGGCCCTGGGCACCTCGCAGGCACACCCGTGTGCAGGAAGGTTGCAGCTCTACAGCCGGGAAGCAGCACCATGCAGAAACCATCTGAAGGCCACGGGGGGCCCTGAGGGAGGTCAGCTCCAGCATGCAGGGCTCAGCTCAGCAGGACTAGGGCTCCACGGCCACGCTGCTGTTGGTGACGCGGACACCGTACCAGCCCTTCCAGAAGAGGGTGTCCTGGCCACCGTGCTCGAAGCGGACAAAGCGGACCCCGGGCCCGTAGTTGGAAAAGGTGTGGGAGATCTTTGGGATGAGAGATAGAATGTTGGTAAGCATCAAACCACCATGAACCTTTAGTGCAATGAGCCTTCAAACCCCCCTGCCCAAGTCATAGAATCATAGAGTTGTCAGGGCTGGAAGGGACCTCAAAGATCATCCAGTTCCAACCCCCCTGCCATGGGCAGGGACCCCTCCCACTAGAGCAGTTGCTCACAGCCCCAGCCAGCCTGGCCTGCAAAATGTCCAGGGATGGGGCTTCCAGCACCCCTCTGGGCAACCTGGGCCATAGCCATACCTACCAGGCTGGGTAACAAGGAGGACACTTAGAGTGGGAGTCACTAGGAGAAGCTTTGATCCCATTGTTGTTCAGAGGCCATTGAACCTCTCCCCATTGGACATCTCCTTCATCTTACACCTGCAGTGGTGGCTCACCAAGTTTCCAAGTCTTATATAAGGTGGGAGCCTCCCAGTGTAAACCCTCTGCTCAATCTTCCAGTATCTGAAGGGGGCTACAAGAAAGCTGGGGAGGGACTTTTGAGGCTGTCGGGTAGTGGTAGGACTGGGGGCAATGGCTCAAAACTAGAGGTGGGGAGATTGAGGTGAGATGTTAGGAAGAAGTTCTTGGCCAGGAGGGAGGGGAGACACTGGCCCAGGTTGCCCAGAGGGGTGCTGGAAGCCCCATCCCTGGACATTTGGAAGGCCAGGCTGGCTGGGGCTGTGAGCAACTGCTCTAGTGGGAGGTGTCCCTGCCCATGACAGGGGGGTTGGAACGAGATGATCTTTGAGGTCCCTTCCAACCCTGACAATTCTATGAATCAGAGGGTCTTGGCTGCACAGAACACCTGACAGAACCTGCTCCTCCTCCAGGAGACCTCTCCTGCTTCACAATATTCCCAGTTCATGCAGGTTGTGTGTCACCTGCTGAGCCCACAGCTCCAACTCACCTCAGTCCAGTTGGCATCGTTGTCCTGTGGGATGGAAACGGTCTCACTTTTGTACTCAGCCAGAACCTCCTCGTTCTCTGAGAGCAGCTTCACAGAGAGCTCGTAGAGGCAGCCGGCATCGCTGCGTCCTGCGTACCTGTGAGGAGACCCAAGCTCTGACCCCACCTGGGAGCTCTGCAAAGAGCCAGGGCTTGTGCTGAGCGGGCTCTGCCAACCTTACCAAGCCACTGGGACCTTTGTTTGAAGGGAAAATCCACAATGGTTCTTATCCCACCCTCCCACCTCATAGAATTGTCAGGGTTGGAAGGGACCTTCAAGATCATCCAGTTCCAACCCCCCTGCCATGGGCAGGGACACCTCCCACTACATCAGTTGCTCACAGCCCCAGCCAGCCTGGCCTGCAAAATGTCCAGGGATGGGGCTTCCAGCACCTCTCTGGGCAACCTGGGCCAGTGTCTCCCCACCCTCCTGGGGAAGAGCTTCTTCCTAATATCTAATCCTCCCCTCATCCATGGCAGGAGCTTGGTCTTTAGAGGCTGTACCAACAGTTTGAAGCTTGTGGTGCTGCCAGCCAAGACCCAGCCCTGCCACACCCCAAGGGGACCCTGGCAGCTGAGGTTTTGAGGCTCAGTGCAGGTATATGCCCTCCCTGCCCACCTTCTGAGGCACTCTTGCTACTTACCAGTCTCTTACCACAACTTTGGGCTGGGTTGTGTCCATCAGCTCTTCCCAGTAGCCCTCAGCCCTGAGGTCAATGACCTGAGCCTTTCGACACCACCTGGAAGACAAGATGTTAGTTGGCATCACAGCCCTTCCCGGGGCTGGGGGAACCAAACCCACCCCCTTCCCTGGAGAAGAGAAGAAAGGAGCCTTACTCATAGGATGTAACAAAGTACTTATGGACTTCTTCACTGGGGAATTCCTTTCCAAAGTCCCCAGGGAGCTCTTCAATTTTCCAGCCATCACCTCCATTCTCTACCTCTCCCCAGTGCTCCAAGTCTTCTGCAAATAGCAGGAAAGAGACTTGGGTGAGTCTTGGGTTTGGGGGGCCTGGGGAACGTGACCATTCTAATGACCTAATTAATGATCATTCTTAATGATTTTTCTGATTCCCAAGGGAACGTTTCTCTGGCCTGTGCTCTTAGATGCAGCTCTAATTTTGTAGGTAGACTATGGAGATGTTTAAGTAGAGGTCAGGCAAAAAACTTTAGTCTGGCTGAACTTAATATTGCTAAATTTTAACATTCCCCACCAAAATGGCTATGTGGGTTTCTTTAAAGTCCTCCAGTGGAATTATGTAGGTTTTCTGCCAGCACTTTGTGTGGTACCACATGCACAGCCTGGGAAGAGAGGCCAATTGATTGATTTCTGAGTTTTCTACCTCACTAAGTGGCATTTCTAGGAGCAGTAAAGCCTTAAACATTGAGTATTCCTGCCTTAGCCAGGAGGAACCTGGAGGCTGGAAAAGCTTGTGGAGAAATAATCTATAAACAAAATGGAGCAGCTGTGTTGATACTGCCTTGGTCTATGATGTGTGAGATGTGTTGGGGTTGTGAGGCTTGGATACTGCTGCTTATTTAGCACTGAGCATCTTGTAGATCTGGCAAGTGAAGTCCACAGGTTATCAGAATAATGGCACATGAGGTGTATGCACAGCTCTAACCTGGGCTCTAGTAAGGGGGCTGCAAACCAGATTTGGTTGAGGTGCTTCAAGGAAGGGAGCCTGAAGAGTCTGGTGAGCTAAGGGCAGAGCAGCTCCTGAGTGGGGAAAGGCTTTGATGGTTCCTGGTGTGGTTTGGCAAGAAGCAGTCTGGAAACCCAGATGCCACGGCCATGACTGCACTGGACAGGGCTCTGCAAAGGATATTTATCTCTTGAACATGACTTGATCCCTGCAGGGGTTTATATAAGTTGATGTCAAGTTGAGCCCTTTCCAAAGGCTGATTATCCAAGGCCTTCATTCCCATTAAATGATTTGACTGCATTAATTGATTGAACTCTTGGGCAAGAAGAAAATGCTGCAACCTGACAGTAGCTAAGATCTTTTCTGAAAGACTGGAGATGCCCAATGCCCAGGGACTGCTCATCTCTACAAGATCTTGGGGCTTGTCATGCTTGTCTCTCACCTTCACCACATGGGTTCTTGATGAGATTCCTCCTTCTCTTGCTCAGGAAGTAGAAGTTTTGCCAGTTCTCTGCATCCTCCTGTGGCTCTGCCCCCGTGAATCCCTCCTGCTGGCACTTCAGGATCCAGAGCGCGGCTCCATCGACCAGGTTCTTCCAGTGGCAGCAGACCAGGCGACACACCAGCACCAGATCCACCGCAGGTATGGAGGCCAGGATCCTGATCAGCACTGCTTCAGGGAGGGACTCCATCCTTGGCTGGGCTGGAGGGAGCTTTCTGAGGAAGAAAGAAAGGAGTGGTGACACAGAGACCCTTCAGATATGGGGTTCTTCCAACCCTCAGTGATGTCAAACATTGATGGGATAGAAAAAAAGGGAAAAGCAGCATGTTAGCTGAAAGAGGGGTTTGGTGATGTGTATTACAAGAAAGATCTGGATGTGCTGGAACATGTCCAGAGAAGGGCCACGAGGATGATCAGAGGCTGGAGCTCCTCTCCTATGAGGACAGACACTGAGAGAGTTGGGGTTTTTCAGTCTGGAGAAGAGAAGGCTCCGAGGAGACCTTCTGGTGGCCTTCCAGGATCTGAAGGGGCTACAAGAAAGCTGGGGAGGGACTTTTGAGGCTGTTGGGTAGTGGTAGGACTGGGGGGAATGGGTCAAAACTAGAGGTGAGGAGATTGAGATGAGACGTTAGGAAGAAGTTGTTGCCCAGGAGGGTGGGGAGACACTGGCCCAGGTTGCCCAGAGAGGTGCTGGAAGCCCCATCCCTGGACATTTTGCAGGCCAGGCTGGCTGGGGCTGTGAGCAACTGCTCTAGTGGGAGGTGTCCCTGCCCATGGCAGGGGGGTTGGAACTGGATGATCTTGAAGGTCCCTTCCAACCCTGACAATTCTATGATTGTTTCCTACCCCTAAGCCCTCTTGACTTCTATTAATACCCTGAAACACATGAGCAGATCAATATTTTATGTTTTAAGTGAAGCCCTTAGTATGGTTAAGGTTGGAAGGGACCTCAGTTAAATCCATCCTCAAAATGCAAGTAGCTGCCATCTGCTATTGTGGACACTTTTTCAGTGCCCTGGACTGGAATCAGTCCTTCCAAAAATTGCTGCTGCTGCAAAATTCAGCTTCTCAGTGATGGCTTCCCCTGCACAGGGAAGCATCTGAGTGTGTGTTTGGCCTTGAAGAACATCACTGATGGCAAACACTGCAGAGCAGTATTGAAATATCAGTGGTGAGCATCTGGAGTGATTTGTTCTATATCTGAAAGGCTTTCCCTTGAGGAGCTGGCACTTGATCTCCTTAGTCATGAGCCTGTATAAAGTGTAGGTGTGAGCAGAACTGAAAATAACCCTGATATTCTCTACTGTTCCTGTTTCTACGGCCCTTATAACCTGAGCAATTCAGTTCAGGACTTGCTGAGCTAATTCTGCCAGGTGCCAGCAGCTCTCTGCTGCCCTGAGGTGCAGGGCTGGGTGCTGCAGGAATGAGGGCAGCTGAGTGAGCAGATCCAGAGCCTGTGTCACTGTGATGCTGCTTTTCTTGGCTGAGCCCTGATGCTGGGGAGCTGCAGAGAGCTGCATAGACCTGGCCAAACTCCTCAGGAGTGTGTGAACCCCGGGAGAGCACTGGGAACAAAGCAGAAATATCCTTGGTGGAAGATGCCAGCACCAAATCTGGCAAGGGAGGGAAGAGCTAGGGAGTCACTACTGCAACAGCATCCTAAATGAGGTGTTCCCATGCGGAGCTGTCCTGTCCCCTCTATCTGCTCTGCAGATGGCAGAGGGAAACAGTCCTTTAAAATTCCCTGGCTTTTCTGGGGGTAGCACTGGGGATTTCCCATTTTCCCCCCACCTTTCCAACCCTCAACCTCAGTCCCAAAGGGTACGATGGGACTTTTAGAAAAAAAGAGAGGTTCTGCTGCTCTCCTCTCCTGCAGGACTCTCCCAGACCTGGCCTGCTCTGCCTGGGGATGGAGGAGAGGATGGGAATGGAGGAGGAGGAGGAGGAGGAGGAGGATGGAGATGGAAGAGGAGGAGGATGAGGATGGAGATGGAGGAGGAGGAGGATGAGGATGGAGATGGAAGAGGATGAGGATGGAGATGGAAGAGGAGGAGGATGAGGATGGAGATGGAGCATGACCACTCTCAATGCCCAGCAAGGCTCCACACCCCGGGGAGGGGGTGCCGGTCCCCGGCCGCCTCTCCTTACCCGTTCCAGCACGGGCAGAGCCCCGGGGGCACCTCCCATCTCACCTATGCTCGGGGCTCTCTCCCCTTCCCTCCCTGCTCCCCCCGTACCCCTCTTTCCAGGGGGTCCCCATCCATCCCTCACCCCGGTCCCGGGCGCTCTTACCTGCGGGGCCGGGGCCGGGCTGCGCTGACAAAGCACCGGCGGGGCTGGGTTTGAAGCGGGGGGATGAACCGGCACCGCCTCCCTCCCGGTGCCCGCCCCGAGCTCCGCCCGATGCGGAAGAGCCGCGGTGGCCTCACATCCGTGTCCGGAGGGTGCAGCTGGGACCGGGCCCGGGCCCAGGGGGGCACCGGCCCGTGTGGCGACTCCGGCCCCGGTTGTCGTGCGGCTCTGTCGGTAACCGGCTCGTTTGGCGGAGCTCCGGGAGGGGGGGGGGTTTCCCCGTCGCTCTGTGATGACATCCATCGGTGACCTCCCCGAGGATGTGCTGGTGGAGCTGCTGTCGCTGCTGCCAGCCCGGGACCTGCTCCGCACCTGCCGCCTGGTGTGTGCCCAGTGGCGCTACGTGGTGGACCTGACCACCCTCTGGAAGCGCAAGTGCCAGCGAGAAGGGTTCTACCTGCAGAGCCTGGACAGGACCGTCTCCGACTGGAAGACCTTCTACCTGCTCTGCCACTTGAGGAGGAACTTGATCAAAAACCCCTGTGCTGAAGGTTTGTGGAGTTGTTTATTACAGGGTTTCCTAGCAGGGAGGATGGGTTAGTGGCATGTGTTACTCAGGGGTTACTACAGGTTGTGGGGACTGTCCAGGGAGGTGGTGGAGTCACCGTAGAATCATAGAATTGTCAGGGTGGGAAGGGACCTTCAAGATCATCTAGTTCCACCCCCCCTGCCATGGGCAGGGACCCCTCCCACTAGAGCAGTTGCTCACAGCCCCAGCCAGCCTGGCCTGCAAAATGTCCAGGGATTTAAAAAACAAGTAGATGTAGCACTCCAGGCTATGGTCTGGTGGTCAGGGAGATGTTGGGATGAAGGTTGGACTGGATGATCCTGGAGATCTTTTCCAACCCTAATGATTCTATGGATCTCTGCTGGGCTAGATCCACAGGTAACCACCCAGTAAAACTAGTGTGGGTAGATGAAGTGTTGGCAAACACGTCCAGAAAAATCTGGAGTTACTAAGGCCCCACCACTGATGGTTAATTTGCACAGCAAGGGCAATAGGGTAATGAAACTATCAGGTATTGGGATTAAACATTGAGGCAGCTGGGGAATTCTTGTTGTCAAAGACTGGGCTAATATGACTGCAGGAATTCTACTTTATTGCTGAGTTTCTGCTGTGGCCAGAAAGCTGCTACCTGTAGTCCTAGCTGGTGGAGTAATGGCAATGCAAAGACAGGAGTTGCTTTCAGCTGTAGGAAAAATAGTGTATCTAAAAACTCATCCAAGTAGGTTCCTGGTGTTGTTCTGTAGCTGATTCTTTAGCACTGCTGGAAACTGAAGTGAGGTCCTAACACTCATCTGTGATATCTGTTTGCAGAGAACTTTCAGCACTGGAAACTTGATCTTAACGATGGAGATAAATGGAAGGTTGAAGACATGCCTGGAGCTCATGGAAGGAACATTCCAGACCCCACAGTACACAAATACTTTGTCACTTCCTATGGGTAAGAACTGGATTCCAGTCACCTGGAGCTGGGACACTGGCTTCCTCCCATCTGTCTGTGGGCACTGTGGTTAGAAGGCTTGAGGCTGGTCACTGAACCTCTCAGCCCATGTGTGGAGCAGAGGAAGGAGCTTAATTAACCTTCTATGCTAAAGAGACAGGAGTACTGCTGAGAGAATTAACCACAGCAAGTGTTCAATGTCTCTGTCTCTGTCAGGAATTCCCTGTAACTCTTTTAATGGCCATGGTAGTGATAATGAAGCAGGATCTCTGCTTCTTTTCTACCAAAAGCAGGGGGCAAAGGTTGAGGTGTGGCAGGCTCATCAGGTGCCCTTCCCTGAGAAGGTCAAGGCTCTGTTTTTACAGAGTTGTAGGTATTTGTCATGCTAACAGCTGGCAATAAAAGCTGTCTGCAGAGGAGGATTAGCTGCTTTTAATAGTTTCCTCTTACCAATATATGCTGTACAAGTGTAGGGACCCCGTGACATCCAGCTTGGAGGTAACTATTCCTCTTATCTGGGGGTGAAGCTGCTCAGCTTGTTTCCTTGACTAGTTGTGGCTATGGAAAAAGGCACCTTCAGGGCCTGGGGGGGCTTTCAGTGAGGGTAAAGCTCTCAGGGAAGGTGGGGATGTTGAGAGGGAAGGGATGTGTTTTGTGAAGTTGTGAATATTTCTATTTCAGGCCGTGCTTAAAGTCTCAGCTCATTACCCTGAAGCAAGAAGGGTACTGGAATCAGCTGATGGATGAGAAACGGCCTGAAATTGTAGTCAAGGACTGGTAAGTGTATGCACCAAAAGCTAGAATTCCTGGCACTGGCCTAAACTAGACCTCTGAAGCTTTTCCTGCTGTAAAATTAGTTCTTTATCCTTTGGGTGTTCTTGAGTAAAGCAGAAGCTGGATCTGAGTTTATTCAGTAGGCTGTGGGGAGGTGGCAGTGCTGTGAAGAGCAGGGTAGTGGGGAGCTGTAGCCATGGGGATCACACTCCTTTCCCTCTGCAGATGGGGATCCCCTTGGGGATTGTTTTTGGACACTAAAGAAAGCAGAGCTCTGTGTTAAACCCTCCTGGGTCCCTCCCTTCTCCAGGTATGCTGCCAGGTTTGACTGTGGGTGTCGCTACGAGCTCACCGTGAGGCTGCTCTCTGAGGACTACCTGGTCCTGGACGAGTTCCACCCCGAGCCAGTGGTCATAGAGCAGTGGAGTGATGGGGTGTGGAGAGAGGTAAGTGGGGAGTAGTAGCTTTACCTCCCTCTTGTGACCCTTGAATTGCAAGGGGGCCACAAGCCCCAAGTGAAGCTTCTTTCTCTGCTCTTCAGCCTCCTACTCAACACCAAAGGCAAGTCCAGCCTTGGTGTTGATAATGCTGAAGCAGCAGTAGAGCCATGGACAAGGTAGGTTGGGTTTGTAGGTGCTCTCTAAAGAGTATCCCCCAGGCTTCTGGGTTGTTTTAGCTCTTTAATTGTTTCTCACTCAAGTTTTTGTCCAAATAACAAAGTTGCAGAGCACAGTTCTTGTTTTAATTGGATCAAAAAGCTTTAAGACTGCTGCATGGATGTCATTTAAGGTGTTGCAGATAATACTTTCCTGAACGTGTTGAACTGGTTTGATTGGCTGGGGATTCCCCATTAAGTCATTGCCTACATGACAAATGTACCTAAGAACTGGGCTTAAAGTTATGTTTGACTTAGAGAGGATTTCAGGGCAGAAGGTGGAATGCGTGGAGGCTTTCTCCCTGTCCCTCCAAAAGGGCTATGATTCAGTAAAAGATACCTTAAAATGAGCTTTTCCTGAGACCAACTCTCACACACTGTAGCTGTCTGAGCCTCTAAGTCAGTGCTGGTTTGCTTAGGCAAATCAAGAGGCATTTTCTTTTCTCTGCAGATCTCTTACACCTTCCAGAATTACCCAGCTGGAGTTCGTCACATCTGGTTCCAGCATGGAGGGCAGGACACCCAGTTCTGGGCAGGCTGGTATGGGATCCGGGTCACCAACAGCAGCATCACCATCGGGCCCATGACAGCCTCATGAAGGCACAATATTGAGTGTTTGCTTTTACCTCAGGACTGTAACCAGGTGGTCTCAGGTGCACTTCTTTGCACTCTCTAGGTGAGTGTCCTGGCTTTGTCTTGCACAGTTAAATACAAGCAGCTCGTTCTCCTTGTTCCCAGCAGCCCTTCTGCTGGCCCAGCCCTCTGGAAGGATTTCTGTCTTCATCTTTCATCCTCTGTACCAGGGATGTTACTGCAATTACTGCTGCCCTTCCACAGGAGGAAGACTAGGAGAATTCAAGATGCCAGCTGTCTTTTCTAGTTGCTATTGCTTGGCTGTAGCACACAGGCAGAAGGCTGAACTAGAAACCCTCTCTTGTTTATGGGAAGTTAAGGCTAAAATGTTTTATTTCACATTATCAACGCTGTCCTCAAGGGCTCTGCTATAGACAGACTTGTTTTGTAGGGTTCTGCTCCAGAGACTTGTTTTGTACAGTATTTTCCTGTTTCAGTTGATGTATAAACCCCTCTGTCTTTCACATGAGACCTTTCATAGTAGAAGGAAACTGTCCAGCCCTTTTTCATAAATGCTGTGTCACTGGCACTTAATTCCTGAGTCTGTAGGGGTGGACTATCAAAATGGTCACACCTTCCCTCTCAAACAGTCCACTGTGTGAATAAACAGCTAGAGAAAGAGGAGATAAGAACTTCCTTCAGGTGACTACCTGACAATGTAAGTGCCTTTGGATTGAGCTTTTTCCATACTGTCTTTGTACCAGAGTCCTTGGTTTGTACTGAATGGTCTAACCCCATATAAAATGTTAAAGCAGCACACAGCCTCTATCTGTGGTTTTCTTGCCCTTGTGACTTGGAGGAAGCAGGGAGGTGCTATGCTGGGTGTCTGACCAAACTGACCAACAAGCTCAGCTCAAACCCTACCAACCATGTCTCCTACCCCTGCACACACAGTGCTGACTCTAAGGCCTTTTTCCATCTCCTCTGGTAAGTGTAGGATTCATTGTCTGTCCTCTGTTAGGAGTAGGATGTTGTGCTGAGTGTCCTTGCTAGACAAATGCCACCACTTGTGGGGACAAGGGAAAGGTTGTACAGCCCCTCCAGCTGCTTCAGAAGATATGGAAAAGTGGTGGAAGCTCCACATGAAATCCAAAGCTCCATACAAAATAAAAACCCTTCCTCACTGAAGGGAGGAGGCTGGTTTGGACAGAGCTCAGCCAGGTTCAACTTGGGTAAAACTTTCATGTTTATTGAAGACTACTTGGGACAGTCACAGTGGACAGACACTACATAAGGCCTCGCTCACCCCTGGCATGAGCCCATTGCTCTGCACTGCTGCCAACGTGCAATGGAGACACCCTGGCAAGGTGAGAAGTGGATTTGTACAAAGCTCTGGCTGCAGTCACCGACCTCCTGCCCCGGGGATCCACGGTAACAAAACCTGTACTCACACAGGAGTGCCCGTGGGAACAGGCTCTGGCTCCACATTCCAAGTCAGTTCTATGTACAGTGGTAAGAGCACTTGAAATAAAGAGGCAGCAGCTGCTCTACATTCACCCAGAAGGCCAGCTGGAGAGATGGTTATCAAGGTGTGGTTGGGGAGAGATCTTGTTCCACTGGAAGATCAGATGAGGCTTGAAGGCAAGGAAGAGTTGAGATCAGGTGCCTTTGTGGGCTCGCTCTTCTACATACAGCTGCATCTGGAGGAGGGAAAGGAGCAGCAGGTCTGAGATGCAGGTAGGTGAATGGAAAAAAAAGCCTGCAACAGGCTAAATAAGAAGAATTCATCCCTTCCCCCATACCCAGGTTTATCATGAGGAGTCTTGCCCTGTTTTGATCAGTGGCACAAGCATCTGTGAGACTAAGCTGTTAAATTTTTAGCTGTGGAAATTGTTACCCTGCAGAAAATGGCAGAGCTGGCACCAGCCAAAGCTTGGAGCTCCCTGCAGCTCAGCCACCTCCTGGGCACTGCTCTGCTCACCTTGAGGATGTCAGATGTCATGGTTTTCAGGGGAATAAGCCTGGGGTCATGCATGTGCACGTCCTGCTCGTCAGCCAGGATCCAGGGAAAGTCCTAGGGCAGGAACACAAGGTGTTTACTGGCAGAGGCTGGCAGGCTCTGCAAGGTGAGCTCCTCCTCAGCAGGGAGTGAGGGAGAGATGGAGTGGCTGGGGGAAGAAGCAGGGCACTCAAACCTTTCTTAACAGCAAAACTTAACTCAGCATAATGACCTTCAGTTACAGCACCAAAATAGAATGTTAACCCACTTTACTGTCACTTCTTTGACAGATAAGCTCCTAGCTGTCCTGAGCTAATATCTTCTATTCATTACACCAGCCTTTAATTGCATCTCCAGAACACTCAGGGCAGGGATTACTATCCCACCCTGCAAGTTTAAAGGTTGCCCTAATATGTTACCAGTTTCCATTACTAAGCAGTAAAGAGCAGACCTCCATTTTGAAACCATTTTTCTCCTTCACTACCTTTATTTACTGTGCCTTAGGACACCCAAATATCTTGGCTTGGGGAAAAAAAAAGTTTCCTTGTACCTCAGCAAGGATTCTTAAGAAAAATCTTGCTTTAAAAAGTGATCTGCACACACTTTGCTGCAAGGTAAGATTTTATTTGTGCCCCCAAACCCCACTGGTTACTTGAATCCTAGTTGTCCTTGCTATATATAATGCTATAACTGCTATTTATCATGGCTGTGGGATGAGGGGTTTTTGTTGGTGATGAAATTCAAGCACCTTTTCTCTATGTCCAAGTATTTTTAAGTGCCTGAGCAGGCACAGTGCAGGAGGTGGTGGTACAGCTGAAGCAAGTATTGTCTGTGACTGTGGCTGGTGTGTGGTCAATGTGCTCAGCACAAACCATTTCACACATTCAGAGCAAAGCTGTGAAGTGCACCACGTGAAGCCATGTCCAAAATATCTACCAGGCTTCATCTCAGAGATGCCCAAATCCTGTCATTGCTATTCTTTGCTCACTCACCTTTATCACCTGGATCTTCTCCATGTTCCTCGTGGCAGCCTCCCGTGTGTGCACCAGCACTGTGAAGGTGCAGCCTGCAAGAGAGAGAGGGGAGGCTCCAGATCAGGGCAGAGCTAAGAGAGGGTTGGCCCCTTCCTGGAGTTGAGTGGTCCCATCCTACTCACCACGTGGCCACGGTTACCTGGGGGGTTGTTGTCCAGCACAGCGTCGCACACGCTGATCTTCAGGATGAAGGCACGCAGCAACTGCTCCACGTGGGACAGCAGAGACTCTGAGCTGGGGGAGACAGAGGCTGTCAGCCAAGCAGGGGGGCTGGAGCTGCTCCCAGAACATCTCTGCAGATGCTGGAGGCCATGGGGGAGCAGTGATGGGAACCCTACCTGATGGAGAGCAGGGGTGGCTGGGTGATCTCAAAGACAAATCTCTCCACAGGGTGGTGCTCTTTGTCCAGGATTACCACGACCACCTTCTCCACGTCATTCTGCAGGAACAAAGATGGAAAAATCTCTGCCTTCAGACAAGCTGTCTCCTGCCCCCAGTGTGCTTCATGTGCTGCTGGTACAGTGGGAGTGGGCTCGTTTGTTGGGGCTCACAGCACTAGCAGTTATCCAGAGCTTGAGCACTGACAGATTATTCTTACACAGAAAAAAAAATGCTTTTGCACAGTCATTTCTTGCTAGATATTACCCTGATAGCTTATCACTAAGGCCCAGGGAGATGAAGTGCACTAAATAGTACATTTCTCTAGATACAAAGGAGGAAATGAATATCCAGCTTGCTGCCTCACCCAGGGATGGACAATATTAAGGTAGGTTTAGACCACTGGCCAAATGCAGCAGCTCTGTCCCACTGCACTGTAGACCTGACCAATTTCCATTCTCTAAGTGTACATTAAGATAGCCTGTAAAAAGCAGAGAATGCAAAATCTGCCAGCATCCTCCATCACAAACTGTTTCATATGGTCACACTGTTCTCCTATAAAATCTAGAGTTCAAATCTACCTTTGCTTGCTGGTTCCAGCAGAGCACTCAAACTGTTCTGCCAGACAGATGCTTAATATTATGGGTTTGGATACACTTAACATGTAGGATGATGTAATTGAAAATATACAGCTGTATATCCTCACATGAATGTATTAGATGCAACTTAATGCCAGTGACCAGCAGCAAGGCAGGGCCTTAACTGCAAGGAGAGGTTAAGGATTTTATTTTTACTAGTAACTACTATGTTGTATATGGTAAATTTGTAAGTAAATTTTGCAGTATTTCTGTTCTCTCCCTTTCTCTCACCCCCCCTTGCAGCCCAGGTCCCTGCCAGGCTCTCACCTTCTCCAGCAGGGGCTTGACACAGTGCAGGGTGTCCTGGATGTACTGGTTCAGCTCCGGGTGGCAGGACATCTGTAGCAAACACAGGGAATGGTCAGAGCTGGGCTCTGGTGGCAACCAGGACAATGCTGAATGGGAAGATTTAAACAGAAGCACCAGGGTGTTACAAGGCACTTCAAATTAGGGCTTTTTACCACCAGTAGTTTTCATGGCAGGGTTAATCAGCTGAGGCAGATCACTCTACTCACATAGTTGTAATATATTTGGAGTATATACCCACAATAGTGTATTGGGAATAGGAAATCCCAACCCTCTCTACTTCCTAGGAAGCAGGATTTGGTGTTGGCTTACTGCAGATATCTGGGAAAGCCTTCTACTGTTGTTCATATCTGCTTGTTCCATGCATATGCTCTTCAAAAATGAGTTTTGCACATTACAACAAACTCTGGAAGTGATTTAGTTTGTTCTGGTGAGTGTTGATTGATCCCTGCTCGTCCAGGTGCCTGTCAGCTTCCAGGAAAACCTCCTACCTGGACAGGTACATTGTATTTTTTCCTCTTCTGAAAGATCCCAATGGGGTAAACTTCTCGGACGTACAAGATGAGGTGAACAGCCACTTCCAGAAATTCTGAGAGAACATCTGCAACAACTGAAAAACAAAAGGAAAGGATGTTGAAATAGGAAAAGATGCAGAGCAATGACTAGAGACAAATGGTGGGGGTTTTTTTAATGTATTTTTACCTGCGTAAATTTTACCTGCAGGAAGTTTAGGGATACAGCAACCCTCCAAACCCAATCCCACAAGCTCCTGAGCCAACATGAAGCCTTGCAAGCAGCAAGGTTTGTACCTTAGCACATCTTACCTTGCCCAAAGTTAAGGTCCTGCCGGGTAAGAGTGGTCATCTTTCACCTGCAAGTAATCACAAAAACAACATTTATCCTCTGGCTCCTGTATTATCAGTACAGGCAGCTCATGGGGCCATCCACTCCCCTGGTGCCACTAAGTTCAGATCCAACAAACCATCCTCTGCACTCAGGCACAAGCCCATGAACACTGACAAGTCCACAGGGCCCAGGGAGAGGTTTAAGCACCTCCATAACCAACAAGAAGTCATCAGAAATCACCAGTAGTGCAAAAAATGAGGACAGCAGCGTTGCTGTGTGCTGGCTCACACCTCATTTGAGAGTCCTCTTCATTTAGTCCTGCTCTTTCTTTAATTGGGTTTTAAATATTAGAGGTGAGAATCTGCCCAGTTAGTTCTTCACCATCTCCCTCCCTTTTTGATGCATTTTGCTAGGACTGGATTCCTAAGACACAGGAAAGTTCAGCCAATCACTTTTTAGCAGCACAAAGAACACTATTTTTTTTAAGGCCACATAAATGTTCTTGTAACATCCTAGAACACGCCCCTTTTCTTTTCCAACCCCTATATCCTATTATAACACAACAAGTTCTCAGTGCTAGGGGTTTATTCTCATATCACCACCATGAAACAAGTTGCATGTTCAGGCTGGGATCTGCAGCTCCCATTGACACTACACAACACAGGAACTCACCTGCTGTCTCCTACCAGCAGCTTCAGCATCTCTAGTCCCAGGGAAATCAAACCCTACAGAGCTGCATAATTAAGTTAACATGGAATCTGCCAAACAGATTCATAGAATCTTGGAATATCTCAAGTTGGAAGGGACCTGTAAGATCATGGAGTCTCCCTGCTCCTCACAGGGCTACCTAAAACTAAACCATATGACTAAGAGCATCATTCAAGGAGTGATGGTTTTAAGCTGGGAAAGGAGAGATTTAGGCTGGAGATTAGAAAAAAAGTTCTTTAACATGAGGGTGATAGATGAGTGGGATGGGCTGCCCAGAGAGGGGGTGGAGGCCCCATCCCTGGAGTCCTTCAAGGTCAGGCTTGCTGGGGCTCTGAGCAGCCTGCCCTAGGTAGAGATGTCCCTGCTGGTGTAGGGAGGTTGGACCAGCTGACCTCTAGAGGTCCCTTCCAGCCTAAACCATTCTATGATCATCCAGATGCTCCTTGAGCTCTGACAGGCTTGGAGCTGTGACCACTGCCCTGGGAGCCTCACCTTTGGGATGGTTATAAAGGACAGCACGTTTTTGTGACAAACCGAATATCTTGTCATCAACCTACACACACTGGGGTTCAAATTCCCAGCAGCTTTCCTTGTGGAGTCCAGCTCCACACACTTTAATCTACAGAGAACATCATTTTCTATTGCAAATTTTAATTATTTTATCCACTCCTTGCATGCAAACCCTACCCACTAACAGCACTGTTGTTCACAAATCCTTTATGTCTTTAAATGCCCCAGGAGGCAGGTGGCTCCAGCAGTGCAGGTGGCTCCCCCCTGACAAGCCACATCAGTTGAGATGCTGATTATCAAATGGCTTCAGCTGCACCCAACTATGCTCTGCAGACCTGCAAAGAGTGACTTCAGCCTTCACAAAACAGGGAGCTGCTCCCCTCTCCCTTTTTAAACCTGACTATTATGTATACAAAGACTTCCTGGAATATTAGTGATCTGCTACAACAAATGAAATCAAGATACTTAATCATAGAATGGTTTGGGTTGGAGGGCACCTTAAAGATCATCTCATTCCAACCCCCCTGCCATGGCAGGGACACCTCCCACTAGACCAGGTTGCTCCAAGCCCTGTCCTACCTGGGCTTGAATACATCTAGGGATGGAGCATCCACCACCTCTCTGGGCAACCTGTGCCAGTGTCTCCCCACCCTCACAGTAAGAACTTCTTCCTCATTTCCAACCTAAATCTTCCCTCTTCTAGTTTGAAGCCATCACCCCTCATCCTATCACTACAAGTCCATATAAAAAGCCTGTCTCCATCTTTCTTCTAGGCCTCTTTAAGCACCAAAAAGACACAAGAAGGTCTCCCCAGAGCCTCCTCTCCTCCAGGTAGAACAACCCCACCTCTAAGGACATCTCTAGCACACCAGCCACAGCAATTCTCAAATTGGCACAAAGATCAGTACGAGAGTAGCATAAAGAACCTGGTTTTTTAGAGGTTGAGGTTCACATCCTCACCTAAACATCATCCTCTCTTAAACAGAGGCCCCAGTGAGGCAACAGCATCCCAAGAGATCCACTCTTCAACTCAGCCACAGGATTAGGTCTAAGAATCCTGCATTTATCACTCCCCCAGCAGCTGCTGGGAGCAGTGCTGCAGGTAAGTGCCTTTCACCATCCCCTTGAATCTGCTGTCCTATGGGTAGGAGGTCAGGAAAAGGCTGTCCCACCATCCCAGCACTGAGGGATACCCAGGGGAAGCAAGGAGGGGTTAGCATTAAGTAAAATAAAACCTGAGCTTCCTTGGGGTGAGTTCTGGAAGCCGGGAACCCCTCCCTGAAGGAGTCACAAGAGGAGGGAAGCAAAGGAGGCTGTAATTGGTAATCCATCATCTCCAGACTGCCCTGGTCTCCAGCACTAGCCCAGTATGACCAGCACAGGCCTCCCCCAGCAGCCTGAGCTGTGTCCTGCCCGCTTCATGGCTTCGGAGCACCAGGGGACCCCCGAGCAAGGAGCCCCCCGGGCGCTCCCACCAGGCTCCGCTAATGGACGGACAGACAGACAGACCACGGCTCTGGGGGCAGGGACATGGGGTACCCCGGGGTGCCCCGCTCCCCCCGCCCCCTTCACCCCGCTATCCCTGCCT
The DNA here is from genome assembly GCA_013401335.1 of Brachypteracias leptosomus. Lineage (NCBI taxonomy): Eukaryota > Metazoa > Chordata > Aves > Coraciiformes > Brachypteraciidae > Brachypteracias > Brachypteracias leptosomus. The sequence goes on from VYZX01012728.1 coordinate 1,062,225, forward strand.
GCATCCCGGAGCCCGTGACACCGGGCGCCCAACACAGCTCCCGAC
>VYZX01012728.1:1062461-1166175 GCA_013401335.1 Brachypteracias leptosomus
GTCCCGGGGGATTCCCGGCGTCCCCGCTTCCCCTCCACATTCCCCCACTGCCTTCCCCCTGTCTCCTCCTCCTCCTCCTTCTTCTCCACCTCCTCCTCCTCCTCCTCTCGGGTTTGAACACCCCCGGCAGAGCTGCCTCCCCTCCGCTGCATGCACAGCCGCTGCCCTGCCCTGCCTGCCGGGCTCAGCCCTCGCCGAGGAGCCGCGCACAGGTAGGCAGCGCTGCCCGGGGCCGGGCCGCGGCGGGGATGGGGTGGGGAGGGACCCGGGGGTACCTGCTCCACCGACCTCATCCCCCTCGGCTTTCGCAGGGGTTGGGGAAGAAGAGTGGGGGGCACTTTCCCACTTTCCGGAGGAGACAAAGGCCGGGGGGGGGAATGGACACCCCCCACCAGTACCGCCTCTCTAGGCTGTCACCGCCGGGATGCCCCCGATGCTCGGAGCCGGGCACCGGGCTTGGGGAGCGCCGGTGTTTGAGCCAGCCCCATTGTCGCCCGTGCCGGGAGCGGGCTCCGGGCTCTCCCGCCGTGGTTCTGTCACCGGGCTCGGATGTGCAGCACCGGGCTGTGCGGGGTGGGCTCTGGGGCTTGCCCACCACCACCCGACCGCAACCCCTGCTCCTCCAGGGGCTACTGCGAGCTCCCCCCGGCGCTGGCTCTCCCCAGCCCTGGAAGAGGAGTCGCCTCGGACAGAGGTGTCGCCCCTCGCAGGCAGCTCCTGAGCCCCCCGCACAGCCCAGGGGTAGGTCCCGGCTCTGTGGAAAGTGGGTGAGGGGCGAGGGGAGCTTTGCCCACCCAGTCATTGTGTTTGCTGAGCCCCCCCCGTACCCGCCGGTTATTCTCTGCTCTCTTCCTCTGTTGACAAAAGTGAGAGCTCGTTTCTGAATTAAATCAATTTGGCATCAGTTAATGGATTATTACAGCTGGTAATTCATCATGTAGGATTTAAGTGACATTTATCCAATTCACACCTGAAGTCTTCCGTCAAGCAGAAGGTTTAATGGAAAGGGTTTTGTATTCCCATCTCCTCTCCCTTGCAGGAGGAGGCATTAATCCTCCACATTTGGGTTCAAAGTGAGAATGACGTGCAAGGAGAGATGTTGAAAGCCCAGCCTAACTGTTGTGCCAGTCGGGACACATCTACTTCTCCCCTTGGTGAAGACTGGGCCAAATCTGCCCCCAGTCCCCCTGTCACCCTGGCGGGTGCTTTCCAGCCGGGTGAGCAATGACCTTTGCTATTGATTGTGTCTCATTTGTCACTAGGCATTGTGCATTAAACTGGAGACTCTTCTCTGCTGTGCTGACAGCAAGCGACTGTATCTTGGATGCTAATCTCAGGCTCATTGCTATTTTAATCTCATTATTGGGTAGGGTAGGCTCTGTTTGATAGCAGGTCGCCTATGATGGCTGTGTCAGCCACTGGTGAAGCCCCAGAGGGGAGCAGAGAGGAGGGTTCTGCATATTCATTCATGTGCCCCTCTTCCACTTCACTCCCGTGACTTGCTGGGCTGCTCTGTCCCTGGAGGACATGGGTGCTGCACCCTCCCTGCCAAGGCTGAGAGCAGGTCAGGAGAAAGAGTGGGGTGGTCACACAGAGTGACCTGAAGGCTTTGCAAGGGGTCCAGTGTTCATCAGAGCCAGAGTGATGGAGCTTAGGAGGGACTTGGTGACAAGTCAGCATCACCAGCTCGTGAATCTGGACTGCAGGAGAAGGTATCTCCTGGGTCATGCTCTGTGAACAAGCCACTTCTGACCTCAGTGGTTAGAAGGACAGAGCTGACCAGGGAGGGGAAGGGACTGATTGCCTGGGCCGATGGGCCAGCAAAACCAGAGTCCCAGTTCCAGCCCTCCAACTAATGTCGAATAACTCACAGTTCAAGTGGTCCCTGGACAGGAGCTGCCCCAGGGAGATGCTTTGAGGGGCTGCAGGGGCAGGCACTGCTACTACTGACCCCCCTGCAAGCCTGAAGCTCTGTGTCCTGTCTCATTGAATTACTGAATTTGGCCCTTTTGATGGTGGAGTGATATTTGGTGATAGCAGAAAGTGAGAGAAAAGCACAGAGGCAAAGGAAAGCAGATGTTTCAAAGGATGATGGCTGGATTCAAGCAGCCCAGGCTAAATATCTGCAGAGGGGAAACCTCTCCCACCCAACACAGGCACGAGGGACAAAGAAACTGTGGAGTCAGATAAATATGAAAGGCAAGGTAAGGAGAAAAGGTGATGATGGGTACAGGAAGCCTAAGAAAGGAGGGCAGCTCTGGAGAGGGACCCAAAAGGAGTAGACATGTGTGAGGAGGGGACTCTGCTGCTCTGCCATCCCAAGGATGGCAGCAAAAAAAATGCTTTACAAAGTGAGTGTGCAAGAAATGCTGGAGAGAAGAAAAGAGGAAAAGAGAAGGGTGAATATAAGATTACCTGTCTGCTTTGGGGGATCCTAGAAAGCTGGGAGAGGACCCTTTGAAATGGGAAGCTCTCTTGGCAGATTGTTTATGAAGCTTCCCAGCATTTGCCTCCAGAAACAGCAAAACAGATGGAAAGAGACCCAGCAGGGAAGTGAAATCTCATTTATCTGCACAATGCCATCCTCCTGGCTCCAGCCAGCTCTCTGCATGTCAGCCACCATAGAGCCTACCCTGGCCATTCTGCTCCAGGCCTTCCAAGCCCATCCATCACCCTGTGGCTTCTGATTTACAGGCAGCCTGGCACACGAAGCTGATTGTCTATCATCCCCCACACACAGACACACAGCACCCATGTAGACACACATACACTCTGTCTGCTGCTGCAGTTTGGGATTGTCTGGGGGCCAGGAAATCTTTAGGCACGCCTGCCAAAGTCTGAGCTTATCAGAGCCAAAGAGAAATCTGGCCCAGCAAATGTGCTTGGGTCTAGCTTGGTGCAGCTTTTGAGCATGCAAACACCAGCACTGGGGTGATAAAGGATCTTGATATTCTCTATTCCTCCGTTCAAGAGTTTTGTTCTTGGGTGTGGCATGAAGAACATACATAAAAGTTAAAGCCAGGACTGTCAGGTGTCAGGTTTTAAGTGAGGTATGTGGCTGAATGTAGATGATCAGATGTTCCTGCTTTGTCAAATATAAAACAAATGCAGCAGGGGTAGTTTGGGAGCCTATTTCACAGCCAAGGTGACATCATAACTGTATTTATAGGGGGAAAACATGCCTGAGTTTCTGTGTACCTACTCAGCCCACGGCTGCTTTGCAGGCTTACAGCAGAGAGCAGAGTAACAGCAATTGTGTCCATGAGCCCAGAGAAAGAGGCTGCCCACAGGGAAAGTTACCCAAGGTGCAAACCCCCCTCCCCAATTTCCCTTACAGGATTGGGACCATCCACTGCTAACCCAAAATGGATCAGAAACAGGGGCTGAGAAGCAGCCCTCAGCCTGCACCCTGCCTAGCTCTAAGGCCTTATCTTTGCTTTCCACATTTTCTTATTAGTTGGCAGCTTTGCTACCTCCAGAGGCAGGTGGCTCCTAATCCTGAGGGTATTTAAAGGAAGGGCAAGGTGCTGGGTGGAGCAAGGAGGAGATGGGTCTGGTGCTGTGAAGAGCTACAGGGGCAGCTTAACTTGGGGAGGACTTGAGCTGTTTCCTTTATTAATGTATGAACCCTAAGGATGAATTCTGGGCTTCTTGTGTGTTTTAGAGCAAGTTACTAAAGGCATTTCCTTGCAAGGCCAGTTTTCTTTCTGCCTGGCACGTGTCTCAGGGCAGGATTTCACCCTTTGCAGAAAAGGTGAGAGAACATTGGTCACCTACACCAGCAAGCCCAGGGCTAGTGTGGTCTTCTTTTGTGGACTGTGGTCCTGACAGAGAGAGGGTGGAGTTTACTTTGGTGCTCAGACCTTGAGGAACCAGGACTGAGGAGAATTAGGGATGCTGGTGTGTTATCCTGCTGCCTTTTGGAAGGGTGAATTTTAGAGCTTCTGCAGGTTAAGAAAAATGAAGAAGGTAAGAAATGTTTCTGAAGTTAAAGCTAGAGCAGGGCATGGAAAGAAGAGTGAAGGCTGGGACAGTTGTGTTACACCAACCCAAGGCACCCAAACTTGTCCATGTGCTGTGCTGTTTTGGCAAACTCCTCAGATCTCCCCTTAGCACAGCCCAGTACAGGTATTTATCTGCATTATTAATGCAGCTTTCCCAGTGACACAGCATGTTAGCCTGTCTTCTCAGGCAGTGCAGAGAGGAGGCAACCCATGTGCTCTAGCTACACTTTCATCCTCTCTCATACCAACAAGAGAGCTGGGTGGGCAGCTGAAATAAATGCCCTCAGTGCTTTGAAGCAGCCCTTCTGCTGAGGGGCCCTGCAGCATTTAGCTGCTTTCTAGCTCCTGCTGAAAACCAGAATCTGCAGCCAGTGTGTCAGGTTCACCATCAAAGGGCTTCTGTCTGTGTGAGTGAGATTGGAGACACCTGTCTCACACTCTCTCTGCACTTGTTCTCTCCTCTTGGTGTTTTGCCTATAGATGAAAAGGTAAGAGGCTGTTTCTAGCTCTTTTGAGCTGTTCTGAGTGATGCCTGCACCCAGCTGGCTTCCTTTGGTTCTTAAAGAGAAAATCCTAGGAAAAAACAAAGAGGATGCAGAGCTTGGGTTTTGCTTGGTTACTGTTTGTTCCACATTGATTTTGAAGCAGGACTTCCAGTGCTTTGTTAACAGCTGTAGCTGTTACTCTGCTTTTCCTTTGTCCCGGGTAGCTGCCAATAAAATACCACTTCATATTGTTATGCCTTCAACAAACGAGCTGCCCAGCACCTCCTAAATCACTCCTCACTAGCAGTTTGTTGTCCTTTGTGGCCAGTAGAAAGACCTGCTTTGCAGATGCTGCATTCAAGAGAAGGCCCCTGTGCTCCCTGCCTCTTTCCAGGGCAGGTTTGAACTGAAAATTGGCTCCTGGGCTCTGAGCAATAAGAGATGAATCTTAGAAAGGCAGAATTGGCTGGTGACTGGCTTTTCAGTTGAGAGGATGAAGACATCTCCCTCTAAACTCCCCAGATGCTCTATGAAGCTAAGGTTTCTCTGATGGCAGAGGTTTCACTGACTCAAAAGGCTCCACATCTGTCTCACAGACTGAAAGAAAAGAGGAAAGGAAGAATCAAGGCTATTCTGAGGGTGTCTCCTGTCAGCTCAACAAAAAGGCACCAAGATTGGCCCCAAAGGATGTTACCTGCTGCCCTTCAGAGGTGCCAGTGGCTGATCAAGCAGCAGAGCACCTGGAGGAGGGAGACCAAGCTGGTGTAATTATGCAGCAAAGTGCCTGAGCCTGGTGAACAGACAGATGGAAGTGAGGTGCAGGAAAGATGGGGAGAAGGCTGAGCAAAGAGCTGTGGCTGTAAGTTTGGGACAGGATTCCTCACGTGTAAGCACAGGTCTGGTTTTCTGGCAGGTGGTGTCACTGGGAGCCTTCATGCTGCCCAGATTCAGAGGGACAGCCAGAGAAAGCCACTCCAAAGTGAGATGCTGAAACTCCCTTTCCCCTTTTTGTGGGAAAGAACAGGGGGGAATAGAGAAACCTCTGACTTTTGCAATGTCCCAAAGCCATGTCTTCTCACACAAACACAGGGGTGAGGGAAGACCCTCCAAGATATTGCAGTGAAGCAGGATGAATGAGAACAGTCTGCAGCCACTGTGCTGAAGGACTTGGTCTCAGTGTTCTTTGGATTAAATTACCCTCCCAGTGACAAGCTTACCTGGTGGGGTGAGGTGAAGTGACCTGTACAGGGTCAAGGAGGGAAAGTGGGGCAAGCTAGAGACAACTCAGTCTTCCTCCCTGCCCCTCAATCTTTAGACCAGCATCCCCTGCTCTGCTGTCAGCAGAAGATTTGTTTTTCTGGTCAAGGGAGGAAAAAACACAGGAAATTTTGTGCTGACACCTCACAGTGCAGCAGTTCCAGCCACCCTGAAGCAGCATGTGTGTGTCTCTCTGTCTTGAGCAGTTGCTAGTCCTGCGAGGCCACCATCTGCCTCAAGTTCTGTTCCTCCTGACATCTTCATTGCAAGGAAACCAGCTGTGAGGAAGGGCCAGTGCCAGGCAAGCCCAGGATGCCAACCTGGCAGCTGGTGCTGTGCCTGGGGCTCAGGAGCTGTAGCTGCAGGAGCCAGGCTGCCCAGCCCCTCAGATGGTAGCCTGTGAATGGGAGGGTAGGGGGGCTACTGAGGAATCAAAGGCAAGTGTCCTGCTGATTGATGGCCCTCATTTGCACATGAAACTGGGACCTCTCAGCCCTGCAGGCCCTGCACGTGTGTCTCAGCTGCTGTAGGCAGGGCTGGGAGAGAAGGAGGTAACCAAGGAGAGGAAAACTCTGGACACCAGAACTGTTTTCACCCAGGTGTCCTAGGTCTGGATTTTCCTTCCCTTTACAGCTCCTAGAAGTTGGTTGCTTATTTTTAATTTCTTTTTTTTTCTTTTTTAATTGCAGGTGAGGCAGAGCACCCAGGATTATGGCAGCTCCTTCCACCTTCTTCTCTCCCTTCCTTTTCCTGTGTGTGCTGGTTCTTTCTGACCTCAGCCTTGCAGTCTCCCTGGACCCTGGCACAAAGCTCAAAAACGTCCCAGAGAGCAACAACCATCTCCAAAACCAAGAGGTGTGGCTGCAGCAGCCCAGAAGTGGGCACCACCACAAGCATGGCTTGGCCAAGAAGGAGAGGGTCCACGCCATGCCTCCCAGAGGGCGGCCGGCTGGGGAAGAGACCCTCAGGATGGGTAGTGGAGCTCCAGCTGTGGAAGAGCTGGTGGCAGAGGGACAACCAGCAGCCCTGAAACAGAACAAGGATGTGTTCCTAGGCTTTGAGTTCCCCTATCCTGAGAGGGAGAACCAGGCCCCTGGGTCTGAGAGAGGGAAGAAGCAGAACCGGGAGCATCGGCGCCACAGCCGCAGGGACAGGCTGAAACACCCCCGAGGTATCTGAGCTCCAGGGGGAGGCTCTTGGGACCCTGGAGATGAGGGTGGCTTGTGTGAGGGCAAGAAGATGCAGCTGTGGTTGAGCCACATGGGTGTGTGGAGGGTGTGGGTGTTGTGCCCTGCTCTGGGGAGAAATCTGCCAAACAAAAGAGGCACAAGAAAAAAGGGCAAGTCCAGAAGCAGAGGGTGTTCTACTGCTGGCTGCAATTCTGTGGACATGACCTGGTTTGCCTTACACAGGGAGCTTGGGAAGTTCCTGGGACTTGAGGGGTTGGTTTGGGGTGGCCTGCTTTGTTTTGCTGCTTTTCTAGCAAATGGATCCATTTATGAACAAGCATGTCCAAGCCATGCTCAATCTCTCCCCTGACTTCAAAATCAGAACTAACACAAACCCCTTACTTTGAGAAGAAACTGATGTTCAAGCTTCAGAGCTCATATCCTTCTATATTTATGCTGAACTACAAAAAATACACATTTTTTTATGTGAAATTGCACTAATTCCTTTAAAAGATTGCTTGGTTTTGGCTGGGACTGCTTTCCTCTGCAGCTCAAGTCGTGGGGGGGTGTCTCTGGTGTGATATGCTCAGTGTGGCAGATATTTAGTTCTGTTAAAGGCAGGTAATTGGTGTCAATCTGCACTATCTGACAAGCATCCCTGAGTCCCAGTGATTGCTCCTCCCTGTGTCTTAAGAAGAGCTCTCTTGTTTTCTCAGGGGACTGACTAAAAACTGTTAAGCAATATAGAAGAGGTGGCTTGAAGCAGTATTTGCAGACTCTGAAACATTCCTTGTTTCTTTTGTTCAACTTAAGGTCTGTATTTAAATTAATACTTAGGAAAAGCAGAGCTCAGGCTGTGCAGATGTTCTTATTTCAAGGTAGGTAGGTCCTGACCTGAGCTAAACTGAAATAACCCACTCTAAGATGAAAGCAGAAGGTGTTCACAGGTATTTGCAGCAGCTTAATCCCTTGGTTTGAAAGTGGTTAAACAGGTATGTTTTGTACTCACAAAGCCAGAAGAAGAAATCCTTTTGCTTCTTAAGCAAGGGATAGATATATCTTCAAGAAGGTGTGATTCTGGATGACTTCAGTGTGTAAAAATCAAGATGTCTATGATCTGGACCTGTGCTTTACTAGCACATGACTCAGTTTTACACTGGTCTAAACAGCAGCTCAGGGTCATAGGAGATTGGCCAGTGAATCTGAATTCCTTTCACCCAAATCTGTGGCACACAGAGAGAAAAGGGATCAGAAAACTAATGTGACTCTACCTGTTGCCCTCTGCAGGGAAGACTCCTGATGCTGGGCCAAGCCCCCTATACAAGAAACCTGAAATCTTTGAAGAACAGTTTCAAAACCTCCAGGCAGAGGAAGCTACGAGTCTGACTCCCACCATGCTTCTCATCACTGCCCTGGAACTTGCTGTTTCCACTGAAGAGCCTCCTGTTCTTCCAGCCACATCACCACGGTCACAGGTAAAGAGACAGCTGGTAACTGCACTGGGATCTCCTGCAGATAAGGTCCAGTTTCCTTTTTTATTATTATTTTTTTCAGTTAGAGGTAAATGCTTAACACCAAACAGCAGCTCTCTGTCTTAGAGGCATCTAAACACCTCTTCTTCATAAACTTCCTTTAGTTACTTCTCTTCCTTGCCCTACCTCTCCTTAACTAACCACCTTCATGCAGCTTGAAGGACCAGAGAGGCAGGAGGAGTGGTTGGCTGGAGAGGCAGCATGTCCAAGTGCTCCTTGGTCACCTTTTGTCCTAACATAGAAACACTGGAAACTTCCCTCTTGGCTTCAGCTGCAACAAGGGAAAGCTCTTCCCTTTGGAAATTGAGATGCCAAGAACCCACAGTGGACAAGACAAGGGTGGAGGTGGTGGTAGGGATCAAAAAGCCTTTGAAGTGACACTTCAGTGTCACTAGAGGTGTAACCTGGTGTCTCTTTGTGGTTTGCAGGCTCGCCTCAGGCAAGATGGGGATGTGATGCCCACCCTAGACATGGCACTCTTTGACTGGACAGATTATGAGGATCTCAAACCAGAGATGTGGCCATCTGCTAAAAAGAAAGGTGTGAAACCTCCCTGTCCTCTTTCCCCAAAGTCATTCTGTAAGGCTCATCCCATGGTTAGTGTTCACAGATGTGCTGGAGGATGTGGGATCATAGTGGTGGGAAAAGAGAGGAAAAGCATAATGCCAATTGTGTTTTGTGCTGTTTCAGATGCATAGTTTGAGGGCAGAGGAAAAATGATAGATGGAGGGTTGAGAAATAGGGAGGAGATCAGACTATGAAGGTTTAGAGTTCAAACTCTTGAAGTTTGAGGCTGTTTTTACCCTGGAACAATAGACTCTCCAAAATAAAAACACTAGCATGAAATTTTCTATCAGCATCTGTTTTGGTTTTGTTTTCTCTTCCCCCTAGAGAAACGCCGCAGTAAGAGCCCCAGCAGTGGGAATGAGACTGTGACAGCTGAAGGAGAGCCCTGTGATCATCACCTTGACTGCCTCCCAGGTCAGATCAGCTTGGTAGAGTCAGTTCTCCAAACAGAGAATCTTAGAATTGTCAGGGTTGGAAGGGACCTTCAAGATCATCTCGTTCCAACCCCCTGCCATGGGCAGGGACACCTCCCACTAGAGCAGTTGCTCACAGCCCCAGCCAGCCTGGCCTGCAAAATGTGCAGGGATGGGGCTTCCAGCACCTCTCTGGGCAACCTGGGCCAGTGTCTCCCCACCCTCCTGGGCAACAACTTCTTCCTAACGTCTCATCTCAATCTCCCCACCTCTAGTTTTGAGCCATTCCCCCCAGTCCTATCACTACCCAACAGCCCCAAAAGTCCCTCCCCAGCTTTCTTTTCCACATGAGATTATTTGAAACCCAGCCCAGGTTCTAATACCAGTATCCTGATTTCTCAGACCAATAGACAGTGGACTGCAGAGGCTCTCTGGGTGGGTTGTGGGAATAGATGATGCCTGTACCATGGGTGTCAGTGGCCCTGCAAGGGAAGGGGATGAAGGAGCTGTGCTGAGCCTTGTTCTGTGTTGCAGGCTCCTGCTGTGACCTGCGTGAGCACCTCTGCAAACCACACAACCGAGGCCTTAACAACAAGTGTTATGATGACTGTATGTGCACTGAAGGTGAGTTCAGCTCGTTGCTCTTCTTATATTTGGCTGCATTGACTCCAAATAGTGGTTTAGATGTGAAAACAGGGGCTAAGCTCTGCTGCCCTTTGCCTTTCCTTGCCCCTGACTCAGTGTGACCACTGACTCATCCAGCATATCTTGTTTTCCCTCTTGAAAACAAAAATCCTGGTATCTACAAACCTAAAGGAAGAAGCCACCATATAGTCATGCTTCAGTGGTGCTTTCAAGTACCCCAGCTTATAAAACCAGGCTGCTATCCTTGTTTTACATCACCTTATGCTTAATATGACTTTCCTGAGTTCATTTCAGTTGAACTTGTAGCAGTTTATTAGGTGTGAGCAGGCCACAGACCCTCGTTTCTTACAACTATTTGAAGTTCTTGCCCAGGAGGGTGGGGAGACACTGGCCCAGGGTGCCCAGAGAGGTGCTGGAAGCCCCATCCCTGGACATTTTGAAGGTCAGGCTGGATGGGGCTCTGAGTAACCTGCCCTAGTGGGAGGTGTCCCTGCCCATGGCAGGGGGGTTGGAACTGGATGATCTTGAAGGTCCCTTCCAACCCTGACAATTCTATGATTCTATGATTTCTGAGGAATCCACAGTAGCCTTTAGTAGACAGTTGTGTTGTGAAGATGTTGAGAGGCACTCTCCTGGTCTGAACATACTCACAATCAGCTCCAGGCACTGGGTGGTCTTCTCTGCCAGAAAAAAACTCTGGTTGCCAAATTTTGTGATCTGTCTTAAGTACTTAGTGCCTTTGGCCAGGTCATTCACCCACCTTTTTACCCAGTTAGGCTGCTTTCCTGGAGCTGCACTGTTAAATGATAGTCTTCACCTTGGGTGTGTCATCTAGCAGTTGAAGGGCCTCATCAGAGATGATGTTGTGCTAGATGAGCCTAGAGAAGTGTCTGTGTGAGCCTAACGAGGGCTGCCCCCGGCCCTGCTTTATGCTTAAGCTACTTATAAGTTGATGCCAAATGTGCATCCTCTGTAGCATTAAAAAGATCCCCAGGGATGCAGGGTCCAGATAAGACAGACAAGAGGCTTAGATAAGAGCAGAGCTCTGATCTTGTGTGCTCCCCTTCTAGGAGGCCAGGCTGCCCTGGGGGGATTGGTAATGAGGGGCACAAACCCAATTTCAAGGTAGCTGGTGTCACCACAGCCCAGGGAGGTGCACTCCAAAAGGCTGCACAGGGACCTGTGACATCCCCTGGGTCTCAAGGACAGTTTATGGGCTGTATTTTTATAAAAGCTGTAAATCCTCAGCCTGCCCCACTCTGGGGGTGCTGCCACTGTTGCTATCTGCTGCCTGCTCTGGAAGTAAAAAGAGTTGTAGGTTCTAGGATCTAAACCAACCCCTATGACTAGATCCTGGGCTACTGAAAATTGGGGCTTTCATGAAAATTATTAACACACAGGCTGTACCCTGCCTGGCCCAACTAGTTGGGCCTCCTGGTGTAACAAAGAGACAATAGACACCAAAAGACAAATCAGAAACCAATGAGTTACTCCAACCAGAGGCTCCCATTGCCTTCCATGCCATGGGAAAATATGTACTGATGGGTTTTCCAAATAAAATGCCTTTTTTTCCCCCCTTAGTATTCATCAGTGCTATAACAGAGGAACTGTAGGCGATCAGCAGTAAGCTTTGGATCAGACCTCCCAGTAATAAGGCTTCAAAGTCTTTTCTCTCCTCTCTTGAAGCTTTGGGGGAATAAATAACAAGGGGAAGGCCCTGGCCATTGCTGCTGCACATTAAGTCTATAGTAATTTCCCAATGGAGAGATCACTTATACAGTAATGGGAAGTAATAGGGGGAAACCAAGCAGGACTTCTATAAAATCACTGGCAGCAATCAGGATAATTCATTTCAAGAAGCCACTGAAACCTTCTGCCTGAGCCAATGAATCCCAACCCAGCAGAGTGAGCCAAACAGAGCAGCAACATGGGCATGGGAGGCATGTCTCTGCCACCTCAGCTGACACAGCCCTGGGACCATCCCAACTGCAGTGAGCAGACATTAGGAAGAAGTTCTGCCCCAGGAGGGTGGGGAGACACTGGCCCAGGTTGCCCAGAGAGGTGCTGGAAGCCCCGTCCCTGGACATTTTGCAGGCCAGGCTGGCTGGGGCTGTGAGCAACTGCTCTAGTGGGAGGTGTCCCTGCCCATGGCAGGGGGGTTGGAACTGGATGATCTTGAAGGTCCCTTCCAACCCTGACAATTCTATCATTCTATGCTGAGTGATCAGCTCAGCTCTGGCTGTCCCAGGCAGTAGTTTTGCTTTCTGGCTTCCCAGTTGAGCTCCCTGGAGCTGTTCTAACTCCAAAGCACCTCCACACTAGGAGGCCCTTTTTTTCCTATTCATAGAATCATAGAATGGTTTGGGTTGGAAGGGACCTTAAGGATCCTCTCGTTCCAACCCATGACCTTAAGGATCCTCTCGTTCCCTGATCTTTAAGGTCAACCCTGACAATTCGATGATTCTCTGTGATGACCCAAGGCTGAGAGCTGATGTTTTGCTGTTGCTGCAGTGAGGCCAGGCCCCTCCTGCTCACCTCTCCCCTCTTTCCCCCCAGGGCTCCGCTGCTACGCCAAGTTCCACCGGAACCGGCGGGTGACGCGGAGGAAAGGGCGCTGCGTGGAGCCCGAGGCGGCCAACGGCGAGCAGGGCTCCTTCATCAACGTCTAGCAGGGCTGGGGACACTCCTGCCTGGATGGCCAGGAGCTGGGGTCAAGCTGTTCGTACCTAGCAATGGGAATTAGAGGAGGAAGGCAAGCAAATGAGTGAAGCTGCAGGCTCTGTGAAGCTGCAGGCTCTGCCAGGTTCCAGCAGGAGTGAAGCTGCTGTTCATTCTTGTGGCCTCAGCCTTTTCCATGTGAGGACTTCATTTCCCCTCCCTTCCCTCAGCACGTTGAGCTGGGTCCCCTTCTCCTGGTTAGTAAGAGATGGTCCTGACTGCAGTTCTGAGGGTCCTGGCAGGATAAGGCTCAGCAGTTTCATCTCTTCCTCTCAAGAGAGGCAAGATAGGGAAAGATCCTTGAGGTCAAAAGGGAGATGAGCTTAACCTTTACCCCTTAACTATTGCTAAGGTAGATCCTCCTTAAGAATTAGAGGTTCCTAGAGGATAGGGAGCTTGTAGTCTCCAGGTGGAATCAAAGATGGGAAACAGATCAGCAGGAAACTGGCTGCCTAGGTGAGAGGGAACCCTCTGAGAGCTCCTGCTCTCCCTTTTTCAGTGCTACAGACAGATATTCTTTAGCTGTTACACACTTACCACTTCTACCTGTCTGCTCTGGGACCACCGAGTCCCACTCCTTCCTTCCCTCCTTCCAGGGAACCCCCAGGTTTCTGCAAGGATGTGGCAAGACATCCCAGCCTGCAGCTCTCACTCGTTTAGTTATCCTGACAAGTCTGTTATTTTTAATGATTATTTTTAGGAGCTTTCTGGGGAAGTGATAGTTTTCCTAGTGAGCCAAAAATATCAAGTTTTTGGTAACAGGAGCTAGGGACAGGCTGTTCCATTGTAGTAAATCCTGTGACATGTTGCATGTGTGTTTCCATGATATGTAAATAAAGATATGATAGATATTCTTTGTGCAACTCTCCTGCTTCTTTGTCTGCACCCAAGGATGTGGCAGGAGCCAGGAAGGTCTCTGAGGGAGCTGGACAGGAGGTAGCACTAGTGATTTCAGGTAATCACACAGAGAATTGTGCCCCTTGGTAGAAGAATTTCTTTATCCATATTTAGGATCTGAGCTTCCCTGTATCCTCACTCACTGCAGCTAACAGTTTGTGCCCAGTGTAGCCATCTAGATATTTAGAACTTCTTTATATTACCACTTAGTTACTGACTTCAGTGATAGATCAAGCAGCACAGGACTAGTTCAACAGGACTAGTGTTAGTTGGTAAAGATGGTCTTTCCTACTGCCAACACCTCAGTACCCTGGTTTCTGGTGGGAGACAGCTCTGTAGCCTTTTATATTCAGGAACCTGGAGCTGTGCAGCACTTTTTCTAGGAATAGAAACATGAATCCTGGTGCTGTGCTCAGAATCCTCCTTATGCTGCTTCCCTAGACCCTGCTGTGCTCCATTTAGGTAGGTAAATCTCCATTTAGGTGGGTAAACCTCCATTTTACACTCCTGTTTCTGTTGCAGTGTCACTCTGCATTGAGTTTTCATTCAAATGCTGCTAGTGTCATAATTTACACCTCTAATATCATGATGAGAGCCCAGTCATGACTAAGAGATGTGCTATGAATGTGATATTAGATCTGACCTGCTCAGAGGTACAGTAAAGGAGGGATTTGTAAAGGAGCATCTAGGCAAAACTTGGTGGATGCAGCTATTGAAATTTCAGCTTAAGGTATTCCAGCCTCAGCCCAAAAGGCAGGAGTAAAGGAAGGTGGTTTGGCTGCAGCTCTATGCCAGGGCAGCAAGGGTAGAATTTAACCCAGAGAGAGAAATGCAGCCCCTCCCTCAGCCCAGATGCAGAATAGTGAGTGGTGCTGCCAGTGCTATTGTCAGTGGAAGCAGAGAGGGGGGGGGAAAGGCCTTAATTGATCACAGTCAATTGTGGAGCTCTCAAACCCTGGGCTGTGTGACACCGATGGGAACCACATGCACAGCCTGGCTTGGATACTGGGCTGCTTCCCAGTGTAGGAGCTGAGATGTGGTTGGAACAGGGCAATTGAAAGAAAGCAGGAGATTTTGCAGGGGTTTTTCTCCTTGGTTATGCAGGTTTTCATTGTAGGCTCCTGGGCAGTGTTTTGGGCAAGACTGGTTTGCAAATCATGAGAAATACAAGTGGGTTTAAACAGCAAGGCTGAATTTTAAGCCAGAGCTTTTAGACTCCAAAAAGAGACTTGCTTCTTCAGCTCTTGCTTTTTCAGTTTTCAGTCTGCTATTAACTCTGAATATAAAGACCAGATTATTCTTAAATGGTGGGATTAGTGAGATGTGTAAGGTCAGTGAAAATGGAGTTAATTATTATAAACCGAGTCACAGGATTACTGGATTGATTGCTCACCCTTGGAGTCTCAGAAAGACCAAGGCTCCTCCTCTCTGAATCAAGCTGTGATGCTGCAGAGGTGAAGCAGGAGGGAGAGCAGCAGCACAGCAGTGTGGAAAGAACCAGAGAACCTCATTTATTTATCAGCTGGATCAACCACTGACTTCCCAACTGCAGGGCAAGGGAAAGCTGGTGAGTACCATGCCAAGGTATGAAACACAAGAGCAGCCTGGGATATAACATCCCAGGGCAACATTTGTACAAGTCTGACCCACTTCTGAGTGCAGCAAAGCTTTCGAGTGCTGCTGTTGTGTCTCAAGGGCATGACAGCAGCTGTGAAGTGATAGTATCACTGGGTTACACTCAGCAACCTTCCCCTTCCTCCCCAGTATCTCCCAGTCATGATGCTGCCAGTGACAGTTCTGCCTTTGGGGCCACTAGGTCTGAGCAAGAGAGAGGGAGACCAATGCCAGGCAAGTCTTGATTTATATGTTCTTCTCAAGTGATTGTTTGAGAAACTAGATTAAGAATTCACACAAGCTCAGCTTTTTCTGCTGCCCCCACAGTGCTTAAGCCAGAGCTCTTGCAAGATTTCCTATTGTCTCAAAAGGCCTTTGGATCAAACCCAAACCAGCCATAGCAGGGCTCTGTGGAATCGTTTGTAAAGTTAATTGCAGGGCATGCATGCGAGGAAGGTGAGTGACAGAGTCCCACCCAAACTCCTGCTCTCCAGCTACTGCTTTTAGCAGCCTCACAATGAATCCAAGGGGTGTGCATCATTTTGAGCCACTTCTCCAAGGGTGAGAATCATTAGACATGGAAAAGAGAGGGCAGCGTGCTGATTTGACATAATCATCTCAGCAGCTGCCTGCTCTGCAAATGCTGCTGAATCTCAGGGATGGTGCTGGCAGTTGCCAAAATGATGACTGCAAGAGAGACAAGGAGTGGAAGCACAAATTAAAACACTTGGGAATCACTCTGTCTCAGGTCTGTAATAGCCTGCATTCATTTTAGCTTGGGGGTGTTTTATTGAAATCCTCTCTCCTCCCTCCCCCCCAGTAATTACCCTGTTGTCAATCCCCAGTGTGTGAAAGTGCTTCCATTTCAAACCCCTGCTATCCCAAATTGCTCAAATCCACACCAGTCCCTCTCTGCTACACAAAGCCTAGAGAAAGCATTGCTTTCCTGTTCTTTTAGCAGACAAAATGAGGGCTGTTGTTTTCTTGGGATGTTCTGAGGGATCCTATGTACCCCATAAACCCATTTGTGGTACGTAGGTTCATATGTACCCCATAAACCCATTGGTTCATTTTCTGGAGTGCCAGTGAACCCTGAAGAGTAACACCTCAGTTACTCTCAAAGCTCTAGTTAGATTTTTAGAAAAACTAAACTCACTGAGATTGGGAAGGACTTTCAAGTGCACTTGTCAGACATTACTGTGACCCTCTTCACACCCCAAATCATCTTGCCATAGGCTGTTTTGCAGGAGGAGACTCCTCACCAGCATTTCAAAACACCTTTAGTTTCCCCTCCACTCCAAATGATGTTTCTGCTTGCTGATTTCCCATTGGGATTCAAAAGGGAGTTTGTAGAGCCAGGACAACTTCTAGATGCCCTTCCTCTCTGCTTATTCAGAAGGGCTCCATGGATAATATATGCATTTGTGCTGAGCTGATGCCTTCATTGCTCTCAGCTCCACAGCCAGGGGCACAACTCAAAGACACCAGTGTCAGCTGCAGTCTTTAGTTACCTTCAGACCAGACCCTGAGTGAGGGATGAGAAGGGCAGCACTATGGGGGGTGAGCTTGTCTCCATCCCCACGGGCTAGATAAGGATGGCAGGAGCAATTGTATTAGCTCCTCTAATTCCCCACAGAATTGCTATCACCTTACCCACCAAGGGTAGAGTGTCCTGAAAACACAAAGGAGAGTGTTTCTGCCTGATTAGCCTCACTTTTATGTTGTCAGGAAGGGAGCCAGCTGTGTATTAGGTTTTTACTCAGTCTGCACAAGACTTACCACCAATATATTTGACATAAAGCAGCTAATTTCTGGGTATTAGTTGCAGTGAGCTGAACTCACCTTGGATCATCTTGTAGTCAGGAAATTCTCTGTATCCTGCTTCTAGCCTCCTGGGTTGTCTGCTTCTCCCTGCAGGTCTTCTTTAACTCCCTGCTTATCTTTCTGCCCATGTTTATGTTGCTTTGAGTCCTCAAGCCTAGGGAAGGGAACAGAGACAGCAGGTTACACAGAGAGGCAATTTACAAGGTACAGGCACAGCAAAGCAGAGATAAAAACCAACCAACCCACCCCCAGATCAGATAGGTGTGAGAGACGTGCAAATGCATAATGTCTATCATTGCTCTCATTGTTTTCACATCCATGAGATCATTAAGACATTTCTAAGTCCCTTGAGTCCACGACATGCAAGCCTAGGATATAATAAGCAGGGCTGAATTAATTGCACGACACACTGATGAACAAAATGAAGTAAAGTGCTTTTATTGTACAAGGGGAAACGGATGCTTTGAGTTAAGCAGCAGCAGCCACATCAATCCAAATTATGGCTCCTGCTGCAGAAATGATAATGAGACTCTGTCTCAGGCAGAGTGAGGCTGAGCAAAGACACCCACGTAGTGCTGCAGCCAAACAGTGCTGGGACAGTGGAATTTGTCTTCATATCAGCTCTCCTTTGATAGACACCTATCCTGGTAGGACATCCCTGCTGCACTTTGCACCTATTCACAGTCTGTCTTTATCTCCACATCCCACTCACATCTTTTTGTCATTTAGGGTAAAATCCAGTCCTTGACATTACTGGGACCACTAGCACTGATCCCCTTTGATGCCACCACTTCTGTGAATAGAGGCAGGGCTTTCCTGCAAGACACAGAAATGGAAGTGAAGCCAGAGCTGATGTGGCAACAGAGAAGTTCTATTTCAACCTTTTATCTGGTAAGGTGGCACAGCCAGAGATTCCTGGGGTGGGGGGATTTGCACAGCCTGTTTATTTTCTTACTGCTCTTCCGAGCTGTGCAGCCAGCCAGTTTTGTTCTGCTGCTTCCTCTGGTCAGCATTTTCTAGGTTGTTTCATTTTTAGCATGTACTATTTTGCCTTGAGAGATCTTCAGGCATGCTGCATATTAGCAGTCGATGGCACTCAGGGTGCAGAGAAGGAGGGGTGAGATAAGGCTGCATTTGTGGCTTGTGCAGAATCTCTGAGTGTAGCTTCAGCACTGCACGATTCTGGTGCTCAACCTTGCCCTGCACTGCTTGGACTGGAAATGAGATGGAAGGATGACTCAAACATTTCCACACTCTGCTTCTGCAATGAACTTCTGACTCCTGGCTCAGTCCTTAGAGCCCTCGACTTTTTCTGCAAGAATAAATAATGGCAAGGAAGCAACTGACCCAGTAAAACCTTGCAGTCTTACCCTGCACACAGGTAAAGCACACACTGGGCAGGGAAGGAAGGGTTCCAAAGGGGTCATCCTGACTTCTTGGTTCTGTTAGTTCCTTCCCCACACTTGGGGAGAAGACTGAAGTTGTGAACTGGACAGGAAATGGTAAGTGATGGTTGTACTGTGGGGGGTTGGGTTGATCACTTATCAACTTCCCTAGCTCTAAAATGGGAAAAAACTTCAAAATGAGAGATGACAAACTCATGATTTGTACCTCACCTTCTCGTCAAGTGCTGATGGGTGCACAGAAAGTTCCCTCTTCCTCCAGAAAACTGCTAAGTCTTATACACCATGAGCTTTCCTGGACACTGAGTGCAGCCCAGGTACAATGTCAAACCTTCCCTCAGCTGCACTAGGTGTGTAAGCAGCAGGAAGAACCACTCGTCTGCGTGTTTGAAGTCAACAAACTCATCCAGACACACTTTTAACCTCGTGGTGGATTTCTGTTTGGAAGCAGGTGCTGCTCTGCTTCACAGAATTGCAGAATGGCAGGAGTTGGAAGGGACCAGTATGCAACCAGGCAGGTTTTGAAAGTCTCCAGGGAAGAGTGCCCACAACCTCTCTGGGCAGCCTGGGCCAGGCTCTGCCACCTTCATGGGGAAGAGTTTTTTCCTCCTGTTCAGATGGAACCTCCTGGGTTCCAGTTGGTGCCCGGTGTCCCTCGTCCTGTCCCTGGGCACCACTGACAAGAGTCTGGCCCCAGCCTCTTGTCCCCTGCCCTTTAGCTCTTGATCAGCATTGATCAGATCCCCTTTCAGGCTTCTCTTCTCCAGCTCAGCAGCCCCAGGGCTCTCAGCCTTTCCTGGGCACAGAGATGCTCCATCCCCTCAGCATCTCCACAGCCTCCACTGGACTCTCTCCAGTAGTTCCTTGTCTCTTGACCTGGGGAGCCCAGAACTGGACCCAATCCTCCAGATGTGGCCTCACTGGGCAGAACAGAGTTGGGGAAAACCTCCCTTGACCTGCTGCCCACACTCTTCTGGATGCACCCAGGAGACCATCGGCCTTCTTGGCCACAAAGGGCCATTGCTGGCTCATGGTGAACCTGTTGTCCATCTTCGCAGAGCTGCTTCCCAGGGGGTTATTCCTCCCCACTTGCAGGACCCTGCACTTGCCCTTGTGGAACTTCACGAGGTCCCCTCCAACCAACTCTCCAGCGGGCGCGTTTCGGAGCAGGGGCCGGGCCGAGGTGCGGTCGGGGCCGGTGTGGGCGGTGTCCCGGGTCCCCCCGCCCTCCCTTGGGCGGCCCGGGGCCGAGCGGTAGCGGTGCCCGGCCAGGCCCAGCCCCAGCCCCACGTGAGGCTGCCCCGGGGCCGGGAGGTACGGGACGAGGCGGGTGGGCCGCTGCCATGGAGCTGCCTGCCGTCAGCCTGAAGGTAGGGGCCGCGGGGCCGAGCCGCTCCTGGGCTCCCCCGGCGGGGAGGGGCCTCTCCATGGCCGTCCGCTGGGGCGGGGAGGGAGCCGAGGCCGGGCCGGGAGGAGCGGAGCGGCTGCGCTGGGGGGTTCGGCGGGGCGAGGGGCGGCGGCCCCGGGAGCGGGCGCTGGGCCCGGTCTGCTCCAGGACCTGCCTGAGGGGCTGGTCAGGCCCCCGAGGAGGCAAAAATGGTGTTTCTAAACCTTTTTTGTCACATGAGCGAACGTTGTGAAAGCTTCAGTTGGTGAGGCGATGACTTCCAAAGTTCTCTTTTACTTTTAGAGTTGTTGCTGAAGTGGCCAAGGACCTGATTGGGATAAAAGGTTGTTGTTAACTTGTGTCCATGGAGGTTTCCAGCTCAGCTGACCAGGGCTAATCCAGGATAAACACTACACAAGGTCCTGAGGAGGCAAAGTTTCACTTGTCAGGCAAAAGAGCTTAGAAAGATGATCCCAGTTACTTTGGGGCTATCTATCTATCTAGTAGGTAATTGAAATAACTTCTGTGTTGTGAAGGGGCTTCAGCTGAGGACAATTTGAAAGTTTTGGTGAATATCTGGTGACCAGAGAAATGGGAACTAAGGGACTCATCACAGTTCCCTTGGGGAAGGAGCATATCCTTGTGGAGAAGCTGAAGGATGCTAAAATCACATTTTGCTTTTGATGTTAATGTTTGATATCAAAGCCCCCAGTAGACAAATGAAATTTTCCTCTGTTCTTTTTTTCCTGAGGTTTCTAGGTGTGCATGTGCCTTTTTCCAGCTTCCCTACTTTGTGTCTCTTGCTTGGTGTGGCAAGTTTCAGGTGGTTTCTTTGGTTAAAACTTTGCTCAGAGAATGAAAACCTCATGGATCACATCGTATTTTTTCTGTTACTGATTCCCAGAGCTGTGAGCAGTGGACTCAGAGCAGGCTGCCTGCAGGCTGGGTGGGAGGGCAGCATTATCTCTGCTACCACTATGAATTCGGCTTTGTACAGGAAGTTTTTCATGTGATTGCACTAAATAAAAGCTTAGCATTCATATAAAGATGTTTCCCCTTCTCACCAGTTGACCAAGAAAGGCAACTTCTCTTTTGAGGCAAGTAAGCAAATGGATTTTTCAGGGCCTGGCATGTGGGTTCTGTTACATTCTGGAAACGAGCTGATACTTTGCTCTGACAAATTTGGACTATTGTGTGATTCCCAGGGCACTAAGATGATTAAAAGATCTTGCCTACTGCTTTGTTTTGTAACTTAGCTTGAGTTTTTTTTCTCTATGCTGAAACAACAGTGAGAAATCAGGACATTTAATTTAAAAGTTTGCCAACATAAAATACATGTTGTACCACGGGGGATGGAGATAGGGGAGCTGAAAAACAGAGACATGAGTGAATGAGTCACTGTGACAACACAGCTAAAACATTGGCTTTTTTCTTTGGTTTCAGACAACCAGTCCTAAATCTCTTCCTATGAGTGAGCTTGTCCTGGGCAAACTGCAGCCCCAAGAAACTCCTTGTTGCCAAATCTGCTGGTGCTGCTCTGGGGAATAGGGAGTTAAAAATTCTACCTGCATCTTTGTACCATTCCTGAGTTAGGGCCTGTTTCCCTGAAACCTTATCACAAAGGTGGGAACAATTCTTACTTGGAAAGGGACTGGAAATAACTCATACTACTGGTATTCATTGGCATGATCTACTTATAGTTTCTGATGGTTCTCTTGATAGAAATAGTTCCAAGAAAGCTGCATGACTGAGCTGTGTTTGTGCCAGAAAACAGCAAGGCCTTAGCCCTGAGCTCTCTCTTTAAGTTACTTGCAGAGCTATAAAATGAATATCCCTACAGTGGATGAGGAACATGCTCATGAAGCAGCATCTACTGGCACAGCTCTATAGTAATGCTCAGCAAAGCATGTGGGAAGCAGCACAGACATATTTTTCAGTGAATGTTTGACACTTGGCATTATTGCAGTAACTATGCAGAGCCTCCAAATACAAATTCTGAGTTTGATCAAGCCTGGACAACACCTTAGAATCCATGTGCCTGGGAACAGATGCTTAGTGCTTGGGCATTTTTAAATTGTAGGTCACAGAATCCTAGAATAAGCTGAAAAGAAATCTCTGTGTGTCATCTAGCCCAACCTCCTGCTCAAAGCAAAGCTGATTTCAAAGTTAGATCAAATAGCTCAATGTGAAATTCAGCTGACTTGTAAAAATCTCAAAGGGTAGAGCCATGACAACCCTCCTGGATAGCCACTGCCTACCCACGCTCGTTATTACTGCTCTTAAAATAATGAGCAGCATCCTCACAGGTGGCTGCTCAGCTCTATACTTTGGTCAGTGGATCCTCAGATGAGTATATTACTCACAGAGTGGGTGAGCTCACTCTGAAAAAAATAAGATACAACAAGAAAATAATGGTAATTTGAAGCCATCTCATTTTTAACTCGGTTAAAATTCAACCTTGTGCTCAGCTTTGTGCTGGAGCTTGTTTAAAGGAGTGAGTTCCTGCTCCAAAGAGTTTCCCATCTAACAAGACCCAAGCAGACCCAGGTTCTTTTTATTCTTGGCAATTAGTTCCATCACACGCTGGGATTTGCAGAGGAGCCTGGAATTCCCCTTAGCTCTCCCCAATTTTAATCCCATGGTCATCTTTCCACCCAGAAGGGATGGGGACAAAGGTCCCACCTTTCTTATTTTCTGCTCTCAAGGCTTGGGAATTGTTTTCTCCAAAGAAGAAACATATTCCAGTTTTAGGTACAGATTTAAGTCCTTGAACAGATGGAAAAAATTTAAATTCTTCTGCTGTCTCATCAGGAGGCTGCCTGCAAATTATCTAATCTCACAGAGTGACTGTAGCTCTAAGGAGTGCTTTTCATTATCACCACATTTTCTGTGTTGGAGCACACCAAGACCACCAGCTAATTCCACAGTGCCCTGAAGAACTGTCAGGGAAATTGGGCTAATAACCAGGAGGGGAATGCCCTGGTGTTAATTCATCAGACCCTCATACTATCTCCCCTGCTTTACCTGATGACTAAGCATGCTTTGTAATTTAATAACTGCAATATTGATCTAGGCAGCTTTTTTAAAAAAAGAAGCCACCCTGCCTAATTATGTTAACTGGGGAGCCTTGAGGGGTCTTGAGGGTGTGTAACATGCAATTAAGTACTGCCTAATTAAGAATTTCCCTGATGTTGTGATAGTCTCTCTTGAGTAAACTCTATTTGCACGTCTCCATTCTTATCCCAGAACATCTTGTCTTTGATTAGCAGCTTCTGGTCTCCCTGGTACAATTTGGGAGAAGGGAAAGTTGGGGGTGGGGTTGGTGAAGCATTTTGTAGGCTTTCATCAGCAATTAAAAAAAAATAATCATTCATCAAAATCTAATTTAAATGGTGTTTGAAGACAGTGGAGGCTGCTTGGGGTGGGTGCTCAGCAGATGTGCTTGGGTCCTGCAGTGAAGCAAGAGCAACATAGATGAGTGGAAGGGGCTGTCCAGAGAGGGGGTGGAGGCCCCATCCCTGGCGTCCTTCAAGGTCAGGCTTGCTGGGGCTCTGAGCAGCCTGCCCTAGGTAGAGATGTCCCTGCTGGTGTAGGGAGGTTGGACCAGCTGACCTCTGGAGGTCCCTTCCAGCCTAAACCATTCTATGATCTATGTTGCGGTATTTGCTGAGCAGTGTGAGCTGCAGCAGACCTGTCACTCCTGTTGCTCTCTTGGCTGCTCTTCACTCATGTCACAGCTTTGTGGGGCATTTGAAGGTCTATTCAAAAGGGTTTGTAATGATAGGACCAGGAGTGATGGTTTTAAGCTGGGAAAGGAGAGATTTAGGCTGGAGATTAGGAAAAAGTTCTTTAATCTGAGGGTGATAGATGAGTGGAATGGGCTGCCCAGAGAGGGGGTGGAGGCCCCATCCCTGGAGACATTCAAGGTCAGGCTTGATGGGGCTCTGAGCAGCCTGCCCTAGGTAGAGATGTCCCTGCTGGTGTAGGGAGGTTGGACCAGATGAGCTCTAGAGGTCCCTTCCAGCCTGAAACATTCTATGATTAACTTCTCCTCAGGCAACTAGTTTTGTATGAAGTTAGAGCATGGATAGACATTTTAAGTCAATGAATGTAGCAGTATGTCAGTAGATATTTATTTATTTTCCTTAGTGTCTTAATGCTCCTATCTGCATACAGCTTTTCTGTGTCAACTGAGTAATTTAGCTTTTTGCTGCTCACTCATTTACCAGTTTTCTTTTTTTTTTTTTTGTTTGTGGGAATATTTGCTATATAGGAGGGTGCTTCAGTGGGGGTTTGGTTTTGTTGGGGTTTATCTCATTTTGGTTTATGATGAGGCATTTTGGAGCCTTTCTGACAGCTAGGAAAAAAATGGAAGAGTGCCTGTTTCTCATGGATCCTGTGATATATCCAAGCTTCAGCCTTTCTTTTAGGAGGCTGCAAATAGAGCCTGTCTTCCATCCTGGTGTTCTCACAAATGCAGGCAGTGGATATGAGTGATCTCCCGTTGCTGAGCTTGGCCAGCAGGCTCAAAACCATGGTTATAGGTATAGAAAAAGCCTCAAGTGCTGTGTTCTTGTTCCCATTTGCTGTCTTAATAAACATGTCGAGTGTGTCTCCTTGGTTACAGAAATGTCAAGTGCTGGTGAAGAGAATCCTTGTGCCACTTGGTACAGAAAGAAGCTGCTGCTTTGCTTTTGTCCCTGTGAGCACCAGGAACAGGATCATTAAGGACATTTGCAAAGCACAGAATCTGTGCCAGCATTATCTTATTGCTGCTTGGGGCACTGCCAGCATTTGGGGGCTTCACTGGCAGTGAGAAGAGTAGGGTGAGGTTCTCAGGTTCCTAGAAGATGCCTTCAGGTCTGTTAATATTGCAGTGAGGTTGAACCACTGCTCTGGACAGACTGGAGGGATGTAAGAGGGAGGGTTTATTGAGGACTGGAGTGAAATTGCTGGGAGCTGCAGGCACGACTATCCCTGGACTTCTTGGTGATGGGATGTCAGATTGGTCTTGTATAAACCATGCTAGCATGGTGTGAATCAGATCTCCCAGCCTTCTGTACAAACTCTTCTGGAGTTCCAAAATCAATAACCCATTTAGAGAAGACTAAGTGGGCCCTGAATCAACTGTCGACAGAGATGACAACAATAATGAATGACTGCAGTGTAGCACCACAGGAAATACTCAGCAGCAGAAGTAGAGAAAAATGGGTTTGTCTTCACTGTCCCAGTTGCTACACCAGCTTTCTGTGCTGCTTCATGGGCTCAGGGCTCTTTTCCATCCATCCATCCATCCATCCATCCATCCATCCATCCATCCATCCATCTATCCCTTGGTAACAAGGTGATGTTATTTCATGTTGATCCTCCCAAAGTTCTCCCAACTTGCTGACCTCTCTTCCTCTCTGTTTTTTATTCATAGGCCATCATTCTGATACACTGGCTGCTCACAATGTGGTGAGTGATTGGTAACTGGCCTGGGTGAAAAGAGGATGTTTCTTCAAACTAAGAGTGGGGCATTCCCTGTTTGAACCTGTCTGTGGGCAGGAAGATCCTAAACCCAAGAGTGAGGTATTTGTATGGGGGGATGAATGCAAACAAAGTGCTGCAGGCTTATTGTGAACATGAGCTGGGTTTTCTTGTCTCATTTGGCAGGGGATGCATGAATTACATGTTTCCACCCTCCTATGCCTGGGGAAACTTCAGTGTCCTTGCAGTGGGGATCTGGGCCATTGTGCAGCGAGATTCCCTTGATGCCATCACGATGGTGAGTGTGGGGGTTCTGCCTCCACCAGGCTGCTCAGGGAGAGGGTGGAGGGCAGACACAACTTCTCTGAGCCTCTGATGGTTTTCAGCTGTTCCCAGTACACAAGTGAACAAGTCAAAGTCCCTGTTTGGGTTGTTTGGGGTTTTTTTAAGAGGGCATATATATCTCTAAGCCCTGTAAACCACTCTGAGAAGCATTCACTACTGCTTATTTTGCTTTTCTGAGGTGAGGCATATTTGATTCTTACTTTTTTTAAACCTGCTGTTGTGGCTTGTAATGCTAGAGGGGGACTCAAAGCGTTTCCATATGCTTGAGTTGGAGGGGCTGTATAAAACTGTTCTCTGAGCATTAAAGAGATTGGCAAGCAAAAATAAACAGCCCTAAAGTGCATCATGAGAAGGTGTCTGACAGATGTGAAAGAAGATGCACAAAATACAAGATTGTTCATTTAAGAATCTCTCTACCTGGGGCAGTATCAAGAGTTATCAATGTGTGATGCTGGGGTGAAGGGCTGATTGTGTGAGCACAGATCTGACAGCAAATAGATGCTGTAACTGATTGTTACTCCTGGTGGTTAATCCCCTACTCACTTCATTTTCTTTTTGTTCCCAGCTCCTGACTGGCCTGCTGCTCACAGTCCTCACAGACATCATCCACCTCTCCATCTTCTACCCTCCAAACAAGTACCTCAGCGATGCGAAGCGGTTCAGCCTGGGCATGGCCATCTTCAGCCTCCTCCTCAAGCCTGTCTCCTGCTATCTGGTGTATCGGATGTATCGGGAGCGTGGTGGAGAGGTCACCTTTAACATAGGTAGGAAGCTTCCTCTGCCTCCACGTCAGTGTGGGCCATCTCCTCTGGCATTAGAGAGACCTCCTTGCACTTTGGACCCTTCAGCCTGAGCTCTGTGCAGCTGGACTGTGGCCTTCCAGGGTCTGAAGGGGGCTACAAGCAAGCTGGGGAGGGACTTTTGAGGCTGTCAGGTAGTGGTAGGACTGGGGGGGCTGGGTCAAAACTAGAGGTGGGGAGATTCAGATGAGATGTTAGGAAGAAGGTGTTGCCCAGGAGGGGGGGGAGACACTGGCCCAGGTTGGCCAGAGAGGTGCTGGAAGCCCCATCCCTGGACATGTTGAAGGCCAGGCTGGCTGAGGCTGTGAGCAACTGCTCTAGTGGGAGGTGTCCCTGCCCATGGCAGGGGGGTTGGAACTAGGTGGTCTTTAAGGTCCCTTCCAACCCTGACAACTCTATGATTCTACCCTTCTTTCCAGGGAGGGGGTGCTTGCTTTCTCTTGCTCAAGTCTGTTCTCCCATTTTGTGGTTCTGGTGTGTCTTAGGCCTTACATTGACATTCCTCCTCTCTTCCCTTGCAGATTTGGAGTCCTCTTCTGACAATCATTTTGCCCACAAGGGTGTTGATACCACAGTCTTTTTTATTCAGTATAACCAAGAGGCTTTTCTTCTCTTCCTCCTCCTGTATTCGTGTGTGTGTGTGTGTGTGTGTGTTGGAAGCTTTTGAGTGTCCTTCTCTCTTTCTTTTCCTTCTGGGACAAAGTAGAGGCAACATCCCCTCTAGCTGGGTTATGCATGAGAGGGAAAAAAGCTGGATTTCTGACTCCATGCTTTCTCTGGACTTCACATGTTCTAGCTACCTCGATTGCTTTGGACCTCACCTGGAAAATGGGACTGAAGTCCCTTGTGGGACTTTGCCTGAAGACACTTATTTTTCCTGTGGTTGTACTTGCTAGTGATAATGTGACAGCCTTGGCAGAGAGTTCCTCAGGAACTCTCTTCAAGCTGATTAGCTTCTTGTTTCTTCTGTTACTGCTTCTTGTTGCTTCTTCTCTTTTCTGTTGCTTCTCTCCAACTGGTTCAGTTCCAGCTTCTTCTCAAACTGGTTGGTTCCAGGTTAATATATTTCTACCCCAGCCAGGATCACCTGGGGGCAGTTGGGGCCTCACACAGCTGGGCCAGGTTCTATCTCTGGGGCCTGAAACCACTGGGGGAACAAAACATTCTGTTGGGTTGGGACTCATCCATAGGTCAATTCCACTTGAGGCCCACAGCCCAGGCCCCAGCACTTCATTCTGGAGGATTCAGTTCTTGTGCTTTTGGGTTTTTTCCCCAAGCTTGTTCTCTTCCCTCTCCACCCAGGTGTCACCCAAGCAGGCCGGGACCGCAGCGCCTACGAGTCCATTGACCAGCAGAATGCCCCTGCACAGTGGCCTGACTCGAGCAAGGCAGCCCAGCAGCCCTTCTGAGGACCTCTGCAGCAGAGCATGGACACCTCCCTCACCTCCTCAAGCCTTCCCATGGCGTGTTCTGATGGAGCAAACAGGAGAGGAGCTGATTTTTCATTTCTTTTGCCTCCCTGAAGGTTTGACAGTTCCTGCAGTAAGTCCAGAAGATCTCAGAGATGTCCTGTTAAGTTGTGACTCTGTAATCCCAGAACTCTCCTCCTTTCCTTATGTGTATGAGTGGTTGCACCTTTTGCAGCCTTCCAAGCCTTGTATTGTGCATCCTCTCTGTTGTAAGGGAACTACTCAAACTACTCCTGGCCAAGTTATCTTTAAAAGGCTCATGGACTGCCCTTCAGCAATATTTAGCCTGCTTTTATACAAATACATTTCCAGGAAGCATCTGGGAGTTCTTGAGAGCTGGTTTTGACCATTATTTAACTCAGATTTATGACCCTAACCCCCTCTGCTAGCTCTGGAGTTTTGCACAAAGCTGGGGTTGGTATAAAATGCTCTTAGTGGGCCAGGGAGCTGCTTGTACTCCCAGTATCTAGCCTCGGGTTTTATTCACTGAAGCTTTTATGCAAGTTGAATGTCCTTCAGGATACTTAAAATGGCTGTTGAATGTAGGTTATAGATACTCTGTGCCTTGAAGTGTCCTTTTGCCTTCAGCTGCCTGTTGTACCAGAACTTGAAATGTTACATTTTTCTAAGAAAATCATAAAATGAACACAGGTTTTCTGTGTTAGAAAAAGTCACACTGGTCACCTCTGTCTCATTGGAAAATGTAGATGTTCCTGAGGGTCTGGGACTGTCTCCAGGAGAGTTGTTGGGGGAAGGTCTTACAGGGCTGGGATGGCTTTTAGTCTAAGCTTTACTCAGACAAGTACAGAGTCCTGCTTATAAATAGGTGGGTGAGCCAGTAAAATGAGGACTGGGGAAGGGAAAAGCTGGGTGTATTTACAGTGCAGTGGTGAGCTCCATGGGGTGTGATGAACTATAAACTCTAATCTTAGGCACAATAAACCTGCACTGCTCTGGCTTTCAGGTAAAATACTTTAAAAAGCAAAGTTCAACAGGATTCATTTTCAGAAAAGAAAGAGCATGTCAGCTTTGGCAGGATGAAAATACCAGTGCTAGGAAGACCCCAGTTTTTCTGAAGCAGATTCATTTTCAAAGTTTACATCTATTATTCTCCAGTTGCATTTCTCTTGACAAGACCTGCTGCTGCATTGATTCTTCAGTGACCAAGAGCCCTGTTATTGCTCTAACCTCTAGAACCACCAAGCAATTTTCTCCCAGGTTTGATCCCTTTAAACATAAGCAGATGCCTCCTCCACTATGCTGCACAAGCACTACAGTGACCTGCTACTGTCCCATCATCATTTATGCTTGGATCAAGCACATGGGAAATGCCATCCAAGTGCAATAGTCTGGTTTGCTCCTCCAGGATGAGTATTGTACATTCATTTTGCAGGCTGCCCTGCAGTGCAGCACAGGAGTAGGAATCAGTCGACTCTTGTGACAGGTGGAAAAGAAAGAAAAATTAGGTAGGCAGAAATTTCTGGGGCTTATGGAGTTGCAGAGCACACCTTTGTATTGAGTTCCCTTTTTTTTCAGCCCTGTTCAGTGACAGAACAGATCCCTGAATAATGCATTTAAACGCTCAAGTTTTTGATTCCCCAGACCTGAAAACGATAGTTTTAAATGTGATGCTTTTTGGGTATTTGCAGGAACAAAGAGTTACACCTAGTGAGGCCTTCCCAGCCATTCTCCAGTGTGAAAGACACCACAAAATCTATCAATACCCATCTGTGTGCTTTTCTGTGGAGGATTCAGCACATCTGGGAGCTCAGGGGAGCAGAGCGAGGCTACGAGGCTTAGTGTGCCTCAAGGATACCTACTTTGGGCAGTAAATCAGAGAGGTGGGGATGAAAACAAAGCCCCTCTCCTGGTGTCTGAGGAGGGGGGGTGTTTGTTCTGGCAGTGCTTAAGGACCAACTCTCTCTTGGATCAATACCTGGTTCAGCAGGGTCTGTGGGGATCCATGGAGCCTGTGGTGCCGCAGCAGAGCCTGGCTGGTCAGGACAGCCTGGCTTCACCACGGGGCTCCTCAGAGCTTGGCAGCAGGGTCTCCTCATCCAGCCAAGCAGCAGGTGCAGTGCTCTGCTCGGGGTTATTTGTGCTTTGTTTGGTGGGTTTTTAAATCCTCAGGACCTGATGTGCCCGGGTTTGGGTTGTTTTGGTGTTGAGCTGAGGCTCCCGCCCGGTGCTGGAGCCTCTGGTTGTGGCTCAAAGGGGGTGACCAGGCGTGGCCCATGGAGCTCAGGGCTGAGGTGGCCCAAGATCAGCCTGGGCTCACCCACCTTCCCTTGGGGGTGGCCATGGGGTCCAGTAATGCCACCCAAGAGCCTGGACGAGAAGAAGAAGAAGGTGCCACCAGTCCTGAGGCGCTGACCAAGGGAAGGTGAGTGGGGGCCCTCCCCTGAGAGACCCACCCAGGCCCCGCCTCGCCTGGGCCGCCCTCAGGCCGCGGCTTTAATTAGCTGTGGGGCATGGCAGCTTTAATTATCGGTGGGGCAGAGCAGCTTTCCCGGCCATCTGCAGCCCCGGGGACGGGCGGTGCTAATGGCCGGGGATAAGCAGCTTACGGGGACCCAGCTGCAGCGGGCGGGGAGCGGGGACAGAGCTGCGGGATCCTCCCCCGAGGTACAGGCACCAAGAGGCGTGTGCCCCAGCCCTGAGGTGCTGGAGAGGCCCAGAGACATGTCCGGAGGTGGCTACCACAGTGAGTAAGTGCCTGCGAGCAGAGGTGCATCCCCAGGAGAGCCCTTGGGGATGCTGAGCCTGGGGGGTGTGACAGCTGGGAGGGGGCCTGGAATGGCTTCTCCACGTTGGGGTTGTGGTGATGGGCGTCCCGCTCCCACCAACACATCCTGGGACACCAGCTCCTTCTGGTGAAGGGCTGTGGGAATGGTCCCTGGTGAAGGGAAGACCACTGGTGGGTGCCTGTTGATGAAGTGGCAACAAGGGGCTCATGCAATGGTTGGGTTTGTAAGACTGAGAACATTGGGGTCAAGCTTTGTTTCTAAGGCACGTGATGTTGGGCCAGTCCCAACTGGAATGGGAAATGGACCAACCTTGGTCTGTGGGGATGGGGAAATTGGCATTGTCTGCGCAGTGCTTATGTGCTTGTTGTTATTTATTATTTATTGTTACTCTAATGCTAAAACAGTGCTCACTTGAAAGAGAATCATATCACTTAGAAGAGAATCATATCACTTAGAATCATATCACTTGGAAGAGCTTGATTTACTTTCCATAAACTGCATGATTTGCTTCCCTTTTCTTCTACCAACAGAAATACACTGATCAGCTTAATTTTTATTTGCTTAATTGGATTCGTTTCAGGCTTTAATGTGTTGGTGTGTTGCTGCAAAGTGTATGTAGTAAGCATGTGTTAAATGTTTTAGTTGGAAACATAAAAGTTAATATGAAATCCATTGGTTGTGGAATTTGCTGGTCAAAAAATGTACAGCTTGTCTTGAGTATCTTTTTTTGGCCTTAGAGGAAGTTTTAACAAAGCACTTCATGAAATGTTGTTGCCTGTTGAGTAAGATTAACTGCTGCTTCAGAGTGGTTACAGTAAAGTCCTGGGTGGCAGTTTAGAGAAGGCAGAAAAACAGGATTTTTAAAGAATCTCTAGGAGACTGAATTTAGGAATGGGTGAGGTGCAGAGCACCACCTAAAATAATCATGGCAATGTGCTGAGAACCTGGAACTTGGCAGAAAGAACTGGACAACTAAAAAAATCACTCGAGTTACCAAGAAATTAGATTATATCTGGGTTCTGGAGCATGAAGTCATCCAGTGCTGGGTTCAGGTGTTCATGGAGGCAAACAGCACTGATAAACAGGATGGGTTCATGTCCTTTCACAACTCAAATCCTCTACAGAACATCAGTTCACTGTGTTTTGTGGTTATACTTCATGCAGAGATGGGCACCCTGAGGAAGGCAGCTGTGATTTGTTGTCTCACTCTGTACTTGCCAACTTCCACTTGTTTGGAAAATAATAATGGGATCTCTCCATTCATGGCAGACTTGGTGATGTCTGAAAGGCAGTAACAGCAGTTCCCAAGGATGATTGCAACACTGCATGACTATCTCCTGTTGCTTCAGTAATTGAGTTTACTCCCCAGTTTGTGGTGATTACTGGAAGAGTTTGCATGGGAGGAGGACGAGGGGGGTGTTTGCAAACAAGGGAGATTGAGGCTCAGATGCTTTCTTAGGAAGCACCATTTGTGCAATTTGACAGGAGGCTTTCTGGTGTTTGGGTGTGTTTGAAAAAGACAATGGGCATTGATTTCACGGGCTGTGCTGGCTCTCTTCAGACTGACTATTTTTAAAGATAGAGGTGTGTGTGTCTTTCACAACATCATTTTCATTCTTTAAAAGGGGAGGTGGAAAACAATGGTGGTTAGAATGACAGCTATTGACAACATGCTTTTAAAATGTGAGGGAATGAAAGCACAGTCCCCTCAAGTTGCACTTACCTGTTAAACTATTATGACTCTGTGCTCAGCAGGAGTGTTGTGCGTATATATATATATATATATATATATCTGACTCAGCAGCCAGACTGTAAATAGGTCTCCCATCTGTGCTGTAACTCCTCCAGCTTAGAGGACAACGTAGATTCCCAGAGTGTGTAAACACAATTTCATCCTTTAGTGTGGACAAGAAGAAATGGGCCTTCATAGCCTTGAACCTTTGCAGGGCTGTAGCATGATACATGAGCAAATTTTCACTTTTTAAACAGTACCTTAAGTTGAGGCCCTGGAGAAAATACACGTGGAGAAGATCTGAGCTGAATTTCCAGCCATGAAGAGGGGTAAGCATTGTGCTCCAGCTGGAATCATCATGTTGCTCTGACTTCTGTAAAAGCATTTCCTTGTTTGATGTCACATAGACCTGGTTAGAGGTCGAGCACTCTGGAAAAGCAGCTACAGGCCACCTTGTCTTGGCAGCAGGACAATTCAGCCTTGCTAGCAACAGGTTCTGTTTGAGGCTGCAGGTGCACGTGTAATGCTGGAGGTCTTTGTTTCCCAGGTTTTCTGTTGAGAGCTGAGTCTGTCCCCTCCAACCCTTCCCACTCTGCCAGGCATGATTGTCTGCTGAGAAATAGTGTCTGTAACACCTTCAGGGCTGAGGCTGGTGGGTTGGAGACAAGAAATTCATCAGGAAAGTCACCAAAGCCTTTGGCAAACGAGGGAAGATGTGATAGAAATACACACGCTCCTTTGCTTATATTTCTTCTTCTTTTTCTTCAGAGCAAAGAAACACTCAGAAGAAGGTGGATGTTGATCTCTGTTTGGGCACTAGAAGTGGAGCAGACCTTTCTCATCCCTGGCTGGAGGCTGCAGCTTTCAGTGCAACTCCTGGACAGAGAGCAGAACAAGGCTGGCTGTGCACCACCCCTCTGCCAGCTGGGAAGAGACATCCCAGTCTGAGACAGACTAATCCCTCCTGCCCTTCTCAGCCCTCCCAGGACACCACCAGTCACTTCTCCACTTCCCTCTTCCAGCAGCAGAATAATCTCTCCTCTGGGCTGCAGCAACACAGCTCTGAGGGTGTGGCTCAGAGGATTTCTCATCCTGCTTGGTCAGTAACCCCTGCTGGGAACCTCCCTCAGAGACACTCACACCCTGGGGCGTGTAGTTTAGAGGGGAGAAGGAGTGAGAGTGTTGACTCCCCTCACCACCACCACCAGAAAGCCAGGACAGCTGGTAGCTGCTCCAAACACTCTCCTCACCATTGCTGCTTAGAAGGTAGGAACAAGAACAGTGACTATCCAGTGAGAAAACTACAGCATCGGCCTCCTGCTGCTTCTTGTATGGATCCTGTGAACCCTTCTCTGGCCAATGCACATTTGTCACCTCATCCTGTAGATTCTCCCAAATTAGGGCTGTGTCCTTCTTCAAGGAGCTCAAGGGAAAGGCTGAACTCTTGCTGTAGTTCAGCCCTGACCTTGGGGGACCTCGATCCATCCAGTCTGGGGTCCCACCAGTCTCTTCTGCAATCCTCACAGATTTCTGCCAACTTGTACTATTCAATCCAGAGGCTTAAGCAAGAAACTGCTTTGATGGGGGCATGGGGCTCCCTCCCTCTGGAGCCCAAGTCTTCTGCACTCAGTGGCAGTTTGTGCTTTGCCCCTGATGATTCACCCTCTGGTCTCCTGAGTGCAG
Organism: Brachypteracias leptosomus; assembly: GCA_013401335.1. Lineage (NCBI taxonomy): Eukaryota > Metazoa > Chordata > Aves > Coraciiformes > Brachypteraciidae > Brachypteracias > Brachypteracias leptosomus. Next base: position 1,096,622 of record VYZX01012728.1, read on the forward strand.
GAGAACAACTGGCTGGAGTAAAAACCAGTGCTGCTCAAGCAAGATTGAAATGGGGTGTCCCATTTGCTAAAGACTGGAGCCTGAGTGCAGCAACAAGGGACTTCAGCCGTGCAGAACCTCTCCCTGCCTCTCACAGGTGTGGGTACATTGACCTGAACACATGGAGAACCAAAATTTCAGGTGACATCCAGCCAGAAACCTTTGATTCTGGGGTGGGCTCTGGCAGGCTGGTGGATACACAAGCAGATTCCTCCTACAGTTGCTCCCCCTACTTCAGACATGGGTCGCAGGCAAAGGCAACTCTGGAAACTGGTAATCTCTGTGTTCACACAAAGCATCATTCCCCTAAAAAGGTTCTTAAAGGATCAGAGACATCTAATAGGTCAGCCCCGTGTGCTGTATCTTGGAAGAAAGGCCTTCCAGCCAGTCTGTATCCAGAGGGCCTGCAGGTGTCCCTGGAGACAGACTGGGGGGAGGCTCAGATGAATGTTGGTGTAGCCATGTATGGGACCCCAAGGGATGTGTGTGTGAGAGTCACTTCTCCTGTAGATAAAGAGTTTAGACCAGTCCAGCAGCTTAGTATTAAATCTGTAGAAGGCAGCAGCTCTGAACCTCATGTGAGGTCCAGCAAAGAGCTGGGAGGGGTGTGTGAGTCTAGATCACGAGGAGCCAGAAGGGTGGCTGTGGTGGGCAGCAACCAGTGCAGCCCTTCAGGTGTTCAGGCTGAAAAAGGCTTTGGGGAACATTCTGACATTGATGGCATGAATGCAAGCAGTAAAGGAAAGAGAAAAAACCACCCCCACCAAAGCAGCTGGAGGAACTGGGAAGCTGATGCCAATCTCAGCCAGTCTGAAGAACCTTCTGTGGAGAAGAGTGCCAAAGAACCCCAGTGCTGTGAAGGAGGGAGCCAGCCACAGGGAACTGTGGCCAGAGAGGTGAGGGTGTGCTCAGTGTGCAGCATCCCTGTTCACAGATACACTTGTGCTTATTTCCACTTCATGCTAAGATACAACAGTGGTGGGGCTGCTTGTCCAATAAATTTATAGCACAGAATGGCCATATTTTAATCTCTTTTGGTCCTGCTCCATCCCAACATATGCATCTTTTTGTCTCACGTGCTTCTCCCTAAAGACCACCTGGTTCTTGGGAACATAATTGTTTATATTCTCTGGATCTACATGCAGAGAGAAAGCATTAAACTGGTTTTTACTCTGTGCATAGTTGCAGGGCCCTGAGATTTCTGTTTGGTTGTGCTTTTCCATGTAAGAGTATTCAGAGAACAATGGTGGGGGCTGTGTTAGAGGCACCTGACATAAACACCACCCCAAGACAGCACATGAATGACTTGCCATGCTGGGCACACCAGTTCTTCAACAGAGCAGTGTGAATAATCCCATCTTCTGTCTGGTTTGCAGGTCACCAAGAACAGCTTCCAGCCATTGCAGGTGAATGAGCAAAGGTAAGAAGACTCTGTGTTTGTGTGTGGATGTGCAGGGAGTTAACACAGGAAGAAAACTGCTGGAAAGGGGCTGAGGAGCCACCTTCCTGGGAATGTTTGGGATTTAGGACCTAACCTGCTTTATTCTGCCATGGTTGGCTCAGGGGCTGCACCCATTTCACTTCAAAGGGTTGCCAGCAAGAATGGAACGTGCTCTGAAAAAGAATTTCTGTGTCTTTCAAATTCTGGCTTCTAAATTCAGCCTTGGTTGGTGCTGGCAGTGAACAGCCATTGGTACCATATGTGCTCCTCCTCAGTGCAGCCAATTCCAGCGAGCTCCCCACAGAGTTAGTGAAGATCAAGAACTGGGCTTATCCATGAGATAGGAGTCAAATTTGTGACCTGTGGATAAGAGGAGTGTGAGGTTGCTACCAGTTTAGCAACAGTGATAAAGAGTGTCCAGAGAGGGGGTGGAGGCCCCATCCCTGGAATCCTTCAAGGTCAGGCTTGCTGGGGCTCTGAGCAGCCTGCCCTAGGTAGAGATGTCCCTGCTGGTGTAGGGAGGTTGGACCAGGTGACCTCTAGAGGTCCCTTCCAGCCACATTCTATGATTCTGTGATTCTATAACTTAATTTGGCGTGAGGCTGCAGGTTTTGCACTCTAGAAAGATCTGAAAAACCTCTTTTCATCTTGCTGGCTGAGCTCTGGGTGCCTCCTGGCTGTGCTCTGCTGCCCTTTCTGGTACCTGGAGCTCACTCTCTTGTTTTTTCTCTTTAAGTTTGCAGCACCTGTGTGACAGACAAATGCTAGCTCGGTGTTTCCAAGCCTGGAGGGGACACATCCAGGGGAAGAGGGCTGCAGCCAGGCAGCTCTACAGCCAGCGACTGCTTCGGAAGGGCCTTGGTGCTTTGCAGGGGGCTGTGCAGAGGAGGAGGAGGCAGCTGGAGGCAGCCCAGCAGAGACTGGCCTCAGCTCTGCTGGCTCGAAGCTTCCACAGGGTGAGGAGGGGCTGTGAGTTTTCTGGTGTGCAGTCAGAGGATGTGGAAATCTATTTGGAGAGGGAGGGGGAAGGGGGGTACCCTGTGTCCTCCCCATCTACTCTGCCCTGGTGAGACCACAGCTGGAATATTGTGTCCAGTTCTGGGCCCCTCAGCTCAAGAAGGACACGGAACTGCTGGAGAGAGTCCAGAGCAGAGCCACAGAGATGCTGAAGGGAGTGGAACATTCCCTGCTGAGGAAAGGCTGAGGGAGCTGGGGCTCTTGAGCTTGGAGAAGGGGAGACTGAGGGGTGACCTCATTAATGTTGATAAATCTGTAAAGGGAGAGAGTGAGGAGGATGGAGCCAGGCTCTGCTCAGGGACATCCAGTGATAGGACAAGGGGCAAGGGGTGCAAGCTGGAACAGAGGAGGTTCCACATCAATAGGAGAAGAAACTTCTTCCTGGTGAGGGTGCCAGACACTGGCCCAGGCTGCCCAGGGAGGTTGTGGAGTCTCCTTCTCTGGAGATGTTTAAACCTCCCTGGCCGTGTTCCTGTGTGACCTGCTCTGGGTGCTCCTGCTCTGGCAGGGGGGTTGGACTGGATGATCTTTGGAGGTCCCTTCCAACCCCTGACATTCTGTGACTCTGTGTGAAATGCAGTGATTCTGATGCTGATGCTCTGCCTGTGATTTGTTCTAATGTTGTGCTTTCTCCTTCAGTGGAAGGAAGCTGCAGCAAAACAGAACAAGAAACAAGCTCTGCAGCCTGAGCCATGTTCTTATACCCAAAGTTCATCAGTGGGGTTTTTTGGAGTAGGAAGATTAGCAACTATGACAACCTCAGCTCAGCACCAGCTTACAGTAGGATACTCAAGGGAAGCTGAGCAGGCTTGTAGGTAAGCTGAGAGCATTCTCTGTCTGTTATCTTGAAGAAGTGGTGCTTTCCAAACAGATCTTTTCTCAAATGATGGGAAACTTGTTTGCAGGGCCTTGGGTGTATTGCTGTAGATAAGCACTGCAAGATTTAGTGATTTAATTTTAAGAACTAAATCCTGTTGCAGAGCTGCTGTGCACTTGTGTTTTCAGTCTGAGTGTCTGACAGAAATACTCCTGACCTATTTCTTGAGTTCAGCTGTCACCTGCAGGCATAAATGAGATCAGAGGGAGGCAATACCACAGTGTCTAGCAGGACAGTAGAGGTGTCAGAAGAAAAACCTTTAGTGGTGCTGTCTGATTCCAAATCCAGACAGAGAAAGCTACCCAGGGAGAAGGGAGTCTCTGGAGTCTGCTCTCTGAGGGTCTCTTTGGACAGAGGGATGTTAAATCATGCTTGTGACTCTTCCAGGGTGCAGGGAGGACTGTGGACACAGCTCCATCGCAGGCAGAGAGGAGATGAGATCTGGAGAGCTCAGGCAATCAGAGATATGAGACGACTTGCTGGTAAGCAAACGTTCCTTAGCCTTGGGACAGCTTGGAGGGAATCAGTTTCACCACATTTCTTGGTTTGTGTTTAGTTGTTGCTTTGACCAGGCTCTTGCAGAGTTTGATTCAGTATCTGTGAGGTGGAGGGTGGCCCACTCCCCATGTCATGCACCTCTTGGCTTGTTCCTTGTACCAGTTGAGCTGCAGCAGCTGCTGTTGCCCCAGCAATGGGAGCTCTCCCCTAAGTGCCCTTCCTCAGGCAGCTGGAGTTCAGCCTAGCAGAGTTTGCTGTGTGCCACTAAGGTGCTTGAAGTTCTTCTAAGTGATTTTTATTCCTGTCACTCTCTTCCTGCCCTGCCACACAGCAGCTTTCAGACTGTGGCACCTGCAGAAGGAGCTCCTGAGCAAAGAGGAGGTCAGGCTCTTGGAAGCTCGTGCTCTCCTGGAGAAGAAGCAGCTACAAAACATTTTCTGGGCATGGCGCTGCCGGTGCTGGGAAAGGAAACAGATTCTAGCCCTGACAACTCACAGCCAAAGGAACCTGCTCTCCTGGTGAGTCTATGGGGTCTATTTTTACTATTCAATCTATTCATCAATGACTTGGATGAGGGACTAGAGTGCACCGTCAGCAGGTTTGCTGATGACACCAAGCTGGGAGGAGTGGCTGACACACCAGAGCTGCTGCCATCCAGAGACCTGGACAGGCTGGAGAGTTGGGCAGGGAGAAATTTAATGGAATAGAACAAGGGCAAGTGTAGAGTCTGCAGCTGGGCAAGAACAACCCCAGGTACCAGTATAGGTTGGGGACTGAGCTGTTGGAGAGCAGAGTAGGAGAAAGGGACCTGGGGGTTCTGGTGGACAGCAGGGTGAGCATGAGCCAGNGCCCAAGGAATGACAGAGCCAGCCCAGACAGTGATATGTTGTTCCATCCTAAAGCCATCTATCCTTTTGGTTTAGGAGTTACTAAAGATGAAAGTAGGGATAGAAACATGAAAAGGAGCTACTGTGGCCAGAGATGTTACAACTTGCCTCCTCTGCACTGCCAAAGCTTTTAGGTCCTGACCTTCAACAGCTTCTGTCTTTTCTGAATTAAACTCAATTCACAAGCTTGTACATGTGGATTTCCCTGTGCTTGTATTTTCCTTTGATATTCTCAGGTGCTTCAGTGCATGGAAGGAGAGTGTTGAGCAGAAGGTGCTTTACAGGTCCAACCTGGCCCGTCTCAGAGCAGTATCACTGAGGAAATTCTTCCAGCACTGGGTTGAGATGCTGCAGGTCAGAGAAGACAACAAGCAGGCCATGGTGAACTTCTTCCTCCTCCAATGGAGGCAGCTTTATGGTGAGCAGCTCAAGGTTTGTGCAGAGTCTAAGATTTGGAGGTGCTTGGGCTCCTTCCTGGTGCAAACCAGCTGGAAACAGCCTGATAACAGAGAGGCCCAGATGATATGTGGTATTAACAAACCAGGATTAGTTGTTGTGGATGTGTCAGTGAAGCTACAGGGAGATCTGTTGCTCTGCTTCATAAATCTAACAGAAAGTCTTAAGCCTTGCTGAAGAGCAGGGGTTTGAGGGCTGGGCTGAGTTTCTTAGAAATACCTTCTGACAAACCTTGTCTCTTGTCACTCTCTGTGACTGTTTAAGGGCCCCTTACAAGCTCAGCAGCTGACAGGACTGCCACAAAGCAGCATGAAAATCAGCCATGGAGGACTGTAGAGAGACAGCTTCCAGACAGAACAGGCTGCTCTCTTGATGACTTCTGCCACAGGGTGAAGCTCCAGAGAGTGTATCTGCTGTGGAAAGCGAGGCTGTGTGAGCACCACAAAGCTGAGTGAGTGGAAAAGAGCCAGTTCCTGAAGCCCTGTGCTCAGTAGTGTCCCCTTGACTCCCTGGTCTTTCTGGAAGAACCCTTTTTACCATCTGTCATCCATCATGTCTGTACTAGTGTCCCCTCTGATATCCCTGTTTACTCACTTTGTCTCAATATCTTCTGTCTCAGTTCCTTCTCTCAGACTTTGGAGCAGTGCAGACTCAGAAAAGCTCTGAAATTATGGCACCAGAAGTGTCTCATGCTGAAGACAACTGAAGTGAGTCCTAAGCACTCTCCCAGGGCTGTCAATGAAGAACCTCTTGCCATGCTCTTCTCTGAAGACCTCTCAATGTCTTCTGGCTTTGACAGCAGTGCTCCAACTCCTCTGGCCTCTCAAAGCTCATTGGAAAAGGTGAGGAGGTCTTGGCACACCCAGACTGCTCTGAGGTATTAAACTGCTGCTTTTATCCAGTGGAAAATTTCTGCTTCAACATGATATTGTCATTATTGAACTGTGCTTAGTATTTAGGCCTGAAGAGCACTTAGCCTGGAGGGTCCTGGAGTTTACATGTCATCAAACATCCTAAAATTGCTGCTCTCTGTGCCCTTCCTGGTTCATCATTTAGTGAATGGGGCAGTGCTGAGGCAGTGAGGTTCTCTGGAGCACTTGCTCCTTTGTGGCTGGAGGTGGGAGGGGTGACAAAGAGCTTCATCACCAAGAAGGTGCATGTGCCCATCTCCCCTTTTCTCAGTGTAGAAATAATTGTGTAATTATTCAGTATAGAAATACCTTTCCCATCACATACAGTGCTGTACCTGCAGTTCCTCTGGATTCATCCTAGATTTCCCTGAATCCTTACCAAAAAGAGGAGTAAATGGCAAGGTTGGAACTGTTAGGGGAGCAATTCCACTGTGAGGACACTTAGAGCATGTTCTTCCCTCCATTCCTGCAGGAATACAGCTTGAGTGAGAGCAGCCAGCAGAGCTTCTCCTCCCTCCTGGCTGTTGAGGATGTCCCACCTGTGCTGTGTTACTCTTCTGTCCTGCAGCCACCCCAGTGTGCAGAGCTCTCCTGTCCTCCTGGGTGAGTTGGAGACTGATTCCTATTAGCAGTGGCCCCTTTCCTTCCTTCTGGATAGTCCCTCGTGTCACCTCCACCATCTTCTGGATACTTTATCCTCTTCTTTCTTCCCCTGACACTTTTGTCATGCAGAAGGAATTGGTTTGTGGGAGGTCACCTCCAGCCTTTGGCACTGCAGAGTCCAGACCATGGTGTCCAGCCCCTCACCAGCTCCTCTGCATGGGAGGAGGTAAGGCTGAGAAGTGGTGTGGTGCTTCTAAATGTACAATGTTTTTAGCAGGGAGCCTTTGGGTCTCACTAGCAGCATATGGAAGGTTGCACTGCTGTTCTCTCTTTGTTCTCTCTCAGACAGAAGGTTTGGGAGCTTGAGGCATTTCTCAGGGTAACTCTTTCCTACCATTTGACAGCTGAGCTGGAAACTGGCCACGTAGCAAGGATTTAAAAGAGATGTGTTAGAGCCTCATGCCTGGGTGTTCCTGTGGTGTGGGGGGGGTTAGCAACAGGGAGTTGGGCAATCACAGAAGTCACAGCAGCAAGGAGAAAGGGCTGAGCTGCCTGGAGTGACTGTTCCAGCAGCAGTTCCAAGCCCCTTTTTGCCTTTCTGGATTACAGGACTGTCCTGCCAAGGAGGTGAAGAGCTGCTGGCAGCAAGCAGAGAAATGCTGCCTCCAGAGGTGCTTCAGTGTCTGGTCAGCTCGAACTCAGCAGCTTGCAAAGGCCCAGCAGCACCGTGGGCTCCTGCAGCTCTCTCAGTAGGTGCTGTGCTTTCCAGGGGCTTCCTAAAGCTGCTTTGAGAGCTCTACACTTGCTTTTAAAAAAATATCTTCCTCTAGCTATTTTTTTTCCCTGTCTTCAGTGGAAATTTTGCAGCCTGTTATTTTTGCATTTTTCCTGCTTCAAAATTATTATATCTGAGTACAATAATTTCTGGTTTGATGGGATCCTCACCAATTAGAGCAAGCCCAGCACTGCTGGAAACAGTCCTTGGTAACTTCCATGCACTAGACTCATTCAGGAGCTGAAGAGAACAGCCAGGACACAACACCTTCCTCCCAACAACTTGCCCTGTCTTGTCATTTCCCCTGAAATGAGGAAAGGATGGTAACAGATCAGATGTAGAATCATAGAATTGTCAGGGTTGGCAGGGACCTTAAAGACCATCTCGTTCCAACCCCTGCCATGGGCAGGGACACCTCCCACTAGAGCAGTGGCTCACAGCCCCAGCCAGCCTGGCCTGCCAAATGTCCAGGGATGGGGCTTCCAGCACCTCTCTGGGCAACCTGGGCCAGTGTCTCCCCACCCTCCTGGGCAACAACTTCTTCCTAACATCTCATCTCAATCTCCCCACCTCTATTTTTGACCCATTCCCCCATTACACGTGTTTCCTGAACTCCCTCATGTGTATGTTTATTGTTTGTTTGCTACAAGGGTGTCAATCTCTGTGAGTTGTTCTTCCAGTTGGTCCCCCAACCTTTGTCTTCCTCAGAGCCTTTCTCAGCTGGCACCACTGGGTTGTGGAAAACAAGAGCAGAAGAGCAGCAGCAGCCCTACACCATCGAGTCCATTGCTGCCAGGGAGCTTTCAGCCTGTGGAAGAAGAGACTGGGCCAGAAGGTGGAAGCTGAGCAGAGGTTCAGGTGGCACCTTCAGCAGCTGGCTGCTGATGCTCTGGGGCGTTGGCATTCCTGCTGGCAAAGTGAGTTACCCATCCTGGGGCACTGCTGTGTCTACAGGAGAGGGATGCTCTCCTGTAGAGGAGGATATGTGCCCTGCTTTGGTTTGTTTTAGTGCTTTATGCTGGGGGAGAAGCTCCTTTGGCAGCTGGTTGGAAAAGGGGTGGATTTCACTTTACCTGCAGTGCATTTTAGCAGCCAGGGAGCTAAATGGGGTTCAGCTGCAGCACTCTGAGCTTGAACACATCTCCTCAGACCCAGCAGCCAGGCTTTGAGTCACTGGGTAGCTTTTGGGGCTGTGAAACAGTCTTGATCCTGTCCCTCAAGGGATTATAAGTGCTTTAAATGCTAAGTACTTATGTTGTGGCAGGGAAGGAACACTCACAGTTTTTGATGGAAAACTGCCTTGCAGATGAGAGTAGAAAGAATCTGTGATCCCTTGCTTGGGAAAGAGCAGGGGGGAAAAAAAAAGGTGGGACTACCTTGCACACAAAATCTATGAGTCTCTTCAGCTGCTAAAGAGAGGCCAGGAAATCTGGTCCCATTTGGTGTTTGCAGTTGATGTATTCTCTGTTGTCTGGACTTTGCAATGGAAAAAAAATCATTGGGTTCATCTGAAAGGGGCCTACATGAAGGCAGGGGAAGGTCTATTCCAAAGGATTTGTGATGACAGGACAAGGAGTGATGGTTTTAAGCTGGGAAAGGAGAGATTTAGGCTGGATATTAGAAAAGTTCTTTAATCTGAGGGTGATAGATGAGTGGAATGGGCTGCCCAGAGTGGTGGTGGAGGCTCAATTCCTGGAGTCCTTCAAGGTGGGGCTCTGAGCAGCCTGCCCTAGGTAGAGATGTCCCTGCTTGTGTAGGGAGGTTGGACCAGCTGACCTCTAGAGGTCCCTTCCAGCCTCAAACATTCCATGATTCTATCTCAGCCAGGTTTGTGTTCTCTCCCAGGGAATCGTGCTGAGAGGGAGCTGCAGCAGCAGTGGGCCCAGCACAGCTGCCAGCAGAAGAAGAGGCTGGTCCTGCAGACGTGGTGTTGCCAAACAAGGAAGCAGAAACATGCTGCTCTGTTCTGGGAACGGCTGCTCCTGCACAGGTTTGGTCCCTGCCCTCAAAGCATTTCCAAGGGGAGCTTTACTGAAGAGACATTGATGTAGCAGAGAGTCCAGTGTATTCAGAGCAGAGCTTGGGTTTGAAAGCCCAACTTGGGTGGAAGTGGAGCTTCTGTAGGAGTGCTCCATATGAAGGGGTCTTACCCATAGCCTCACTCACCACCTCATTTTCCTCAGTCAAAGCTTCTTTTCTTTCCAAAAATTCTATTCAGCCTTAGTGTGGTACTTGTAAACTAAGCAAGGGAGATGCAAACAGATTTGTGTGGTTTAAAAGCCCTATTTCCACTGGAATTATTCAGTATTTGCTGAGAGGAATGCTGGGCAGAGGTCTTGCAGAGATCTGATGTTTACAAGCCTGAATCTTTTAGAGTCTGGACACAGCAGGTGGGTTTTAATTTAAACTAATGTGAAAACTTGAGTTCAGGGTATTGCTGTGGAAAAGCAATATTCAGTACAGGGAGAACCATGATATTCAATTCATCATGGTGTTAGTTACAATGTCACACATTTTGGAGCCTTATGGTGCAGATCCTGAAAACAAAAGAATTTAATCTGAAGAACAAGGTATCTGCTGCCAGCCCTTAACCCTTTTCTCCCTTAGCAGTTGTTCAGCACTTTTCTCCCTGAAATCTGTTTTGTTGGTGGTTTTTTGTTGTGTGAGGCTGCTGCTGCCAGAAATGCAGCCAGGTGTCCAGCAGCAGTGAACCAGGTGGTTCTCTTTGAGAGAATTCAGGAGGATAAGAGTTATTAAAATTATTTATTGAAGGCATGAGAAGTGCAGGTTTGGCTCTAGCAGATTTCCTTTGGAATTGCAGCTGCAGGCTGAGAGGAGACAAAGATCTGCAGAGGAAGGAGCATCTAAAACCCCAGCTTAGACTCTGCCCTCACCCAACCCAATCCCATTTTCTTCTGCAAATCAATCTGTGGGGGGGCACCCCAGTGGGAAATATGTCTCAGAGAAGTCCTTAATGTTGCTTCATTCTGTAGAATGTCTCTCTACCATTAATCTTCCTTCTGAATTCTCCTTTGATGAGAGAGCACTTCTAATTTCTCACCTGGATATGGTGCAGCCTGAGCTCTGGCTCTTCTGAGGGGGGCATTTTTCATGCTAGGATAACCTGCAATAGATTCTCTTGATCTTCAGAGCAGCCTGCCAGGCAGGGGATATTTACACCTCAGCCCTATGGTGCTGTGGGGGTGATTTACATAATGAAAAGTCCAAGTGGAACAAGGAACCAAAAGGATAAGGCAGGAGTTAAAAGCAGATTGGGGTTGCAGGCTCCTGTGCATCACCCTGCAAGATACAGAGAGATGATGGTGGGTGCAGATTTACACTGCTGTTAATGGTAACTCCTGTAGACATTGATTTTTTGGAATGAAATTGTCTCCTTAAAGATTCTACATCCCATATATGCAGGCCCTGAGTTTGTGACAGCCAAGAGAAATATTAAAATCAGAATCTTGACAACAAGCTGCTGTCTTAGCTCCAGCCTGGCTCTGCAGCAAGCAGACCTCAGCAGGCTGCTGGGTGCTGTGCTCAAGGAGATTTTGGCAGTTTTATCCTCAAAAAGCATCATCCTAGAGGTCAACTGAGACATGGAGAGAGATTGAAGACTGAGTGGTTTGATTCCTTTCTTTTTTTGAGGGATGTGCTGTGTGTGGTGGCAGAGCAGCCCAGGAAAAGTGATTTGTAGGCAAAGAAAAACCACAGTGCAACATTGCAGCCATTGTAAAGGCAGGGGAAGGTCTATTCAAAAGGGTTTGTAGTGATAGCTGGGAAAGGAGAGATTTAGACTGGAGATTAGAAAAAAGTTCTTTAACATGAGGGTGATAGATGAGTGGAATGGGCTGCCCAGAGAGGGGGTGGAGGCCCCATCCCTGGAGTCCTTCAAGGTCAGGCTTGCTGGGGCTCTGAGCAGCCTGCCCTAGGTAGAGATGTCCCTGCTGGTGTAGGGAGGTTGGACCAGATGAGCTCTAGAGGTCCCTTCCAGCCTCAAACATTCTATGATTGAGTGTGCAGAGGCCTTTGAAGAGGAGGGAATGGCCAGAAGGAAGCAGACAAACTCCTGGGCTTTGAGGATTGGAGAGGGAACAGTGCTGGGAAGCTGAAGTAAAAAGAGGGGAAGTTTTTTGCAGGAAGAACCTGTAGTGAGGAGGCTGAACTTGCACCTCCCAAGGCCAAACAAGGAACACAGAAAAAGAGACATAAATGTCGATTGCAGAAGGAATAACAGGAACAGCCTCTTTTTCTTGTTGACCTTGCTTTGACTGCTGATGTGTGACTGCAGAGTGGGGTGAGAGGGTGGGATTCAGTCCATGGGGATGTGACTTGAGGCAGCAGCAGCTTTTCTGTGCTCCTGTTGTTTTCCAGGTGCCTGGTGGCCTGGGCCCGGGTCGCTGCCTGCAGGCTGAGGGAGCAGGAGGCCCTTGCTTGTTTCCAAAGGGGCAGAGAGCAGCGTCTCCTGGTTGTGAGCTTTGCTGAGTGGAGGGTGAGATTCCTGAGAGCTGAGCAGCAGGTCCTGAGAGAGAGAAACCCCCAGTGGCAGGAGCCCTGTCGGGGTCAGAGTGGTCACCGGTGGCGCCTGGCAGCACGGGGAAGGCAGGTCCTGCACCTGGGCTCTGGGGGGACCATAAAACAGGTAAGGAAAGGTGAACATCCCTCTGCCACTGTTGTTAGAGTCATAGAATTGTCAGGCTTGGAAGGGACCTTAAAGGTCATCCCGTTCCAACCCCCCTGCCATGGCAGGGACACCTCCCACTACATCAGTTGCTCACAGCCCCAGCCAGCCTGGCCTTCCAAATGTCCAGGGATGGGGCTTCCAGCACCTCTCTGGGCAACCTGNCTTATGAAGACCCCAGTTGGCACTGAGATGGTGACAAGGCTCGTGCAAAACCCTGGTTTGACTTGTGGGGACTGCTTAGTGTCTGCCTCGAAATTCTTCACAGCCTGTGCACACAACTTCATCACCATAATCTGGCACTGATTGCAGCAACCATCTGGAGCACAGCAATAAGGAATGGGGGAAAATTTTGACCAGAGAGACGAAAGCCCTGCTCAAAGCTGAGCTGGGATAATCAGTGTCCCTGCAGAGCAGAGGGAGCTGTCAGAGCTGCTGCCTCTTTCAAAGGACTCCCAGCCAGCAAACCCCAACGAGGTCGATCGATTGCGAGGGGCTGAGTCAGTCCTGCTGGGATCTCATCTGTGCAGCTTCCAGCCTGGGGTCTGGCACATTAAACTGCCTGCAGGGATGGGAACAGAAATGTATTTATCTCTAAGGCCACTTTGTGTGCGTGTGCTCTCTCTGCACGTTGTGTTTGGTGCTGGCTGCAGCTCTGTTATTTCTCTTTACAGGCCTGCAACTACTGGACAAAAGCAGCTGCCTTTTCCCAGTGCTCCCGGCAGTGCAGCTCCCTGATAGGAGCTAGGAAGAGCAGGAAGATGTCTCTGTCTTGGTCCATCAGTAAGAAGATGCCTCCTCCTCTCCTCCTTTCATGGGACTGTGTGGGGAGTGTGAGCAGGGAGGGAAGGGGAGTAGCATTTGCCAGCCAGATGAATGGGATTCCTCTGTGGAGCAGGTGCTCATGGCAGGGGAACCCCAACTGTGGGTTGCCAGAGTGTTTGGGAGCCAAAGGACTGAGGGCTCATGGAGCTCTGCTCCCTCCCTCTCTAGCTCCTTTGTGATTCCTCTTTTCTTTCCTAGAAAGCAGAAGAGACAGAGAAAAGGGGCCAGCACCAGGTGCCACTCTTGGGTTTTTTCCCAGTGCCATTCAGCGCTGGCTGGAGATCTACAGAAGTCACAAGAGGGTTGAAAGGCTGCAGCTCCCTCACCTGGTGGTGGTAGCACCCTCTCCTGTATGGGCAAGGATCCAGGAGAACCAAGCAGAGGTGGACTTGGAGAAGTGGGAGGAGAAGTGGCTTGGGTAAGTGGAGTGGAAAGCTCTGGGCTTCCTCTTATTGCTGCAGCAAGGGAGGACTCCCTGGTGGGGCTGTGGGGCTGGTAAAGTCTGTTTTCCTCTCTTGCCTCTAGGAGGAAGTACCTGAGGTGGTGGCATCACACGGTGACACTTCGCCAGTGGCAGCAGGACAAGAGGCTGCGCTGTCTGGCAAGGTGGTGGCATCAGTGGAAAGAAGCCAGCAGGGTGCTGAGCCTGGCTCAGGAGTTGGTGAGTGTCTGGGAACATCTGGGCAAGCCTGCTCTGCTTGCAGCCTCATATGTCATGGGAGATGAGACCTGGGGGGTTAACAAGTATCAGAGTGCACTAGAAATCCTGCTCTGTTGGTCCTTCTCTTTGAAACACCAGCATGGCAGCCTGGCACATCACATAGTTGTGCTTTGCAGAATCACAGAATGTTAAAGTGTTGGAAGGGACCTTGAGAGATCATCTAGTCCAACCCACATCTTAGAGAGGGGAAGCTGGGACAGGATGATTTGTATAGATTGTAGCAAAAAGTTCACAGCAAGTATTACAATCTTTGTTATCTGTTTTTCTGATGCATCCCTCTGGTGCTCACAGCCACCAAGGGCTGTCATTTGAGTTCCTCTTCTGCTCAGGCACTGGCCAGCTATGGAACAGACCCATGTTCTGTGTGGTTTCCTGGCCATAACCTATGTGAGATGTGCTCTGACCTACTGGTGGGGCTGTGCTGGAGCTCTGTGACAATTACCCACACTCTTTGCAGGAGACAGCTCAGCAAGAGCTTTGTTAGCAGTCAGCTTGTTTTGTTACCAAGGCAAAGAGGGATGTGGGAAAGCAAGTGGAAGCAAGGTGGGGTTAGAGGGAAGAGAGGTGGTTCTCCTGCCAGAGCCCAGTTATCTGCACACTGCTTCTCTGGCTGGCAGGACCAGCAGAGGCTGATGGAAAAGGCCTGGAGGGTGTGGAGACGACGGCATCTGCAGAGCTGTGTGGTGCAGAGCTTCTTGGAGAAGGAAGCCAGGAGCCTCCTGTCTCAGGTAAGCAGTAATGGCTGCTTGAATTCTGGGGAGCAGAAAGGGACAAGTGGTGTTCCTGTACCTCTGTCAGAGAATCATAGAATTATCAGGGTTGGAAGGGACCTTCAAGATCATCCAGTTCCAACCCCCCTGCCATGGGCAGGGACACCTCCCACTAGAGCAGTTGCTCACAGCCCCAGCCAGCCTGGCCTTCCAAATGTCCAGGGATGGGGCTTCCAGCACCTCTCTGGGCAACCTGGGCCAGTGTCTCCCCACCCTCCTGGGCAACAACTTCTTCCTAACCTCTCATCTCAATCTCCCCACCTCTAGTTTTGACCCATTCCCCCCACTCCTACCACTACCTGACATCCTAAAAAGTCCCTCCCCAGCTTTCTTGTAGCCCCCTTCAGATACTGCCCCTACACAAAGCACTTGCTTAGGGAGACCTTGAATACATCAAGGAATGGGACTTGCCTATAACAAAGGGACACAACTTCCAGCTTTCTATGGGTCCATCTTTGGGTGTTTCTGGGAGCTTTGTGTCATCAGGCAGTTCCCCTGACGTGTGCCCCCTTCCCCACTGTTCCCAGAGATGTTAATCCACTAATCCCCTGCCTCTCAAGAGCCCACTCAGGGAGGGAACAGGCTCCACGTTGGGGCAGGATGGTGCTGACCTACACCCAGGGGCAGGCAGGAAAAGCCTTAGAGTTTAAATTGCAAGTTCACTCCTCTGCCTGCCTCCTAAAGATCCGTGCAGGATTAGGTCCTCCTTTAATGAGATGAGAGCAAGGACTGGAATTATAGGGCAGAGGGGGCACTGGTCTGTCTTTTCTCACATTGGTTTCTACTCTGCACAGGTTAGAGGAGCAGAGAGGAGACAGGGAAGGGCTCTGGGTGAACGGTGAGGATGTTGGCACAGCATTGCTGGAGGAAAAGCTGCACTGTGGGTGCTCTGGGGTCACTCTGAGTGTTTGATTTGTCCCCTTTCCTATCACAGGCCTTTGGACGGTGGCACCAGCTCACAGCCTTCCAGCTCAAGGACAAAGGATGCTGCTGAGGGGCTGGGGCCAGCCAGCAGCTGCTGCTCCTCTGGGGACATGGAGGATACAGCTGGCTGTCACCACGGGGAGCTGGCTGCCACCACAGAGCTGGGCCTGCACAAGCAAGGAAGCCCCCATCGTGCTGACATAAGCACCACAGCCAAAGGACAACCAGGAGGAGATGGTACCCAGTGAAAGCTCCTCTTTCAGGACTGATATCACATCTCCCTAGAGGCACAAATGAAGAAGTTATTCCCTTTTGTTGTGAGGTTGCATCCCCTTCTCCTCCAGACCCCAATTCTGCTGGAGTTCTGATTAAAGGTCAAAAAACCCCCCACCTTACAGGCTCTCCCTTTACTCAGTAGTTTAGGTTTTTTCCCCTGAACAGAGTTTAGTGTCATGCTGGGGAGTGAGCAAATACATCAATCCTAAAGAGATGAGCAGCAGTCTGTCTGTGCAGATGCTCCATCCTGTTGATTTCAAAGTCTGGACTCGTCCTTGGTGGGTCCTGTTGATTCCAGAGTCTGGACTGTCCTGGGTAGGTGCAAATGCAGGTCTTTATTTTGGGATTTGGCTCTTCCCCTGGGGGGGATTCCCACATGGCTCCCACCTCCTCCCCCTGTCTAGGTCCATCAGCTCTTCATTAAGCCTTTCAGTGGGTGGCCAACCTCTTGACTGCTTCCTGCTGGTTCCTTTCTGTGCTGAATGGGATAGGGATGAAGAAACCTGCTGGGAACAGCTGAGCACCAAAAGCTTTGCTGAGGCAAGACAGGCGTGTCTGACCCCCAACCTCCCCATTACTTGCTCCTGTGATTGATGCCCTGTAATTACCCTGGATCTATGAGCCCAGGCTCAGACAGCTGTAATGAGAGGCTCTGAAGAATCTGGAACAGGCTTTTCTCCCTTGCTTGTTTGAAAGGGATGCTCACAGCGTGGCAGGGATCTCCAAATTCCACTGGGACCTGCCCCCAGGTCTTGTTTTCCTAGCCTCTGATAGCTTTGTGGGGTTGTTAAGTACACAAAGCAACCTCCTGGGCTCCCCCAACCCCTTATTTCAATATTGTGGGGCCTGAGGCTGTGAAGAGTCATTAGGTCAGGAAAGATGGGCACTGGAAAAGGACCACCAGTGACCTGGCAGCACTGGGCCAAAGGTTGGAGCTGGCTGGTGTTGGTGAATTCTAGGATTTAAGCTGCCTCTGCTCTATCATACTTTACTTATGGCATGTGTTGAAAGCAAAGCAAAATAACTGGTTTGCTTAAAATTTCCTTTTGTGCCAGGTTGATTAGTCTGCAAACAAGAGTCTTTGCTACTTCCAAGACTATGGCCTAGGACAAGAGACATCTGTATATGTTCACTTTATTACACTTCATCTAAGAAATAGTGTGATTCCTATTCAGTTTCACCCAGAAGTGGAATTCACATATTCTTACTGAAAAAGAAAATAGGAAATACAATAAAAGGAGAGAAGTGAGGGAGAAAACTTGAACCATCTTCTGGAGTGAGTGCAAAAGAGCCTGATATGATCAGTTATGAAGAAATAACCTCTGAGGAGTGCAATATAAAAACCAACCTGACCTTCTCTGCAGGGTTGGTAGCTGCTGAAGTAGCCTCCTTGCATAGGCACTGCCAGGAGTGTTTCTGCCCCCAAGGCAGCACCTCTGGCCTGAGAGTTCCTAGAGTCCCACTGAGTTTTGTCACATTGATGCAGAAAACTTCTCACGTTGCTGTAATCAACAGAGCCATGATTGGCACCTCTCATTCTGCAGAGCTGGCCTTCAGGCTCAGCCTAGAGCCTCAGCTGGGGGAGTTCTGGCTGTTGTTCAGTGAGGAGGAGCCAGGGAACCTTTGTGGTGGGGGTAGAAGAGGATGTAGTGTGGGTAGATCAGCCTGGTCACTGTGTTTAGGAGTGTATGGTCCAGCACAGGAGCTGCTTGTCTCTCCCCCACAGGCAGTGGACGGAAGGAAGAAGTGAGGGATTTAAAGAGGAACTTTTCACTGCTGAGGTGGAGAGTTCAACAGCTCAAAAGTATCATCCACAACCTGCCAGAGGCAGTTCTCCAGGGGGAAGTCATTGTCCACCAGGTTGACCAAGTAGTAGTTGTCATGGATGTACTGGATGATCATGCGAGAGGGCGACTCCTCCTCGTAGAGCTTGGCCCACTGCTCGATCCACAGTGCAAAGGCCTCATCCTGCCAAGGCAAAAAGAATGTTGGCAGATGTTAGAGAGCTGCTTTTTCATATCACTTCATTTAAGACAATGTCACAAATGCCTGCCCAGCCTGGGGCTTGTTTCTTCTCAGTAAACCTGCAAGAGCTGAGCAAGGAGCATCGTGCTCCCAGTCAGTGGGATGTGCCCAGAGCTGGAAGGAGATGGGGCTGCAGCAAGATCACAGAATCACAGAATGTCAGGGATTGGAAGGGACCTCAAAAGATCATCTAGTCCAATCCCCCTGATGGAGTAAGATAGCTCAATACTGCCACTGTGTGTGTAGCAGGGGAGGGAGAGCCACCACCCAGAGCTCTGGGAGGCCACATGGTAGCTCCCAAGCCTCCTGCTACTGGGCACATGGTGTCTGGGAAGAGCTCTTGCCAGAGCAAAGTTCTCCTCACACCAAGTGAGCAGGAGGAGCAATATCTGGACCCCTGCAACCCAATATCACAATAATTGTGAGGAATGTCATGGACTAAAATGAAACCAGGCACTCAATGTCCAGGGAATCCCAGCAGTGTGGGGGGACTCACCTTCCAGGAGAGGAAGCTGACAGGGTCCACCACAGTGGGCTGGATGATCTCTCTGCCAGGGAAGATGCCCCAGGTGACAGCGTTGGGCTGCAGATCTGGAGCATTGGTGATATTCTGGCCCTGTCAGAGGAAGGAAAAACCTTTCTGAAGCAAGTGCTGGAGGAAGGATTGGGTGAGTTGGAGCAAGTGCATTTACCCTGTCCTTGGGAAGGGATCAGACAGCTGCTGGGTATCCCAGCTGACTTGTTTCACTTTCCCTTCATCCTTCCTCACATCCCACTTGATTCAGAGCAACATCTGAACCTTTGATATTTGCCTCTCCCCCCCAAGGTGGTGACAGGGAAGTGCCCTCAGCCAGCAGCCTACCTTGACATTGACAATGTGGTAGTTCACTCGGGACTCGTACTTCTTCAGCACCTTCAGCAGGGCCGTGACAATCTCACTGGAGGTGAAGAACTCGAGGTAAGCCTACAGGGAAGGGTGGGGAAGGGCAAAGAGTAAGGGTCTGGCCTCACAGCAGGGCTGGGACACATGCAAGCAACCCAGAGAACAGCTTGAGAATTGTTATGTCCATGCCCAGAAACCTGCACTACAGAGGAGGCTTGAGCAAAGGGCAGAGCAAATTAAGAGAGATGGGGGGGAAAATAATAAAATATTAGGGAGAGAAGAGGTAACAACCCAGGAGCAGCCAGCTCAGGAAAGCTACAACCTTCCTGGTTTGCACCCAGGCTGGAATAACCTCCAGAGTGTCACCACAGCTGCTGTTCCTGGGAAGCCCCAGAGCAGAGTGCCTGGAAGAGGCCTGAGTTCAACCTCTGTTCTCTGTGGTACCCCATAAACAGCAGCAGCCTGGGCTGGTGGGAGCAGACATCCTGGGGCTCAGCTGGGCTCTCCCAAGCACCCAAGCATCCCCTGTGCTCAGCTTTTGTTCACAGTTCTCCCCAGGTGCTTAATACAAGTCTGTCCCTGCTCCATCTACCACTGCTCTGTGCTTGGCTGCTCCCCACAACTGCTCCCCCTCCCCCTATTTCCTGGCCATTGTGTGAGATGATGGATTTCCCTCACCTCGGGGGAATTTCTGCCTTTGAAAACATCCCTGCATTTGCCATCTGCTGGGCTCAGGGCTGGAGCAGTTGGGATCTCTTTTGAACAGGGCTGCTTTGTTTCCCTGTGTGAGCCACTTGCTTGGCATTCACCTTGATGGGCGATTCCTATCGCAGCCATTAGTGGGGAGGCTCTAGGGCCTGACAATGCAGGGCTTGGGGAGGCAGGAGAGGCAGGTAAAGCTGCCTGCAGGCCACAGAAGGGACCTGGCAGCTCTCTGAAGAGCTCTCAGGAGTGCTGTGGGGTGGGGACAACTGGTGGAGAGCTCTGCCTTAAAGATGGACAGAGAGGGGAATTTTTCCATGCCCAGTTCAGCTGGAGAAGAGAAGCCTGAGAGGGGATCTGATCAATGCTGATCAAGAGCTAAAGGGTGGGGGCAAGAGGCTGGGGCCAAGAGGCTGGGGCCAGACTCTTGTCAGTGGTGCCCAGGGACAGGACAAGGGGCACCGGGCACCAACTGGAACCCAGGAGGTTCCATGTGAGCAGGAGGCGAAAGTTGTTTGGGGTGAGGGTGTTGGAGCCTGTCCCAGGCTGCCCAGAGAGGTTGTGGAGTCTCCTTGTCTGGAGAGATTCCAAAGGTGCCTGGACATGATGCTGAGCCCCCTGCTCTGGGTGAGCTGCTGGGTTGGACCAGATGATCTCCAGAGGTCCCTTCCAACCCCACCATGCTGGGGTTGTGTGAATGGGATCCAATGCAGTGAGCTGGCAAGTGTTTGTATTTAAAATGTCACAGCCCTGCTCTAGAAATAAGTTGTCAATAATTACTTGCTGAGAGTAACCAAGAACCTCTACTGATTTGCAACAGATGTGGGGGAAACAGCTCTGAAGTCAGCCCCAGAGGTGACAGAGTCTGTCTCTTCAGATACCAAAGAAGCTTGGCCTTATCTCAGCAAGAAGGCATTAAGATAAGGAGCAGGCAGAAGGATGATCTGAGTGAAAGCCCAAGAGCTCCCCACCTAACAGAGACCAAACCAGGTCAGAGTGTTTGCTGCACGGTACCTTTTGGAAGACATAACCCCCACTGGGCCCCCAGCCCACAATGGGGTCTGTGGATGGTTTGCCATTGATGTTTGGCTGGGAGTTGATGGTCAGGATTCCTCGTCTGTTCACCTTCTCCAGCTGCTCCTTCAGCAGGTTGGTTTCAGTAGCAAGAGGGTCATCATTCCAAGGCATGCATGTGACCTACCATGAGGAGAGAGGATCACAATGGATGTCATAACCCTTGCACTGCCATCTGGATGTTGAAGGAACTCAGAAGTGCCCTAATGGTCTCAAACACCTATTTCTGGACCTAATTTCCAGGTTTCTTTCAAGAGGCAGGATATCCTCAACTCTCAGAATGCCTCCTGAACTCTATCAATACTGGTCCTGTCCTACTGTAGCTGCTTTCCTTTCATGTTGAGCCCCAGCTCTGACTGTTGGATTCCCCTCAGCCACTATCTCAGCAAGTTCTTTTGGATAGAGAGGTGCCAATTCTTGTTTGGAAGAACATTGTGGTATGAGGAGCAAGAGGAAATATGTGCTATTGTCCATGCCACACTGACCATCCCTTCCTGGGCCACCACTCACCTTGTAACCATTCTTGTTGGGTTCTCCAGTGATGTAACATGTGAACACCTCGAAGACGCTCTCCTCACCAGTCAGCTCTTCTCCCCACATCTTCAGGAGCTCCTCCCGGGGTGACTTGCTCTTCAGGTAGAAGAGGTAATAATCCTTCAGTTCCCCAAAGGCTGGAGAGGAGGAGTTACCCCTGTAAGGGGAGCAGACACAGGATTAACCCACCACTGAGGAACATGAGCTGATTTGGTGATGCAGGAAGAGAAGTACCCAACAAAACCCTCCCAGAGACCAAAAGCCTCAACATCTCGGTGCTGCTCTCCTCACCTCATTCAAATCCAAGCCACCTGTCCTGTCAAGCCCAAAGCATGCCCAGGACACCCACTACTGCCAGAGACCAGCTGTGGAGCAGGATTTCACACCACCCCCCTACCTCACTGCCCCAGGCTGACACTCACCACCGGCCGTTGGGGAAGTCATCCCACTCCTGAGTCCTATAGATGTAGCTCTTGGGCCTGGAGGCCCAGAAGATGGGCCGAACATCTTCAACTCTTCTCTTGGGGTGAGCACTGACTGCCCAGGGCAGAGGTCGCCTGTGTGGGAGGAGAAGACATTAGCACAGTTCCACTACAGGCTGGAAGCCCTTTCCCTGGAGAACTCTGCCTCTGGGGAGAGCAAATAACAGGGGCTGAGGAGGGTTCTATTTGTCAAGAATCATAGAATTGTCAGGGTTGGAAGGGACCTTCAAGATCATCCAGTTCCAACCCCCCTGCCATGGGCAGGGACACCTCCCACTAGAGCAGTTGCTCACAGCCCCAGCCAGCCTGGACTTAAAAGAGGGGTTGTGACAGACCTCAAAAACCATATTCCTTCCAAGTGGCACCTCTAAGATTTTAAGCTTTTAAAGTTCTAGAACAAGCTCCTTGAAAGCCACTTAAATTTTTCCTTCAGCCATCCCTCTATTCCTCCCAGATTTTGGTAGAGACCTGCAGGAAGTGGGAGCTTCTAAATGCAGAAAGATGCTAAAAAAAAAATAACCACCAAAAAAAGCAGCAGAGGAGGTGCTTAAGCCTTCAGTGGATGGGATGGATGGATGGATCAAAACTAGAGGGGGGGAGATTCAGATGAGATGTTAGGAAGAAGTTTTTCCCCAGGAGGGTGGGGAGACACTGGCCCAGGTTGCCCAGAGAGGGGCTGGAAGCCCCATCCCTGGACATTTTGCAGGCCAGGCTGGCTGGGGCTGCGAGCAACTGCTCTAGGGGGAGGTGTCCCTGCCCATGGCAGGGGGGGTGGAACTGGATGATCTTGAAGGTCCCTTCCAACCCTGACAGTTCTATGATTCTATGTGAAAGGGGAACTAAGAGAAGCCAGCATGTTCTGCTCACCTGGGGTCCTCCTTCCATATGCCCAAACGTTTGAGGACTTCGGTCGTAGCCACTTCCCGATTGAGGGTGTAAAAGTGGAGCCCATGGACCATCCCACTGTCCAGCAGCTCCCGGCACATGGACACTGCCAGCTCCACCCCATAGTTCCTGATGGCTGCATCGTTGTCCTTGATGGGCTCAATCACATCTTTGATCTCTTGAGGCACTTCCAGCTTGGAGAGCTTCACCAGCTGGCGCAGGGAGTGGTAACCCTGGGTGAGGATGCAGAGGAGTCTCATGTTTCCAAGGCCCTTTTCTGACATCCCAGTAACACAGGTACTTGATCTCAAGTCTGTGGCAGGTTTAGAACTGGGGCTCCTGGATTCTATTCCAGGCCCCACCTCTAGGTTGGTAACACAATCCTGGTCATGTCACTTTAGGTGACCTCTTCCCATTTCTGTGCCTAGGCTGGCAGTGATGACCAACACCTTAGGTAGACCATCATCCTTTGATGAGGCACAGAAAACCTTTTGAGATAGTTATTACGCACCCAGGAGTCTAATTTGGCCAACCACCTACAGACTGATCAGCTTTAGCACTCTCAATTCCTAGAAATTTTGTGGAGCATATTTACAGACCCCTCTGAGGCCCTGACCCATCAAAATTTAACATATTGGGCTCCTTATTCCCCTCCCCAAACCAGAATTACTGGATTTCACCTGTATGGGGAAGATGCCAGGAATAATGGGGCAGGTGATGCCAATGCCTTGACAGTCCTTCATGAACTTGAGGAAGTTTTCTGAGCGGAAGAAAAGCTGGGTAATGATGAAGTCTGCCCCTGCAAAGACTTTCTCCTTCAGGTGCCTCAGGTCTGCCTCATAACTCTCTGCTTCAGGATGACCCGTGGGGTAGCCTTGGAAGGGAAGGGGGATAAAAAGAAGTGAAGCCCTGGTGGTCAGGACAACGTGCTAGAAATTAGGAGGTAGCCAATATGGTTGTACTGTCACAGCCCAGGCCCAGGGAGGGGCTGCAGAGCTGAATTCCTTATCTCAGACCCTGCCCCACACTCTGCAGTGAAGGACATTTACCTGCCACACAGATGTCAAAGTAATCCTCAAATTCATTGCGAATGTGCTTCACCAGGTCAACGGCGTAGTTGAAGCCATCTACTTCTTCCTCCCACTCCTCACCAACAGGATCTGAAAAGAGAACAAATCCCCAGCTCTCTCCAGCAGCTGCTCGTGCTGTGAAAACCTCCTGCAGTCAAGAGGAAGACAAGGTGAAACCTCCAAGTTGGCAGTTTTTACCCATGGGCTGCTTTCATCTACCCTGAGCTGGCAGGGCAGCTACAGGCTCAACTTCTTCTGCAGCAGCAGGAGCCTCAAAATCCTATTTTTCCATTTTTCCCCTGGAATTGAACGCAAGAGCAGCACAACCTCAGCCTTCCACACCCCAGGACAAAAGGATTCACCTCCACGCAGCGCCATGATGTTCTTCAAGCCCAGCCTCTTGGCCTTCTGCAGGTGCGCCGTGATGTCATCCTTGGTCTGATTGCAGCAGGTCATGTGCAGGATGGTCTCCAGGCCGCAGTAGTTGACTGCAGTGTTGGCAATGATCATGGAAGAGGTTTCTTTGTCAGACCCTGGGTCTCCTGCAGGGTGCCATGTCACATCAATGAAGAGTGGCCCACCAGCTCCCATGCGGTCAAACCTGGGGATGGTAGAGCTCTGTTAGCCCCCCATGGAGCCATCTCCCCTCTCTTTGCCTAGGATCTCTGGCTCACTGCTGGAATGCCAGCAGCAGAGCTCAGATGACAGCAGCAGGAGACCCAGAACAGTGTTGAACTAGGAGCTTTAGCAAGTGGCCAATGCCAATAAGGAGTCATCCTTTCAGGCTGTATGAGGAGGAGTTTACAATCTCTTTGAAGAANCCCCTCTCTTTGCCTAGGATCTCTGGCTCACTGCTGGAATGCCAGCAGCAGAGCTCAGATGACAGCAACAGGAGACCCAGAACAGTGTTGAACTAGGAGCTTTAGCAAGTGGCCAATGCCAATAAGGAGTCATCCTTTCAGGCTGTATGAGGAGGAGTTTACAATCTCTTTGAAGAAGAGGCAATTTCAGTGTTTTCTGTAGAATAAACTTCCTCCCTGCATGCTCCATTAGACTGATACATCTCCTGAAGCCCCATTTCTTTTGAGATGGGAGATATGCTGCAACCCCCTGGTCTCAGCTTCCACTGTAGAGGCTCCAAACACACAATGATGGAGCAGGGATCTCCGTTGTGTTCCCAAGTGTGCCTAAGAGAAGGATCAAAGGCTCCCCTAACTTGCCTCTCTCCTGCTCTGGGTTGGAACAGGCCCTTCTGTGGGCATACAGCAACTACAACAAGAGTTATGAAACTCCCTCTTCTCCTCCAGGTGAGTACGTGGGGGCTCCACTGGGCTCCAGGAAAACCTCTAGCTCTGGAGACACAACTCAGAGGCTAAAACTGTAGTCCTCTGTGACAGAGCCACAAACCATGTGGCTGGATGATTCTGCAGACAAGTGTAAGTCTCTGTTTTCAGAGACCTGGTCACACTATCAATATTTTCTGCTTTTAATAGGTATTTTTCTGCTCTGTTGTCCCCCAGCTCTCTGCTCCAGCCCTGGAGCGTGACAACGGGGTTGCTCCATCTCCACAAAGCATGGGAGAGGGGAAAGAGCCTGGCCCCCTCAGGAAGCCCACCATGGCACTTAACCCTTCAGGGCCTCCAAGGAAGACAAGTTACCTGGTGTCCATTACCCTCCTCAGCAGGAAAGCACAGCCCCACTACCTGCTTCGTCACCTGGAAGGGGAGACAGAGCGTGGGGCAGAGCCTGCCTCATTAGCTGTTTCCCAGCCCTCCACCAAAGACACCCCATCTCTCCCCTCTCCCCCCCTGCAGCCCTCACCTGGAGATGAGGTTGACAGCGGCGTTGGCCGTGCGTGGGGGGAAGAACTCCAAGGAGAACCACTTGTCCCCAGAGTCCTGCCGGCGACGCATCTTCTCCCGCAGCCGCTCGTGGCGGTCGGCGTCGAGGACGGGGGTGGAGCAGCGGGAGCTGTCCTTGGAGCTCTCGCTCCCACTGCTGCTGCCAGCATCAGACCTGGAGCTGGAGCTGGTGCTGCAGGGGTGCTGGGTCTCGTTGACCATGGTGAGCTCTCGGGAGGAGGGGAGCAGAAGGAGTGTGGTGGGTACGAGACGCGGATCTCAGCAAGGAGCAGTTCCTGCTGGGGTGGGCNGCTTCTAAATGCAGAAAGATGCTAAAAAAAAAATAACCACCAAAAAAAGCAGCAGAGGAGGTGCTTAAGCCTTCAGTGGATGGGATGGATGGATGGATGGATCAAAACTAGAGGTGGGTAGATTCAGATGAGATGTTAGGAAGAAGTTTTTCCCCAGGAGGGTGGGGAGACACTGGCCCAGGTTGCCCAGAGAGGTGCTGGAAGCCCCATCCCTGGACATTTTGCAGGCCAGGCTGGCTGGGGCTGTGAGCAACTGCTCTAGTGGGAGGTGTCCCTGCCCATGGCAGGGGGGTTGGAACTGGATGATCTTGAAGGTCCCTTCCAACCCTGACAGTTCTATGATTCTATGTGAAAGGGGAACTAAGAGAAGCCAGCATGTTCTGCTCACCTGGGGTCCTCCTTCCATATGCCCAAACGTTTGAGGACTTCGGTCGTAGCCACTTCCCGATTGAGGGTGTAAAAGTGGAGCCCATGGACCATCCCACTGTCCAGCAGCTCCCGGCACATGGACACTGCCAGCTCCACCCCATAGTTCCTGATGGCTGCATCGTTGTCCTTGATGGGCTCAATCACATCTTTGATCTCTTGAGGCACTTCCAGCTTGGAGAGCTTCACCAGCTGGCGCAGGGAGTGGTAACCCTGGGTGAGGATGCAGAGGAGTCTCATGTTTCCAAGGCCCTTTTCTGACATCCCAGTAACACAGGTACTTGATCTCAAGTCTGTGGCAGGTTTAGAACTGGGGCTCCTGGATTCTATTCCAGGCCCCACCTCTAGGTTGGTAACACAATCCTGGTCATGTCACTTTAGGTGACCTCTTCCCATTTCTGTGCCTAGGCTGGCAGTGATGACCAACACCTTAGGTAGACCATCATCCTTTGATGAGGCACAGAAAACCTTTTGAGATAGTTATTACGCACCCAGGAGTCTAATTTGGCCAACCACCTACAGACTGATCAGCTTTAGCACTCTCAATTCCTAGAAATTTTGTGGAGCATATTTACAGACCCCTCTGAGGCCCTGACCCATCAAAATTTAACATATTGGGCTCCTTATTCCCCTCCCCAAACCAGAATTACTGGATTTCACCTGTATGGGGAAGATGCCAGGAATAATGGGGCAGGTGATGCCAATGCCTTGACAGTCCTTCATGAACTTGAGGAAGTTTTCTGAGCGGAAGAAAAGCTGGGTAATGATGAAGTCTGCCCCTGCAAAGACTTTCTCCTTCAGGTGCCTCAGGTCTGCCTCATAACTCTCTGCTTCAGGATGACCCGTGGGGTAGCCTTGGAAGGGAAGGGGGATAAAAAGAAGTGAAGCCCTGGTGGTCAGGACAACGTGCTAGAAATTAGGAGGTAGCCAATATGGTTGTACTGTCACAGCCCAGGCCCAGGGAGGGGCTGCAGAGCTGAATTCCTTATCTCAGACCCTGCCCCACACTCTGCAGTGAAGGACATTTACCTGCCACACAGATGTCAAAGTAATCCTCAAATTCATTGCGAATGTGCTTCACCAGGTCAACGGCGTAGTTGAAGCCATCTACTTCTTCCTCCCACTCCTCACCAACAGGATCTGAAAAGAGAACAAATCCCCAGCTCTCTCCAGCAGCTGCTCGTGCTGTGAAAACCTCCTGCAGTCAAGAGGAAGACAAGGTGAAACCTCCAAGTTGGCAGTTTTTACCCATGGGCTGCTTTCATCTACCCTGAGCTGGCAGGGCAGCTACAGGCTCAACTTCTTCTGCAGCAGCAGGAGCCTCAAAATCCTATTTTTCCATTTTTCCCCTGGAATTGAACGCAAGAGCAGCACAACCTCAGCCTTCCACACCCCAGGACAAAAGGATTCACCTCCACGCAGCGCCATGATGTTCTTCAAGCCCAGCCTCTTGGCCTTCTGCAGGTGCCCCGTGATGTCATCCTTGGTCTGATTGCAGCAGGTCATGTGCAGGATGGTCTCCAGGCCGCAGTAGTTGACTGCAGTGTTGGCAATGATCATGGAAGAGGTTTCTTTGTCAGACCCTGGGTCTCCTGCAGGGTGCCATGTCACATCAACGAAGAGTGGCCCACCAGCTCCCATGCGGTCAAACCTGGGGATGGTAGAGCTCTGTTAGCCCCCCATGGAGCCATCTCCCCTCTCTTTGCCTAGGATCTCTGGCTCACTGCTGGAATGCCAGCAGCAGAGCTCAGATGACAGCAGCAGGAGACCCAGAACAGTGTTGAACTAGGAGCTTTAGCAAGTGGCCAATGCCAATAAGGAGTCATCCTTTCAGGCTGTATGAGGAGGAGTTTACAATCTCTTTGAAGAAGAGGCAATTTCAGTGTTTTCTGTAGAATAAACTTCCTCCCTGCATGCTCCATTAGACTGATACATCTCCTGAAGCCCCATTCCTTTTGAGATGGGAGATATGCTGCAACCCCCTGGTCTCAGCTTCCACTGTAGAGGCTCCAAACACACAATGATGGAGCAGGGATCTCCGTTGTGTTCCCAAGTGTGCCTAAGAGAAGGATCAAAGGCTCCCCTAACTTGCCTCTCTCCTGCTCTGGGTTGGAACAGGCCCTTCTGTGGGCATACAGCAACTACAACAAGAGTTATGAAACTCCCTCTTCTCCTCCAGGTGAGTACGTGGGGGCTCCACTGGGCTCCAGGAAAACCTCTAGCTCTGGAGACACAACTCAGAGGCTAAAACTGTAGTCCTCTGTGACAGAGCCACAAACCATGTGGCTGGATGATTCTGCAGACAAGTGTAAGTCTCTGTTTTCAGAGACCTGGTCACACTATCAATATTTTCTGCTTTTAATAGGTATTTTTCTGCTCTGTTGTCCCCCAGCTCTCTGCTCCAGCCCTGGAGCGTGACAACGGGGTTGCTCCATCTCCACAAAGCATGGGAGAGGGGAAAGAGCCTGGCCCCCTCAGGAAGCCCACCATGGCACTTAACCCTTCAGGGCCTCCAAGGAAGACAAGTTACCTGGTGTCCATTACCCTCCTCAGCAGGAAAGCACAGCCCCACTACCTGCTTCGTCACCTGGAAGGGGAGACAGAGCGTGGGGCAGAGCCTGCCTCATTAGCTGTTTCCCAGCCCTCCACCAAAGACACCCCATCTCTCCCCTCTCCCCCCCTGCAGCCCTCACCTGGAGATGAGGTTGACAGCGGCGTTGGCCGTGCGTGGGGGGAAGAACTCCAAGGAGAACCACTTGTCCCCAGAGTCCTGCCGGCGACGCATCTTCTCCCGCAGCCGCTCGTGGCGGTCGGCGTCGAGGACGGGGGTGGAGCAGCGGGAGCTGTCCTTGGAGCTCTCGCTCCCACTGCTGCTGCCAGCATCAGACCTGGAGCTGGAGCTGGTGCTGCAGGGGTGCTGGGTCTCGTTGACCATGGTGAGCTCTCGGGAGGAGGGGAGCAGAAGGAGTGTGGTGGGTACGAGACGCGGATCTCAGCAAGGAGCAGTTCCTGCTGGGGTGGGCAGCAGATGATGAGCAGGAAGATTGTGCCAAGACCCAACATTAATCATCATCATGGAGTCCCTTGTGCCAGCCCAGCTGTAGTGGAGGATCTGGGGAAAACACAAGAAGGGTGTGTTTAGACAGGGCTGAGAGAAACAACACAGCAGATGGCTTCGTGCCACTTGGATGCGGCTCTTCTGTGCCTGCTGGGTCAGATTTGGCTCTCCAAAGAGTTGGGTCAACATCACTTTTGACCTGACTACAACTTAGCAAGCCACGACACCCGTGTGTATCAGGTGAGGTGACCTTGTGTACCTGCCAGGCTTTAAAGCCACCTCTGGGAAGCAGCAGCTGTCTGAGCATTACGTAACCCTGGAACCTGGCTTGGAGGAAATAGTTGTGTGAGCTACTGTACACACTGTCCTTATCTGAGCAATGTGGGAGCAGGTAATCCAAGACTTTGAACTCATCTTCTACTGTTTACACTGAGCTGCAAAACCCTTTGAGTGAAAGTCTGTTTTACCACCTGGCAGGAGATATGAGAGAGGAGCAGCAGCCTCCTGCTGCCAAGAGCAACTGGGAGCCTTAAATCTCTTGTGTGCCAACAGTGCAGGTTGTGGTGAAAAGACCTATTGACAAGTGAAGCAAAAGCAGCCGCCTGCACAGCGACAGCCCTCACCAAACCCTCTTTGCCTGGCACCCACGGGGCACTAATCTGGGAGAATTCCCTCAAAGCCTGTGCTGGTGCTCAAGCTAGAGGCACAAAACCACATGCAGGCAACTCCCGATATCTCACTTGTAGCAATCATGGCAAATCAAAGAACTTCTGTTCTCCCATGTGAGATTTAACACCCATCACAAGGGAGGGCTTGGTGTATTAATGTCTCCATAGGATGAGACTTGCTGTGGAGGAAGGTTCTTATCTTACTAGCAATCTAGAACCACAAACAGGAGAAAGTCCCCACTTAATTTTGCCTCCAGGCAGCACTTGGAGCAGTTTCTCTACCATCAGAAGTATCCCAGACCTGCTGGCGGAAGCTTGTGGTTATTGCAAAGAGAAAAAAGACTTTCCAAACAACAAACAGTTGCAAAACAAGACAATCTTTAAAGACCAGCCAGCTCTGCTGGGTCAGTGCTCCTGCTCCTGTCTCTACCACGCAGCAGAGCTCCAAGCAAAGACCTGTGGCCCAGCACATGGATGCTGCTCAGCGTGGGATGTGCCTCCTGTGGTGACATGATGCTGGTGGTGCCCATTTCCTTCACTGGAGGGTCTTCTTGCTGCTTCCAGGCACTGTGGAGGTCTGCAGCCTCCTAAGCTTCGGTTTTACCACCCAAGCTGAACAGATTTCCACTTCACATGCCTGCCAGGGGCTGGTCCAGGGCCCTGGGGCTGGGTATCGAGCTGGCAGCCCCCTGCAAGGGCCTTGGTGCCCTGGGCCTTGGCATCAGGCTGGCAGCCCCCTGTAAGGGACTCGTCCCAGGCCCTGGTATCGGGCTGGCAGCCCTATGGGCCAGACAAAGACCCTACAGCCGGATCCACCGCCCTGCCAGCGGGGCGGCCGACGGGGAATGGCCACGGGGAGCCCGGTGGGGATCTGGGAGGGAGAAGGGACGCCAGGAAGTCCCCGCTGCCGGGGGCCCCTGCGCCGCAGCGGGCTCGGGGCCAGGCAGGGACCGAGCTGCCGCCCTCTGGCTCCTTCACCTCAGCTGAACCCGCGGGCAGACCGGACCGCGGTGGCAGCGACAGCCCAGCCAGAGGCTCGGGACGCGGCGGCGTGTCCGTGATCGGATCAGCCTCCCCCCACCCTTCCCGGGTCCCCGCTCACCTGCGGGCGGTGCGAGGCGGCGGCGTGGGCGGCCCCCGGGGCCCCGCCGCGCTTTAAAGGGGCCCGGCCGGGGCGGGTCACGTGTTGCGCGGCGGGGGCGGGGACCGGCGGCGGGGTCACGCGCGGCGCGGCGGGTNAGCGTTGCTATGGCGCTGGGCCCAGAGGCTTAGGGCCCAGTATCTCCATGCCCGCTGTCTCAGCCACCGCTGCCGCCGCCTCAGGGTCCGGTAGTTCGGTCTCCGGTACCTCAGCCGGTGCTCGGCTCGGCGACTCAGAGCCCGGTACCTCCACCCCTACCGGGCTCTGAGACACCGGCACCTCCATCCTGCTGCTGCCTCAGGGCCTGGTGCCTCAGCCGGCGCTCAGCTCGGCCTCCAGTGCCTCAGCTGACGCCTCAGGGCCCGATACCTCCACCCTCGGTGCTGCTGCCTCAGGGCCCGGTGCCTCAGCCGGCGCCTCAGGGCCCGGTACCTCCACCCCGGTGCCGGTGCCTCAGCCGGCACTTGACTCAGCATCCCCGGGCCGGTCCCTCAGCCCGTTCCAGCTCTTCTGGCTCACGTTGGGCCCTCACCTCGGCCGCTACCGGCAGCACCTCGGCCCGCTCTGTCCCGGTACCCCGGGCAGCCTTTGCTGGGGCTGGGCCCGGTGTCCCAGCACCTCCCCATGAGCTGGTTTTGGGGATGCTGCCTTGGCAGGGCTCTTGTCCCGTGCTCGTCGGTGTTGTGGGGTGTGGGGTTAACCCTCTGCTTTACTCTGTTCTGCAGAGCTCCATATAGAAGTAATATATTATATTTTTTGCTGAGGGACAAGCTTTAAGATGAGACCCCAAAGTACATAGTAGTCTAGTAACCCATACCTTGTTGTTTGTTTTTTTTAACCCATACCCTGACTTTATAAGCAATAGTGGTGAGGTCCTTCCCTAATTTGGGCTTTGCTCCCAGCTGTACCTGATGATTTTCCTTTCTTTGTTTTGCAGACAATCCTGGGAGAAACCCATGAAGAGGAGGATGAGATCCTGCCCCGCAAAGACTATGAGGTGGGAAATTAACTGGTAGGAGCTGGTGAAATTAGTGTGAAATGAACCACAGACAAGTTTCAGTTGGTTTGAGTTTGTGATGGGGCAGGTACTCAAGGTACATCTCTAATTAGATGGCTTTAGCACCAGCAGAAATACCAAGAGTTGCTGTACTTCAAAGAACTCCTCCTTGTTACACATTTCTGGGTTAAAGCCCTGGGAGTAGAGCTTGAACATCTGCTGCTTAGGTCAAACTCCTGTGTTGAAAATTCATTTTCAGAATCTGCTGCATTGTTCCACTTTTAAAATGTGAGATTTACAGGCTCTGGTGGTTGTGTTTCCTCAGGATTGTAGCTACTGTCTATAGCTACTTGGTCACTGTTGCCTTATTGCCCTTTCTGATGTCATGCTGGTCCACAGCAGGTCTTCCTACCTATTGGATCCTGCTTCTTACAGGAGGTTTTTGCTGTTTGCATGTCTATGATGGCCCTGAGCTATTTAGAGCAGTTGCTGTCAGCATGGGTGTCACCAGCTCAACCTGTTACTGCTTGGCTTGGCAAGGTGAAGTTGGTGTAGATAGAAGCTGGCAGTGGTTCTTCATAAGACAGAGCAACCCTATATTGCTTTTAACTCCCTGCTGGGATAAGTTTAAGAATTGATGCTGCTCATCTAGGGAGGAATTCCTCTCTGGTGTTCCTGTTGTGGTGAGAGGTTAAATATAAAGATGCAGTGTTATCCTCCACCCTGGAGGCACTTAGAGGAGTGAAGTCTAAATCTGTACAATGTGACTTCTTTAATTTAAAGTTGCATTAATCAGTTGTGTTCCTGTTTGTTCCCTCTCTCTCTCTCAGCTTGGGCTGTTCTTTCACTTCCTGATTCTGGGGGGGTTTGACTGCTGGAAATATTTCAGTGAAGTTGTTCCCAGGAGTTTTTTCTGCTACTGTTTGCAAAATCTATTGGGGGGGGTAGTAATGACTTGTGTAATCTTTAACAAGGCCTCCTGGCCTTAGTTTTGTGCACAATCTGCTGCAGCTGATGCTCTTAAATTGACCTTTTGGCATTCTTTCAGAGCCTGGATTATGATCGCTGCATCAATGACCCGTACTTGGAAGTTTTGGAGACCATGGACAACAAGGTAGGACCTTGTTCTTTCCCTCTCATTAGCTTGAGAGCAAAACTGTGGAAATTTTGTGAATGCCCCATCATTGGAAGTGTTCAAGGTCAGGTTGAACCTGGCTTTGAGCAACCTGGTCTAGTTGAAGATGTCCCTGCTCACTACAGGAGGGTTGGAACTAGATGGTATTCAAGGTCCCTTCCAACCCCAACCATTCTGTGATTCCAAATACTGTAGGAAGTTTTGTGGGGTTTTTTTTCTTTATGAAAGGAATTCTGTGTTTTTTCTTGGCTTCTCTATGAAAAGAATAAAAATATATGTGGAGATCATAGCTCCCAACATCTGTTCTGATCCTCAGGTTTAAAGTGAGCGAGATGTTCAGCACTTGCCATTCCCTATGGAAGGGATTTTGAATTTGCTTTGACTTGGCTTTTTTTTTTTTCCTTCCCCTTTATCCTCTTCCTAAACAGAAAGCCCAGAGATATGAAGCAGTGAAGTGGGTGATGGTTTTTGCTATTGGAGTCTGCACAGGACTGGTAAGGGTCATGCTGGGATAACTGGGAGTCAACAGCTGAGGAGTAAAGAGGAGGAAATGTTCTTATGCATGAAGGGGAGAGCTCAGTAGCTGGGGGTGTCTTTTGGGGGACACTATTGCTGGATTATTTTTCAAGAAGCCTTTTTTCCTTCTAGAACTTGCTGGGCTTTCTTTGCAGAGTATTCTGGCAGATCCTTTAATTCTGCAGACAGGAAAACTTGTCCAAAGTGAGCACTTAATCCAGAAGGATTCCAGATTACAGCTGAATTGTGTTTTATGCTTGGCAGTGCTAACATCACTGCATCTGCTTTCTAGAGTGTTTGCAAATTAGCTCTGCTGACTGTACTTCTCAGATAAACACCAGCTTTCTTCTGCACTCAAGCTGTGGGTGTTAAAATGCCACCAGATGAGTGCTCTGACACACATCTCCTCAGGGGTAATTCTAAGATGGATTTGTCCCAATGAGAACAAGGGAGGCAGCAAATCTGAGCCTCCAAAGTTACCCTGAATGCTTCTTTTGCTGCCTTCATCCTCTGTCCTCCCATGTGTGAATACTTTGGGGGCAGGACTTACTAGAGGGTGGTCTTTGTTACTTGTGTGTAGTAATTTCTGATGCCAAATCTCTCCTTTTTCTTAGGTGGGGCTCTTTGTGGATTTCTTTGTGAGGCTCTTTACCCAGCTCAAGTTCCGGGTGGTACAAAGCTGTATCTTTTACCTCGTGTGGGGGTTCCTGTTGGACTCAAGTGACCTTTTCCTTCCTGTGGCCATGCTTTGGTCAGAACAGCTGACTCTGCTGCCATCAGTCACGTTGTTGATTAAACAAGTGTTCAGCTTGCCTATATAATTTACCCCTTGAAACCCAGAAATGTTTCCACTATCATTTATGTAGGTGAGAGCTAATCCCCGAAGGGAATCGTGGTTTCCCTTCCTTGGAGCTCAGTCTTGAGCTCTGAAGTGAAGCCTGGCTTCCTGGTGGGTTGTGTCAGCTGCCTTGGCTGGGTTGGGAAGCAGAGGTTTGGCTCCTGATGCCAGTGGGACCCCCAGACAGTGCAGGATTGTTGTGGTTTTGTGGGCAGAACGTTGTTGTCCTTGACCATCACTGCAGCGGTGGAAGAATGCACTGAGAAAGGCTGCCTTGCATTGTCCCTGCTGGAGCTCCTGGGGTTCAACCTGACCTTTGTTTTTCTTGCCAGTCTTCTAGTCCTGATCCAAGTAAGACTTAGATCCACTGCTGCTCCTTACCCAGCCTCCCTTCCCTCTCACACATCCTGGTATGAAGTATCCTTCTTGCTGGAAGCACTTTCTACCCCAGGACATCAAACTAGCTTCACAGTGTTAACTGATGTAGCTAAGCAGGGTCTTTGGTCCCTTGCTGTGCTCTCTGATGACCTATTGTTTCTTTTCATTGTTTCTTTTCTGCAGCCTGTAGCAGCTGGGTCAGGAATTCCTGAAATCAAGTGCTACCTCAATGGGGTGAAGGTTCCAGGGGTTGTGCGGCTGCGGACGGTGGTGTGCAAAGCCATGGGAGTGCTCTTCAGCGTGGCAGGGGGTAAGGAGGGCCAGGGGGTATTGATCTTGTTGGGGAGAGCAGTTGCTGAAGAGGGGGAAATGCTCTCCCTGCTCTACCTAGGGCATAGATTCATAGAATGGTTTAGGGTGGAAGGGACCTCCAGAGCTCATCTGATCCAACCTCCCTACACAAGCAGGGACATCTCTACCTAGGGCAGGCTGCTCAGAGCCCCAGCAAGCCTGACCTTGAAGGACTCCAGGGATGGGGCCTCCCCCACCTCTCTGGGCAGCCCATCCCACTGATCTGTCACCCTCAGATTAAAGAACTTTTTTCTAATCTCCAGCCTAAATCTCTCCTTTCCCAGCTTAAAACCATCACTCCTGGTCCTATCATTACAAACCCTTTTGAATAGACCCTCCCCTGCATCAAAGGTTTCTCCTGCCCTTCCAGTAAAGATTTTGATGGGCTGGGGCAGAGTCAGGAGCCCTGAATGCATATATAGAGTAGCAAATAGAGGGACCAGGACTGTTGGGAGAACAGGTATTTTTCTGGGTGGGCTACTCAGAAGTGACTCTGTAGCTCAATCTGAGAGGAGGACCTGAGAATTCTCCAGAACACATTGTCTAGAGCAGGCTGAAGGAAGCTGTGCTCTGGGCAGCAGGGCAGAGCGACTTGGAGAGTTCAGAGTCCTTGCAACAGCCTTTCTTTGAATGCAAAGTCTGTGCAAGTCCTCACAAACATTTAGGGGGTTATGGGGGTCATACTGAGGGGGGAGGGAGGAGCTGCAGGCTTGGTGCAGAGAGTTCCCTGTGCCATGAACTGATTTCTCCCAGTGTTGTCACTAAGGGAGAGCAGCAGGGATTGTGCTGCCTCATCAGTCCCATTTTTTTCCAGGTCTTTTTGTTGGGAAGGAGGGTCCAATGATCCACAGTGGTGCTGTCGTGGGTGCAGGTTTGCCACAGGTTAGTGCTGGCCTGGTCATCCCCACTCCTGTGTGAGAGTGCTGTGAGGGGTGAGGTTCATCTCCCGTGTTTCTAACTCTTCTTTTTGTTGTAGTTCCAGAGTATCTCTTTGAGGAAGATCCAGTTTAACTTCCCCTATTTCCGCAGTGACAGGTACTGTGCCTGGGATGGGGAGGAGGGGAGAAGAGTGAGAGGCTTCCTTGGGAGAAGGGTGGTGGGTTGGGATGATTCAGCCTGGTAGCTTTTTCAGCTTCTTTCTAGTGTCTTGCAGTTTCATTCTGCAACAAGACAACACCAGGACGTGGCTCTTCCACGTCTTCATGTTCATTGATGTTCTCTTGTACTGCTCAGCAAACCTCTACTTGTTTAAAACCTTTAATCTGAATGGTTAAATGGCTTCATTGATGGGAACAGGCTCAGTTACCCCTTATAGCCAAGATATACTACAGAGAAGGCTGGTTCACCTGAATGTGAACAAAATCTTACCCTTCCCTCTCTGTAATTCTTTCAAGTGGTGCTGGAGTCCCAGTTTGGGATGGTTCCTCATACTGGGCAGGTGTGTAGTGCCAGAGTTTTGCTCTGTGTTGGTGCTCCAGAGAAGGAGCACGTTGCTGCAACCACTTATTGAATAAATGGTGTTCCTTGCCACTTGTCCCAGCTGTCACTCCTGTGTCCCTAGGATATATCCATAAATGGCAGTGGTGTCTTGCTTTGCAGAAACTAACCACCTCCAGAGCTCTACTTGGCTAAACTGAGACTGTTCTCCTCTTCATTTCAGGGATAAGAGGGATTTTGTATCTGCTGGAGCTGCTGCAGGGGTTGCAGCTGCCTTTGGAGCCCCAATTGGGGGCACTCTGTTCAGCTTGGAAGAAGGTTCCTCTTTCTGGAACCAGGGACTCACATGGAAAGTGGTGAGTAATGACTCTGGCTCTTTCTGTGGGTCCTTTCCTTGAGCTGCACCTCTGGGAGGTCCAGGGCATTCAGGTTGTCCTGTCCTCTTGCTGTCAGTGTCCTGCTCTGTCAGTGCTCCAGAATTACTGCAGAGAAAGAGCAGGGATGAGTCTGGTACTATCTGGAGCTACAGGACAAGCCTGTAGGCAGCAGATTGAGTGGACCTGGGAGAAAGAGCTTTTGTGCCTGGGCTCTCTGCTGTCCCATCCTTTGGAGTAGACAGAGTAGGCAGGTGCTGGATTTCTTTCTGCTTTTCCCTGCCTTGGGGAGCTGTGTTGCAGCAACACCCAGTGCCTTCAGGTTGCTGATTTCTCTGCCTGTGGTGCCTGCTCTCCTGAAGCTGAAGGGATATTAAAAATGCATTGGATTTCATGGTGCTGTGGGCATTTCTTACACCAAGTGCCCTGTTGATGGGATTCACTCAGTCTGCTCTTTCTCAGCAGTGATAAAAGGAGCCAGGGGATTTGCCAAGATAGCAGCTCTCTCAGAGCTAATGCAAGAATGACTAGGTGAAATTGGTGATTTCTTGTGTGGGAGACCAAACCAGATGATTACAGTAATCCCTTCTAGTCCTGCTCTCCTTTGTAGCAGGGAATGGGTGTTAAAAATCAGTCAGTTATTTTCCCAAAGCCTGTGAAGGCTCAGAGGTTCCCTTCCCCAGGAAGAGCTGACTGTGCCAATCTTAATTTAGGAGTCTTTACTTCTTCCTTTTTTTTCCCTCCTCAGCTTTTCTGTTCCATGGCTGCCACCTTCACCCTCAATTTTTTCCGCTCTGGCATTCAGTTTGGAAGCTGGGGGTCTTTCCAGCTCCCTGGGCTGCTCAACTTTGGGGAGTTTAAGGTAAGATTTTGTGCTTTATTCCTTCCCCCATCCAGTCTCTTGTCAGTTCAGTGTTTCTTTCTGGGTTTTTTTATGTACATGCTTGCATTTGAGTGGACAGTTGATATTTAGCTGCAATACAATGACAGAATTGATCCCCTTTGGTCATAGCTGTGAACACAGAAGCATTGGTAGGAAATTGCAGCAACTACCTTAATACTTCTTTTAATGCTTTTCTACACCTAGTGCTCTGAGTCTGATAAGAAATGCCACCTCTGGACAGCTGTGGACTTGGGCTTCTTCATCCTGATGGGGATTGTAGGAGGCCTTCTGGGAGCCACCTTCAACTGCCTGAACAAGAGGCTGGCCAAGTACCGCATGCGGAACGTGCACCCCAAGCCAAAGCTGGTCAGGTATTTGTGCTCTCTGGGGTCTCTGCAGGGATCTCTGCCCTGTCTTCAGCATCCCAAAGTGAAAGCATCAATCTGGAAGTCCCAATGAGTATAATTGGAGGAAATCCCAGACCTGTTATTTTGGAAATCACAAAAAGAAGCCTCCATAGAACTTAAAAGTAGACACCAGAAACCAGGTGTTGCATTCCCTCTGCATTTTCATAATTACTCTGATATAGAGAGAGCTGCAACCCCCCTTATAAGGAGCTCCCTTCAGAGGCCTTGTTATAAAGGCTATAGCTGAACAAACCACAGCTTTGTCTCCATGCAGTATATTTTTTTTTTATATGTATGTTGTCCAAACAGATGTGAAAGGAATAGATGATCCCACTTTTTAAAAATTATCTTGGTTAATTTAATCCACAACTGACTTAATATCTGTGCTATTTAGAGAGGGGGTTGCCATGTAATTCTGGAAAATAGCTGTTTGTTTGCTCTAGACAATTCCTAAATAAGAATCATAGACTTGTAGAATAGTTTGGGTTGGAAGGGACCTCTAGAGGTCAGCTGGTCCAACCTCCCTACACCAGCAGGGACATCTCTAACTAGGTCAGGTTGCTCAGAGCCCCATCAAGCCTGACCTTGAATGGCTCCAGGGATGGGGCCTCCACCCCCTCTCTGGGCAGCCCATTCCACTCATCTATCACCCTCATGTTAAAGAACTTTTTTTCTAATATCCAAGAAGTACAGGCTTAAAAATAAAAATAGTGTATTAGAAAAGAGATTATGGGAGACTGTGCATGAACCTGCCCAGTCCTGCCCAGCCTTTCACCCTGCCAGGATCTACAGAACATCGTTTCCATGTGAACAGCCTCAGCACTGAACCTTTCCCTGTGGCTTTTCATACATGACTGCTGCATGTTCTCAGGCAGAAATAGCTCTTTTTTGGGGGGCTGGCAATTAAAAAGGGGAATTAACACAATCCCTGGCAACCAAGTCATCATTCAGCTCAACCTGCAGCGTCCCCTGCTCGTGATATGAAGCTGTGGTGACTGCTGCATCTTGCAGCCTTGTCACAGTTGTGCTGGAACTGGGTTACAGGGCTGGGGTGGCTTCAGTGTGTGGTCCCTTGTGTGCCTACAGAGTCCTGGAGAGCCTGTTGGTGTCACTGACCACTACAGTCGTGGTCTTTGTAGCCTCCATGGTCCTGGGGGAGTGCCGGCAGATCTCATCCTCCAGTCACAGTGGCAATGACACTCTGAGCCTGCAGGTGAGGGATCTTACTGATGATTTTTGTTGTCCCCATCATATTGTTCACCCTCCAGAGGCACATAATGAGCTTTTGGCAGCATGCAGGGCATCACAGA
This sequence comes from Brachypteracias leptosomus, assembly GCA_013401335.1. NCBI lineage: Eukaryota > Metazoa > Chordata > Aves > Coraciiformes > Brachypteraciidae > Brachypteracias > Brachypteracias leptosomus. The sequence continues at coordinate 1,136,052 of VYZX01012728.1, forward strand.
GCTGCTGTGAAAGCCTGTGGACAGTTGAGGAGTTTGGGGTAATAGTGAAAACTGCCCTTTGTGCTTTTGTACTTTGGGAAAGCAGCTCAGGCTGTGAATCAGGGAGCCTATGGATGCTGCTGTTGATGTTTGAACTTCCCAAAGTGTGGGCTGACAAACCAGCAGAAAGGTCACTCCCATTCTGCCCAAAGGAACGTAGGAGAGGGTGGATTTTAACTGCTCGTGTCTTTTGTGTCCTGCATCAGGGGATGTCAGAGGATGTGAATTCAAGCATCAAAACTTTTTTCTGCCCAAATGAAACCTACAATGACATGGCCACCCTCTTCTTCAACCCTCAGGAGTCAGCTATCTTGCAGCTCTTCCACCAGGACGGTGAGTAGCTGGGAGAAGCTCCATCCCATGCTTAGTCTTCAGAGCTTCATCTTGCTTCAGCCAACCTTGTCATAAGAACCACAAAGCTCAGAGCATCTTCAGGCCTTCATGGCTCTGGGGGGCTGTTAGGACAAGCCAGCAGCTGAAAGCCTCCCATGCTTTTCCTCTCTTTTTCACTCACTCATTGTCTTTGTGTGTGTTTGGACTGGGAGACTGAGTGGCTGTTGTGAGGTGAGGCTGCTGTTGTGAGGTGAGGAGTGGATGGTGCAAGACTAGACAGACCTGTGCCCCTTTAGTCATGATTCTTCTTGTGTTGCAGGTACTTTCAGCCCAGTCACACTGTCCTTGTTCTTCCTTCTCTATTTCTTACTCTCCTGCTGGACATACGGGATCTCTGTGCCCAGTGGTCTCTTTGTGCCATCCCTGCTTTGTGGGGCTGCCTTCGGACGCCTGGTCGCCAACCTCCTCAAAAGGTGCCTTGAGTGTGAGTGTGTGGGGGAGAGAAGAGCCCTGGGGGAGGTTGTTCTGATCCTGGGCTCTCTGTTTTTGCCCCAGCTACATTGGCCTGGATCACATCTACTCGGGGACCTTTGCGCTGATCGGGGCAGCAGCGTTCCTGGGAGGGGTGGTCCGCATGACCATCAGCCTGACTGTCATCCTCATTGAGTCCACCAACGAGATCACCTACGGGCTCCCAATCATGATCACCCTCATGGTGAGTCCTAGCTCTGCCTCCTTGCAGACTGCTTGAGCTGGCCCTGAAGCTCTCTTCCTTCCAGGGCTGTGATGCTCCAAGTACAAGACTCCTTGGCTCAGCAACTCACTCGACCTTCTGCTTGCTCTGCAGGTCGCCAAATGGACAGGAGACTTTTTCAACAAAGGCATCTATGACATCCATGTGAACTTGCGGGGAGTGCCTCTTCTGGAGTGGGAAACAGAGGTGGAGATGGATAAGTAAGGCTGCTCCTCTTGGCAGGGCTGTGGGTTAGTTTGGGGTAGGGTTCTTGCTGTAATGTGGGGGGTGATGCTTCATCTCCAAGGAAGCTGGCTGCTCTGAGGAGCTGCTGTGAGAGCAGCTGGGAGGTGTGCATCAGACCTGCAGCAGGAAAGGTGCTGGAGCCCTTTGAGGGGTGGACAGGTGGAGATGTGAGGAGCAGATCTGTGAGCTTCAGCAAGAACTCTGAAAATGTTCCACTGGATTTGCAGGGTTTCATCTTCCCACCTGTTATCTTTTCCCAGTAGTTTTTATGTTACAAGATGAAACCTTTTTCCTTGCTTGCTATTGATACAATTGATGCAATGTTATGTTAAAACCAAATTGTTCTGGCCCCACTGATAACACAGTGAAGGTGAGCACACAAGTACAAAGAGCTACCAGAACTAAACTGCAGCAGACTCCTTCAGGATCTCGTTTGGGGGCTGGTTTGTTTCCTTGTTTGTCCATCACCAGCCTCCTGTCACTGCTGTGATGCCCATAGTGATCTTAATGCACACAGAGCTGAGATCACAGAGGAGATACTGGAGAGCAGTCCTGTGGAAAGGGACTTGGGGGTGCTGGTGGATGAAAAACTGGACGTGAGCCACCAATGTGCAATCACAGCCCAGAAGGCCAATCCCATCCTGGNCTTGGCTTCCTCTTTCCTCAGACTACGAGCCAGTGACATCATGGAGCCCAACCTGACCTACGTCTACCCACACACCAGGATCCAGTCCCTGGTCAGCATCCTGCGCACCACCGTCCATCACGCCTTCCCCGTCGTCACCGAGAACCGGGGCAACGAGAGGGAGTTCATGAAGGGCAACCAGCTGATAAGTAACAACATCAAATTCAAGGTAAGAAGTTAAGTTGAAGGGTGAAGAGCTTTGTCTGGCCGGGGAAGGGCCCTTTTGGTACCCAGGCTTTTGGCAGTGCAGGATTAGGTGCACCTACAAAGTTTTCCAGGACCGTTTCACCCCATTCTCTGGGTCATGGTAAAGGCAGAAGAGTGGCTGAGTTCCTAGAGACACAAGTTAAGAGGACCAGGTAACCTGTTTAGAGGTGGAAAACATTTGGATTTGGCACTGAAGGACTGAGCCCACCTTTGAGATAAGTAGTAGGTGCCTAAATGCTTCTCTCCTTTATAGGGTGGGTAGTGGGACAGATGCTTTAGTCTCTTGAGAAGCTTAAATTTTAAGATCAGGTGAATAATCAATGTGCTTATGGCCTAGTCATGCTCTAGCAAGAAAGGGTGTCTGCATTCCTCAACTCCATGCTCTAGCAAAAAAAACCTCCTCAACCCCCAGCTCTCAGCCCAAGGAGAGAACAATCCTACTGGTGATCCTGGCTCAAAGTCCTGCAGCAGCAGCACTGACTGAGGAACACCTGATCTGGTGATACAAAGCTGTGATCAAACAGTTCATAGTCACTCTTGGAGAGCTGTTGAGCTGCTGAGTGAGTGTTGAAAGCTGTTTGTTGTCTGCAGAAGTCCAGCATCCTCACCCGAGCTGGGGAGCAGCGCAAGCGCAGCCAGTCCATGAAGTCCTACCCCTCAAGTGAGCTGAGGAACATGTGTGATGAGCACATTGCAAACGAGGAGCCACCAGAGAAGGAGGACCTGCTGCAGCAGATGCTGGAGAGAAGGTGAGATCCTGGCAGGCCCAAACGTATGGAAACAGGGTGTTGAGATGTGTTGTGATGGTTCATCCAGTCCCTGTCGTTCCATAGTACCCATGTTTTGGGAGAAGTGACTTGTCAGGTCTCCTCAGCCACTGCTGGGGCTCATGCTCATGACCAAGTCATAGGCTTGATGATGTCCAACCTGTTAAATTTCCTTCAAACACCAGAAATATTTCCTGGACTTGGGGAAATTCCTTGTCTGTAGAAATTGATGCCCCTCTTGCCTGTAAAAACCTGAGGGCTCTGCAGAGCCCACTCCTCCCAGGAGAGCAGCTGATGACCTGGTGCCAGAATATTGACACCACCTTTCTGGTAACTGGGCTGAGTCACCAGGCCTGTGTTGCAGCTGCTTCCAAGCAGAAGCCCAGGCTGGTGAATCCATTTCTAACCTAGTGATTATGACTCTTACAGTGGAATCCTCACCCTGATGCTTCAGCTTTTATTGGAATCTGAGTAATTTGGCACTGAAAATTGCTGTAGTAGCAAGTGATTTGAAATTGAGAGTTAGGAGAGTGTCTCCATTCTGCTGCTGTTGTCATGTTCTGCCTGTGTCTCTGCTCTTTTGTTTGGTGGAGAAAAGATTTACTTATCTCTAAGAAGAATCTCTGAAATGTTGAGGAGAAGGTTGCAAAGAGCTGAAATCGCTGCTGTTGTTTTGGAGGCAGGGGGATGTGTCTCTCCTTGAGTTCACACGACTTAAAACATGTCCAATCTGTCACAGGTACACTCCCTACCCCAACCTGTACCCTGACCAGTCTCCCAGTGAGGAGTGGACCATGGAGGAACGTTTCAGACCCTTGACCTTCCATGGCCTGATCCTGCGCTCCCAGCTGGTCACCCTCCTCGTCAGGGGCGTCTGCTACTCCGAGAGCCAGTCGGTGAGTGCTCCTCAGCAGGGACTGTAGCAGAGGAGTGCTGGGGCCTGGGCTGTGGGCCCTGAGTTGGGGTTGACCTATGGATGAGTCCCAACCAGCAGAATGTTTTGTTCCCCAAGTGGTTTCAGGCCGCAGAGGCAGAACCTGGCCCATGTGTGAGGTCCCAACTTCCCCCAGGTGATCATGGGTGGGGTGGTGGGTGAGGCTGGAGAGAGATCAACCAGGAACTGACCAGTTTGGGAGAAGCAACAAGAAGCTGATCAGTTTGAAGTGGGTTCCTGTTGGGGGCACTTGCTGAGCTCCCTCAGTGGGGTGTTCCCCCTTGGCTGATTGGAGATGGAGAATAAAAGATGAAGTTGTGCTGAGGGGATGTTGCTGAGTTTGGTGTTAGCCTGAGGAAGAAGAGAGCTGGCAGCACACAGAGACATCCCTTCCCTCTCAGCTGGGAAGGTTGGGAGCAATATTTATGGGCTGCCAAAAAGAATTTACTGATTTTTACACCGTGAGGGATGCAGCTGTGTTGTAAAAGCTGCTGGGTAATGTGAATTCTTTGCAGCACCAGAATAAAGAGAATTGAATTTCTGTTTAAATATCCTCAGGAAAAAACAACAGCCACTGTTTAAAAAATAAACTAGCAGACCTGTTGGCACAAAGGTGCAGTCTCATCAGAATTAGAGGATAGATATTAAACACAAATGGAGCAGCCAGCAGTTTATCCTTTGTTTTTACTGCTGAGTGCCACAGTCTTGCCAGAAGAGCATCCCCTATCACTGAGATCAGTGTGAGCATTTGTTGGAGGCCCATCTTCCCCAAGGCTGGTTTTTGCTGCCCTCCAGTGTTGAATGTGGACCTGTGGGAGGCTGGAGAAGCAGATCTGGTGCTCTCAGCTCAGTGCCTGTGTAGGCTCAGCCTTGCACTGCTGCTTTCAGAGATGAGCTGCCAGGAGGAGCCCTGCAGAAGGTCTGTGTGTGGGCATGGGGGGAGAAGGAGAATCATAGAATCATGGAATGCCAGGTTGGAAGGGACCTCAAGGATCAGCTAGTCCAACCTTTCAAGATAGAAAAATACAGTTTAAATGAGCTGGCTCAGGACCTTGTCAAGCTGAGTCTTAAAGCTGTCTGATGTAAGGGAATCCACCTTCCCTTGGGAGACTATTCCAGTGTTGAATTGGTCTCATTGTAAAGAATTTTCTTCTGGACTCCAATTGGAATCTCTCCAGGAGCAACTTGCAACCATTCCCCCTTGTTTTTTCCATGTGACTCCTTGTAAAAAAGGAGTCTCCATCCTCTTGGTAGCCACCCTTTATGTACTAGTGCATGGTGATAAGTTCTCTCCTAAGCCTTCTCAAGGCTGAACAATCCCAGGTTTCTCAGCCTTTCTCCATAGGGCAGGTCTTCCAGTCCCCTGATCATCCTTGTGGGCCTTCTCTGGACCCTTTCCAGCCTGGCCATGTCTTTCTTTTTTTGTATGGGGGGACCAAAGCAGGAGGAGTTGTTGGTTCAGGGGGATGTGTTTTAATTGCAGAGTGCAAGCCAGCCCCGCCTGTCCCACGCAGAGATGTCAGAGGATTACCCCAGATACCCAGATATCCACGACCTGGACCTCACCCTGCTGAACCCTCGCATGATAGTGGTAAGAAATCACTGCAGTGTTGCCTCATGCATGTTTAGGACTGTCTCAAGCCTTTAAAGGAAGCTGAGAGCATGTTTAAATCCACCCTTGGGTGCAGTGTCCTGTACTCACACATCTTGGCTGCACATGGAGATCAATCCTCACACCTGCTGTGAGGTGACAGAATCATAGAATTGTTAGGGTTGGAAGGGACCTTCAAGATCATTAAGATCCCATGGGCAGGGACACCTCCCCCTACCTCCGTTGCTCACAGCCCCAGCCAGCCTGGCCTGCAAAATGTCCAGGGATGGGGCTTCCAGCCCCTCTCTGGGCAACCTGGGCCAGTGTCTCCCCCCCCTCCTGGGCAACAACTTCTTCCTAACGTCTCATCTCAATCTCCCCACCTCTAGTTTTGACCCATTCCCCCCCGTCCTACCACTACCCAACAGCCTCAAAAGTCCCTCCCCCGCTTTCTTGTAGCCCCTTCAGATCCTGGAAGGCCACCAGAAGGTCCCCTGGGAGCCTTCTCTTCTCCAGCCTGAACAACCCCAACTCTCTCAGTCTGTCCTCACAGGAGAGGTGCTCCAGCCTTCTGGTCATCTTCATGGCCTCGTGTTTTTGCCAACATCCCACACAGGTGCTTTATTTCAGAATAAGTCATTGCCCACCTCGTTTAACTTCCTTCTAGGTTAGACTCCTGCCTGAGTGAGGTTGGACAGACAAGCTGCTGAGATCTGTTTGGGACTCTGTGCCAGCAGCTCACTTATTGTCAGGTCTGTCATTGTCATTGTGACAGGAAGGGTGCTGAGTAGGCCAAGGTACTTTTTTAATGCACATTCTTATTTTCATGGCCCTGTTTTTATCCTGCTCAGTGGCTTTCTGTGCCATTGGGCTCTGAAGATCATGGGTTACAATGTTCAAACTGTGACAGATTCAGGTTCCTGAAATAATTTGATGTTTGTGGAGAAACAAGATGCCTACAGTCCAGTACCCTGTTCAAAGCTCAGAGGACTTGTAGGAATTGCTTGTTAGAGATTCCAAGAGAGGGTGAAAATGCCTCTTGTAAATAATATAATTGTCTTTCTTCCTTAGGATGTCACCCCCTACATGAACCCATCACCCTTTGCTGTCTCTCCAAACACTCATGTGTCACAAGTCTTCAACCTGTTCAGGACAATGGGACTCAGACACTTACCAGTTGTCAATGCAGTTGGAGAGGTGAGTCCTTGTCTCTATTTTGTCTTGGCCAGGCAAGGAAGCCACTGTGTTGGGTTTTTTTATGTTTTCCACCTTTGGAAGGATTAAGAACTCTTCTAACATCAGACAGAAATGCATTAAAGAGATCAGACTGTGATCTTTTAAGGCCCTGAAGCATTGTTGGTTACTCTGCTGCCATCTTTTGGGTCTGAGCCTGCTCCCTGCTTTCCCTGCAACAGGCAGGACGTGCTCCTGTCTTGGGTTGGCAGCATGTGGAAGCTCTGACTGTCTTCTACCTGTTGAGAGGCCTTGAGCTCATCAGGGGCCACCAATTTGGCTCCCTCCTTGCCAGCTTTATTCAAAGCCAAGAGCAGAATTCCCTCTGTTGGAGCAGGAGGTTTTTCTGCTGGGAGGGAACTTTTCTGTTCCTACTCAGGAGCAGCAGAATAAAGGAGTCTTTGAATGATTTGTGCTTGATTTGCTCTGACTTGTCTCTTTACCTTCTACAGTGCTCAGGAGTAGTCAGTAGGTGTCAGTAACTTCCTATAAACTTAATGAGAACTATCCCTTAAGCCTGGGCTGGGCTCTCAGTGAGACAGCAAGTTCTCCTCCTGCCTCCTGGGGTTCCTGTTGGTTGAAAACAAGAGAGGTTGGCTCCTTCTGTGCTTAGTACAAGATGCTCTTGCAGCCTAGTTCCAAACCCTTTCAGTGTGTAACATCAGGGAGGGGTTTCATCAGCTGAAATGTGTTTGGGCTGGTTCCCCAGCAGACTGGGAGAAGGTCCCTTTTGGGACCTGCCAGCTGGTGGCAGCCACTGTGCAGTCACCACAACCTCTGTTGTGGCCTTCAGAGCTTCCCAGAGCCTGTCTGATAGGAGCTGTGTCCTGTGATGAAGCCATAGGAGAGAACTTTATTTCCAATTAGTTTTCACTTTCTAAAGGATTTAATTACATCTGGATGCTGTCTAACAGGGGCAGGATTTCCCTTCCTGGGCAGGGGTGACTATTACTGTGTCCAGACCTAATTAAACTGTCCATTTGGGGGGAGTTAAAGCAATGTCTTGCCTGTAGAGAAGTGCTGGGAGAGGGAGGGGGGTTGTTTTGGGGTTGTTTTGGTGTTTGAGGCACTTACACCCACTCTGACCCAGCAGTGGCCAGGAACTGCTTGCAGGTCCCCTCTTTTTGGGGGATTGGAAAGAACAGCTCTACCATAGAATCATAGAATGTTTGAGGCGGGAAGGGACCTCTAGAGCTCATCTGGTCCAACCTCCCTACACCAGCAGGGACATCTCTACCTAGGGCAGGCTGCTCAGAGCCCCAGCAAGCCTGACCGTGAATGTCTCCAGGGATGAGGCCTCCACCCCCTCTCTGGGCAGCCCATTCCACTCATCTATCACCTTCATGTTAAAGAACTTTTTTCTAATATCCAGCCTAAATCATGCACATCACAGAATCATTTAGGTTGGAAAGGACCTCTAGGATCATCATCACCTTTGTCCAACACCTCCTTGGCAATGTCCCCAAGCCCCACATCTCCTTGTTTGTTGAACCCCTCCAGGGATGGTGACTCCACCACCTCCCTGGGCAGCCTGGGCCAGTCCCTGACCACTCTTCCACTAAAGAACTTCTCCTGATGTCCAACCTAAACCTCCCCACGTCCACATCTGTGATACTAACTTCTTTCTTTTTCCTTCCTCTTCCAGATTGTTGGGATAATCACTCGGCACAACCTGACCCACGAGTTCCTGCAGGCAAGACTGAGACAACACTACCAGACCATCTGATGCCCCTGCCCCACTGGTGTGGCTGCCTCCCCCTCCCAAGCCTGCACACATGCTCGCATCCTGCTGGGACCCCCCCAAGGCCCAGGACCTGCCCCTTGGCTTCTCACATGCATATCAAGCCTGGGGAGCTGGAAAACATCTTGCTAGCCAGAAAATTAGAGGAGCTGCCTGAGCCCAGAGCTGTTGAGGGGTCTCAGGCACTTGGTTTGACCACTCTTGATCCAGGTTTTTTTCTTTTTTCCCTGTGCCCCAGTTATCTCCTTTTGTCAGATGTTGTCCTGACACTATTTTCTGCTACTTGGTTTTGTTTGGGGGGTTTTTTAAGGGTTGGGAAAAAAGAACCATTTAGCTCCTCTGTGTCCTGTGCAGAGAACTGCAGCATCTTTTCCCTTCCCTCCTGTTTGTCTCCCTTTGCCTCTTCCTCCCTTGTTCCTTGTTGCCTTATCTGTGTGAGAAGGGGGTGGCTGTCAATGCTGAGAGGAGATTTTGCAGCTGCTCTGAAAGGTGACTTTTCTCAAAAGCAGTATTAAAAAAGCCAACTCTAGAAATACACCTCTCTGCAGGTGCTCCCAGTTGCCCACGTTTTTCCACTCTTGGCTTCATTTGTTCCTAATTTCTCCCCTCTTTTCATGGAGAAGTGTCCCTGCTGGGGTGGTTTTGACAGCAGGAGATCAAACAGTTCCATTCCAGTCAGTTGCTGTTTGGGATTCTCAATATTTAATCCATTTGCAGAGCATCTCAGAGGAGGGAGATCTCTCTCCCTGTTACCTGTTGTTGTTATCTCCCTATAAGAGACTCTTTTAAGGCACTTTGTGGAGCTGTTTTGTCACTGCTGCTTTCCTTGGCATTTGTAGGCACTTTGTCCTTGCACTGATGCAACAGTGAGAGTCTGGGACACTAGGATTAATGACCAGGGAGCCCCATGTCCTCAGAGCATGGTGAAGTTTTGCTGTTTGGAGGCAAATAGATCTGATACCCCATCTCTGGGCTTGGTTGAATCATCTCTGTGTCCTGAGAGGAGCTGGTGTAACTTCAGGAGGGATACTTGGTGCTGGCAGCTAACACAGGGTGATAAGAGGGACTGTGCTCTCAAAATACTTGGGATAATGCTTGCAGTTGCAACCACTGAATATCTCTAAGGGTAAAATCAGCACTTAGAAGCCAGTTGCAGCCAGTTCAGTGCTTTAGCAGGTACCATCCTGGCCAGCACCTGTATTGTTCCAGCAGGCACCTGCCCTCCTGAGTTTTGCATAGAGATAACCCTCTGTGGGAAGCCAGCCTTGTGCCTTGGGGGGCTGCAGGGCTGATTGGCTTGATAAAGCACAGAGCATTCTCCCAGCCAAGAGACTGGGGGAATGTATCCCAGGAAAGCTTCTGCAGAGCCTCTGAGCACTCAGTTAACCTGTTGTCTGCCATAAGGAGGTAGCTGGAGGGGAGTTGTGGCAGGAGGAAATCAAGCATTTATTTGGTGAATTCAGGAATTTGCTGGAGGTTTTCCTGACTAAGCCTGAAGAAGTTGTGTCCTTTCCTTACATGTGTCAAAATCTGTTCAAACAGCCTCTTGGACTGACATTGGAGAAGCTGATTGTCCAGGACACTGCTCTGCAAGCTGCTGGCTGCCCAGTCCTGCTGCAGTGTGGGTTAGGAGGAGGTTTTGTGCCCAGGTCTCTAGCCATGGTTTCATGTAGGGCTCTTTGTCACTGGAATGTCTCTTTTAAGTCACTCTTAGATGTTCCTGGAGTGTTTGCAGCCTGGGTGGTTGGTAGGTAGATGTGTTCTCTGGCTGGGCTTGCAGTGAAGAGCTGAGTGATGGGGAAGCTCTTGATTTTGGTCCAGCAGATGAGAGAAAATTTGATCTTACCAGTGGTTCCTGAGGCCAAGTGTAGGGTAGAATTTGTCCTTGTCATACAGTGCATGGTGTGGCTCAGCTGGAAAGTCTGGGTTTAGCAAAGCTCTTTGTAAGCACTTAGACTTTCATTTTTATTCCTCTCCATTGACATCTGGAGGCCTTTTCTTTCACTTGGTGTTCTTTCCCATCTGAAGAGAGGAAGAGCAGAGCTTGGTTTTCATTGAGACCATCCCACAGAGGGAGGAGGGGGCTGTGGGACGTGCAGGGGCAGTTGTTGCAAAGGAGTCTCTGTGTGTTCCAGGGAATACTGCTCATCATCCTCCCTTCCTTACTCTGCAACTTGCAGCAACAGCTCTGTCTCCTCCACCAGGATAGTTCTGCTGGCTTCTGAATCTCCTCGCTCTGTTTCAGATAAGGCATTCAAGCTCTTGAACCTCCACAAGTAAAGTGAAGGTGTTTTCCTCCAGCCAGGATCCATCTTCAAGCTGGATTCCTTGTCTAGGTTGGGTGTGGTCCTTGGAGCAGATGAGTTGCCATCAGCTGCTGCTCTTAACTTGCAAGTTCTTTTCCCTGGAAGTAGAGTCAGGATGTTTGTTCTCTCTGGATAGTCTGTTAACCTCCCTTTCTTTCAAAGGATTTGTGCTCGTGGGCAATTAGAAACCACAGGAAACCTGTTTTGATGGGATTTCAGGTCACTCTAGTGTGGAATTAGCAATCCCATCCTGTCAGAGCACCTGCCAAGGATGCCCCCGTGTCTCTCCATGACAGATCCTTCTCCTCTTGCTCGTGTCACGTGGTTGTGTGTGGAAGGTTCCTCCTCTTTGTGCACACCAACAGGGCTCCTTAGATTGTTTGCCTTGATTGTCTTATTTCTCCACAGTCTTGTTTTGCTGTGGGATGTCTTGTCATAGCTGCTGAGGCCTGGAGCTGGGCAATGCAGACAGGACAGGCTGAAAACTCTTGTGAGGGTCTGAACACCAGCTGTGCTTCCCCCCGAGAAGGCAGCTTGTCTGCAGCCTGCCCTCAGCGCTGCCTGCTCTGCCTGTGAGGCTCTCACCCAAACACACCCCCTTGCACTGCTCCAGGAAGGACCTGAGGATGGTGGTGACCCTGTCAGCTGCTTTAAAGGGAAATCTGGCACTTGGAGACGCTGCATTTCCCTTCTCCTGAGGACTGGTGCCAAGGGGCTCGTGTTGAATCATCTCATCCTCACACCTTGATCCTTTAATTCCTTTCTTCACACCCCAACTGCTTCTACTCTGCCTCTGGTTGTTTAGTTTATGTACCAAGAGGCTCACTCCTAACATAGGTGCCTCTAACCTTTCCCTCAGAGCAACACTAAAGGAATAGTGCCCAGAACTGGATTCACTTTGATGGCAGAAGTTGGGGGGCAGTGTGGGGTGTCCTCCTCTGCCTCCTGCTTTCCTGTGAGGTGTTAATGACAGGTTTTAATTGTTAACTTACTGTGAGCCATTCCAATGGTAGCAACTTACCTTTCCATTTGTATTTGTGTGTTTATTTTTCTTTGCACTGTTTTTTGTTACCAGACGTTGTAAGCTAATTCCACAGTGTATATAAATTGTATTTTTTTTAAATTTGTATGAATATATTTTTATTTGAACTATGGCACTTGGGGAAGTATTGGTGTAACTGTAACATGTCTGAGAGTAAAATGTCTTGTGTGTCTCCTTCAGCACTTTCAAGGCCTTTGATGTTTCTAGTTGTTTTCTTAGTTTTGCTCTTTATTATAATAAAACGAGTAGAACCTGGTGATATCCAAGAACCTGATTTGAGGTAGATGAGTAGTTGCTGTTGAGCTCTTTTCTAACAGTTTGTGCAGAAGGTGCTCAGAGGCTGGGCAAAGGCAGGAATTGGTGTCATCCTTTAGGTTGCAACCATTCTAGTCCTGTGTTCTCCAACAAAAACTCCTCAAAAGGAGGGAATCACCAAATATTTAAGAATTGTGCACATAATTAGAGGCAACTGCTGCTTCTCTTACCTGGGACCTCTTGCTTTGCACCTTCCACATGGTAAATTAATGAAAAGACATTTAAGGTGCAGTGTTACACCTCTTGTTTTATGAGTGGTTTCTCCAGGATGTGAAAAATCTTGATTTCATCTGATATGAAGTCAGGCAGCAGCTCAGTTGGCTCCTGCCCTCAGTGCCTCTCTTGGTGGGATGTGATGACAGAGCCTCAAACAGGTAAAAGCATCTCTGGGGAGGAGATGGCAGAAAATGGGGGTGTGGGAGGAAATTAGAAGTGCTGTGGTGGTCTTAAACAGCTCCTAGCAAGGAATGAGGGGAGAAGAGAGGTCAGGAGAGAAAGTGGGAGAACCTCTGCTTCAGCTCTGCAGCTGCCTTTGGTCATACACACAGGACTGCAGGAGGGATGAGAGAAGATCTCCTTCCTAAAATTGAGGTACATCAACTGCCACTTGAACGTAGCAGTGAAGGAGGAGATAAACTGTCCTCTGTCTGCTTTCTTACCTCCTGCCCCTGAAGAAAAGTGAAGGGAGAGGTGTGTGTGTCCATGCTTACAGACACAGCTTGGCTATTGGGTGTAGAGGCAGCTTCATAGAATGGTTTGAGTGGGAAAGGACTTTGAAGATCATCTAGTTCCCTCCTGCCATGGCAGGGACACCTCCCACTAGACCAGGTTGCTCCAAGCTCCATCCAACCTGGCCTTGAACACCTCCAGGGATGGAGCATCCACAGCTTCCCTGGGCAACCTGGGCCAGTGTCTCACCACCCTCAGAGTGAAGAAGTTCCTAATTTCCAACCTAAATCTCCCCTCTTCCAGTTTGAACCCATCACCCCTTGTCCTATCACTACAAACCCTCATGAAAATTCCCTCCCCAGCTTTCTTGTAGTCCCCAACCTACAGGTCTGGCTCCTGTGCAGCCAGTTGGACTGATGGAGACACCAGACCCTTGGTTGGAGCCTTGAGGGCTTCCTTGGGCATCAAGATGACATGCAAGGTGAGTCCTAGTGCAGAGAAGAAAAGCAGTGAAGGAGGAGGGCTCAAACCCAGCTGTAAGTGATGGTTTGTCTTGTTTTTTATCCTAGAATAATACATTTAATCTAAACACAAAGTTGGCTGCTTGAACCATAAAATCCCTTCCCACCAAGATTTGACTCATTACATCCAGCCAAGTGTCGTGACCCCTTATCTGTAAAATCTGGTGGTGGTCAGTGAAATATTTTATTTTTATTTTTTCATTTTTAAATTTTAAATTTTTATTTTTTACTGTTTCTTTTTTAATTTTTAAATTTTTATTCTTTTTATTTTTAAATGTTTATTTTTTATTTTAAAAATTTTTTTTATTTTTAAATTTTTTCTTTTTTATTTTTAAATNTTTAATTTTATTTATAAACTTATTTTTTATAAATTTTATCCACAGCACAGGGAGGAGGAAGAGGCTGCAACCCTGGTTGGAAGGTGAGAGGAGGAAGCAGCTCTTCTTGTCCAGGGTGCTGAAGCACTTTCCAGCTGCAGTGGGACACATTTGATCTCTTCAACATCTACTGCAGCTTCTTCCCAGCTGGAAGGAGATGCTGTGAGCTCCAGCACTGCCTGAGGAGTGAGGGGTGTCCACTGGGAGGCTTAGATCTTAGAGGCTTAGAACCCTAGGTGCTGTGGGGCTTGGTTAAGGTTTAGGAACACTCTGGTGCCTGACAGGGCAGAGGGGGGCAGGATTTCAGGACCCTGCCCCATGCTCAGTACTTGGAACCTAACCTGTGTTAGATGCTTTGGCCATCAGCTCTTGCTTCCAGTGGTGGCTTTGTCCCAAAGGGTTGGACTCTTGCTGGATTGTTTCCAATTCCAAGCTACCCTGATTCCCCATCCTGAGACTGACTGAGCACAGCTTGTAAGGCAAAACTGAAGTTTGGTTACATGTCCACTTAACCCTTTTCCCACACTATTGCTGGCCTGTCACCAACCTCACCTTGCCTTGGGGAGGCTTCTCGAGAAGACTTGAGATAGTGTAAAGACTTAGTAGGAATTAATGGAGAACTGAAGATGAGTGTGTCTTCTGCTCGTGCCCTCACTAGAGTCTGGAACTGCTTGTTCCTCAAGCCCAATCCCATATTTTTCTTCTCTTTTTTCTTCTCTTGCTGTAAAGCTCAGCTCAGTGACTTCCAGTGAGCTGTGGCACTTGCCATTGATACCACTGGGTCCTGGTGTCTGTGGCTGGAGGTGATAAATGAATTCACTTGGTAGCTCTCTTGCTCCAGGATCCTTCCCTTCTGCACCTACAGGCTGGAATTCCTGAAAGCAGGTTCTTGGTGGAGCCTTTTATGTTTTCTATGAGCACCCTCTTGACCAGAGCCTCTCTGTGCCCTCTTCAGAAAGCAACCAATGCAGCTCTAGAGGGACATGAAGCTTTTGGATGCCCTTGCTTTCTCCACAAGCAGTGAGCTGCTTTTGTCCATGTGTGTGGTGGGGACTGGCTGTTCCCAAGGCTGTTCCCTGCTCTCTCTGGTCCAGCAGCTCTGCTTGTCCTTGGGGGTGATGCTCTTTGCCTGTAGAGCCCATCAGAGCTGGGTTTGAGCTGGTCCAAGTGCTGGTTCCTGTGCCCAGCCCTATCCTGACCTGCCCGTGAGATGTCCCCGGGGGAGCTTTACAGCTCAGTGTGTTTATGGGAGCAGCAGTAAAAAATCCAGCCAGAGAGATGCTTTTTTTTCCTTTTCCTAGATTGCCTGCTCTCAATTAGGTTCTCCCAGACCTCAGGGTCCATTAACATACTGTCTGCAAGCCTCTGCAGACTCGTTCCACCAGGAACTGCCTTCCTGCTAATACTGGACCCACCTGGCTTGGGGTCAGGCACTGCCAACTCTTCTTGCCATTTTTAGCACATTCCACTGGGCTCATTAGTGGTTTGTGCCTTGAGGGGCTGACAGGGAGGGACAATTTATGGTGTCTGTGCAAGTTTTGCTTGGCTGGGTAAAATTCAGCTCCAGTGAGGGCTGGTATTGGTAGAGCACAAGGGTTGGGTTTGCTTTCTAGCAGCAGGTGGGAAGTCAGGCTCTTGGCTGTTGCTGGTGTGGAGGGATCCACCTGCATGTTCCCATCTTGGGGCAGCAGGGGTGTGTTTGAGAAGACAAAGCCCTGTTGTCCCCAAAGGGTGAATTTGCACCACCTTGATTTCTGGAGCCCCCAGCACAAGAAGGATGGGGACATATTGGAGTGTGTCCAGAGGAGGGCACCAAAATGCTCAAGGGAATGGAGCATCTCTGGTATGGAGACAGGATGGGAGAGTTGGGGCTGTTCAGCTGGAGAAGAGAAGGCTCCAGGGGGACCTTATGGTGACCTTCCAGGACCTGAAGGGGCTACAGGAAGGCAGGGGAAGGTCTGTTCAAAAGGGTTTGTGATGATAGGACCAGGAGTGATGGTTTTAAGCTGGGAAAGGAGAGATTTAGGCTGGAGATTAGAAAAAAGTTCTTTAATCTGAGGGTGATAGATGAGTGGAATGGGCTGCCCAGAGAGGGGGTGGAGGCCCCATCCCTGGAGTCCTTCAAGGTCAGGCTTGCTGGGGCTCTGAGCAGCCTGCCCTAGGTAGAGATGTCCCTGCTTGTGCAGGGAGGTTGGACCAGATGAGCTCTGGAGGTCCCTTCCAGCCTCAAACACTCTATGATTCTATGATTTGTGAAGCTGCCTCTGGGTAAAGCACAGAATCCCAGCGTGGCGAGGGCTGGCAGGGACCTCTGGAGATGATCCCTTGCTGCTACTGCATCGAGCCTTCTGGGTGCTTGAGTAATGGGTGCTGGGAATGAGACCCAGAATTAGATGCTCCAAATAACCCAGTTCTAGGGGTGTGTGTAGTCACAGGACCATCTCCTTGAGCCTGGCCTTGATGCCTTTGCTGTGGCTCCATCCAAGGTGTTTGGTCACTGAATGTGGTCTTGGCAACCTAACACTATTGGGGGGAGGGAAGTGAATGTGATTTGGGCCAAATTCAGCTCCTAGGTGTGAAATCAAGCTACAAAGGCTTCAATGAAACCTTATCAGACTTGCAGTGTTCCCAGTAACCACGTGTAGAACAACTTCACAAGGGGCCATTCCCAGAAAGCCATAAATATCTGGGACCAGCTGCCTTGTAACTGGAGTGATCCCACCTGATGGGATTCCTCAGATGAGGAATACCCTGGTAGGCTTCAAACCCATTGAGGATCCATCAAGCAGCACCTCAGGCACATGCAGAGTGAGACAAGACACACAGTTCATGGTGGATCTTTCTGTGGATGCTCATAACCTTTATTTGGGCTGTGCTAGGAAGCAGATACAGTGAATTCCCTTCCCTCCCTCTGGTTATCCTGAAACTTGTGGCACGTTATGGGTTTTCTTATTTATTTTCATGTCAGTTTTGCTTAGATGAGGGATTTGTGGCAGTTCCCTTGGCTTGAATAATCTATACCAGCAATAGGACTCTCTTGTCACTGAACCCTGTCTAGAAGAGGACTCGTGTTGGCCTTTTGATGGTGAACAAGCTTTTTTTTCCTGCTAATCTGTTACAATTTCTTAGTACAGAGAGAAAAACACTAGTGGAAAAACTCAGTTTTGTTTCTCCCAAGTTCATCTTGTGTAAGATGCAACCTTGTGGGTACTAAAATACCACTAAAACAGGCTTGAGACTTGAGGAAAATACAGAGAGACTTGAATACAACAGACAGGAGAGAGGTCCAGCAGAGATGTCTAACGTGTTAGTTTTATTTAAAGATGGTCTCTTGGTGCTAGAGTAAGAAATGTTTTCTTTTAAAAAAAAAAAAAAAAGGCAAAAAAACCTCCAACAATGTCAAATAAATAAATAAATAAATAAATAGAAATAGGAAGAACTTTCTGTGGAAGGGTTTAGAAAAGCATCCGTGGCTTTCACCGTGGGAGGAACGGGTGCTGCAGAGCATTCTTCAGAGTTAGGGGGTAGGGAGCTTGTCCTAATTCTTCCTGGAACCTGCAAAGCAAAGATGAAATAACCATCACTAGGATCTGCTCACGCCACCGACCTCAGCAGCACTTTTTGCTGCCGTATCACTAGACACGGGTTTGCTTTTGAAAAACCACTGGTGGGATAAATATTAGGATAAAAGGATGATTTTTTTTCTCAACCTGTGCCTTATTAAAGGGTTAAATGAGCACCTGCTCCCCCCTTGGGGCAGGGCACACCCATCCCACCCCATGGAAAGGCTCAGGTGGGACTCACCATTGCAGCCCATCCCGCTCAGGGAGCCGATCCTGTCGATCCTCCTCCCGAAGCAGCCGGAATCTCTCATCATCCTGGGCATCTGCAGCCCCCTCAGCCTCTTGAGGAAGGGGTCCCTGTAGGACAGGGGGGTGCTGGGTGCTAGCCTGGCCTCAGCCTTCTGCTCATCGCTGTCCTCTAGGAGTTCTGATGGGATCTCCTCCTGGGGTTTGAGATCTTGCAGGTCAGGGCTGGACTCCAGGGCTTCGATCATTGCAAACTTGTTCTCCAGTCTCTCCAGCAGAGCCTACAAGAGAAGGATTAAGTTCATTAAGTTCTTAGTGATCATTTGCCAGCTTTTCCAGTTCTGCATTCATCAAGGGTCTCATAGTGAGACTGGCAGGTTGGATCCTGGGGTTGCTGGTGGTACTTGGGCTCTGTCCTCTCTGCTAAGTCCCTGCTCACGTTAATTCCACCCCTCTGGCTGTTCATTCCACCCCTCTAGCATTAATTTCAACAGCTCTAGCAGTTGCCACCAAAGTGTGTCTTACTGTAAGGATAGAAGAGCTCTTGGCAGGGAAATAAAGCAAGGTCTGAGGTGCACAGGGAGCTACTCCTCAACCCACCAGTCCTGCACAATGTCCAAGTACCTCTGAACCTCTACTCCTGTGTTCTCAGAAGTCCCCTGCAGTGCTGCTTGCCAGCACTTGGCTTTCTCTTCTTATTTTTTTGGCTAAGACCATCTGCCAGCTCGTCACCCTTGGCTATTTCAATGGGCATCACTTGAAGAAGCTCTTGGTGTTCTTAAAGTAACACCCATCTCTTGGAAATAAGTCTGGTAAATTTATCTCTACTATGTGATTTCTTCCCTGGTTGGAAATGGCTCTTCTCAGCTGGCTGCTGGAAAGAACCTGGAGATGTGGGGTGGGTTTAGCTTTGCCTGACACCATCCTAATCATCCCAGGGGGTTTGTTCTCAGGGTTGGTTTGTTCTGAGCTGTGAGGAGCTGGTTGCTGGTACCACTCCAAGGAAAGGTTTGAGCTTCCAGACTTCAAGACTGAGTCTTCTCTGGATCTTGTGCTGCCACAATGGAATTTCTCTCTCTATTAAAATACACATCTGGTCATTTCATAGCTCTAGAAGCTTCTCTGGCTGAGCCACACTAAATGATCACACTGTTCCTTGAGCAGCTTTTCTCAAAGTGTGTCTCTGGGTGCTCCACTTCTCCTCAACTCCCATCCACATGCAGCCAGCTCTCTACAGTCTAAAAGCCAGAGCTGGCTGTCTGTCCTGCATCACTGTTTCATGGGATAAACAGAAAACTTTCCTATTTGCTCTTACAGAGCTACTGTGATGATTTTTTCCCTCTCTGAGACTTTGCTCCCAGAAAAGTGGATTTTCAAGAGGGAAAAAGAACCAAAACCTCCAAGCGGCCACCCCACAACATCAGAATTTTGCTCCCCAGGAGCTCAAGTGACCCCAGCACTGGAGGACGTTGCCCTGGAGAGCTTCTCTGGAGCCCTGTGAAGAGCTGAGACACATCCCCCAGCGTGTGATCGCCGAGGTGGCTCCCCAAGCCTACAAAGCACAGGCAAACCCAGCACCTCACGCCCAGCTAAGCCCCCCAGAAGTTGAACTGTGAAAGAAGAGAGTCCTCACCTCCATGCTGGCCAGTTCTTTGGCAGGGCTGAGGCTGTAGATGGGGTTGGCTCTGCTGGACTGGAGCTGGAGGAGCAGCAGCAGGAGGAAGCCCCAGGAGAACGTTCCTCTAGTGTCCATGGCGCTGGGAGCAGGTGAGTTCAAGCTGTTCCTCCTGAGATGTCTCTTCAAGCCTCTCTCTCTTCCTCGTCCTACCCTCTCTCTTCCAGAGCTTCTCTTTTATACCCTTTGGGTGTGATCTCTGCTTCCTGGGCTATCGGGGGGTTTATCTGGGGCACATTCCAGTGCCCTACAGGCACGCGGCTCCGCCGGGGGAAGATTCCCTTTATTAGCTGTCATTAGGCAGCAGCTGCTGCTGCTGAGGAATGTATGTCACAAGTCAGTGATTTCATGTCACTCCCCCTCCTCTTGATACCAGGCGCTGTGATTACACACTCCAGTTGGACATTCTTAGCAATTTTCCTTCAAGAGACCCCTATGGTCGGATTGAGGGAGGTGGGAAACAACCCTAAAACTGCTCCAAACTCTGCTTGGTTCGAAGCTCTCCATGGGGAAATTACTTTATATGAGGCTTTTGAGATGGGTGTTTGGTGGGGAGGGAAAACTGAAGATAAATCTACTTTTAGGATATATTTAGGATATATTGTGCACACTTTCTTTCTTATATTTGGGAATTTCTTTCTTATATTTGGAATTTCTTTCTTATATTTGGGAATTTCTTTCTTATATTTGGGAATTTCTTTCTTGTATTTGGGAATTTCTTTCTACATATGGAATATGCCCGGCCACTGAGTGTGCCCCAAATCCCACCTTTGGGCCACTTTTCCCCATGTTGTTGGGGTAATATTGATTTTTAGACTTTATTTGTACATTTCTAACAATAGGATCACCCTGATCTGCACCTCAACACAGACAAAAACTCCTCGAGTGGCTCCACAGGGAGCCAGCAACCATTGGGAAAACATTTATTAACAGCTAAAGGTTTAAATCCAGGGATTTCTTTGAAGATCAAGGGTTGGGCTTGACCCTGCATTGGTTAAATTTAAAGAAGAGATGGTCAGATCCAGGAATAATCTTCTATCATCATAAAGTGCTGGATGGGAACTTTAGATAGATGATTTTTGGTGTTATTCAGCAAAGGTATCAGAGTCTGGCCCCAAGGAAGAGCAACAGGATTTGTGTGTGTTTTGGGAGGGGTCAGAATTAATTTAGTTAAATAGGTTTGGGGTTTAATCTATTTATTTGTGTCTTTGAGAGGTGACGTTCTCAAGATTAGCTTGTGTGTAAATGAGAATTTCCAAACTTTCCTGCTTGCTGCAAATCCCTCTTCCAGCCTTGTCTTTGTGCATGTAACACAACTAAAAATTAATCTGGTTTTACAGCAGAGTAAAAAGATTTTTCTGAGATTTTCTGAATCGTGAGGTGTGTTGCTTACCCTGCATTTTCCTAATGTTTCTTATTAATCTAAATAGAAACAAAAAAAAATAGGAGCAAGATGCCAGCATAGTAATAATGTCTTGACTTTTAATACAATTATAGATCTTGAATCTCCCGAGTTCAGTTTGGAAATCGTAACAGAACGATAAAATATTTCTCGTGTCTTAAATGTCTGAAGGTGGTGTTTGTGTACAAACATGTGCACACACTCTTCACATGATCAGCTCCCAGAATTGTCCCAGAAAGGACATTCCCAAGGTTGGGAAGGCGAGTTCAAATGCTGCTTTTTCCTCCTAATATAGCCCGAAGTCAGCCCCGCTCGGCGGCTGTTCTCATCAAGCCCTTCAATACAAGAGGGAAAATATTCATATTTTCCCCCCGCCTTCTTTTCCCACTATTTTTCCTAGTGTTATATCCCACCACATTCATATTTTGTGCAATTAAGAAGGAACTAAGCTCCTGATAGCTTTATTTTAATCACCACTCCACACTGAATAATCCCCTCATTAGTTACAAGCGTTCTCTCGGGTGCCCGTTTGTTTGCACCGGGCTGTAACTTCATTTTGCAAGCAAAGTGTGAGGAGATAAACCAGAATTATCCATTAATACTGAGCATCTGATTTAAGATAAATAGGATCTTTTATTGGGCTAATTTTTTTCTTTCCTTCCTTCCCCCCTCAACCCTCTCAGCATTCTCCAGGTCTGTCTCTGAGCCGAGCTTTGCCGAGAGCTCATCCAGAAAACATCCCCTGGGGCTCAAACCCAGCAGCAAGAAGCTGAAGGACACGATGTCAGCCACAGGTATGGAACAATCTAATCCTGCAGGACTGGATTCAATCAGGTGGGTCCAGAGATGCTCTTTTATTTTACTGGTTTACTCCTCTTCCATATTGCACAGCCGGTAAATGGGATGTAGGGACCTTGACAAGGCAGATTTCTGTGTCTTATCTCCTGTACTATATATATGAAATTATGTAGATGAGATAAAATAGCCAAGTGTCACAGCAGCTATTGTGTTTTCCAAGCCACGTCCTGCCCTCTATTATCCCTCTCAAATGGAGTGTAAAATGTCAGGACTTAGCTCGTCATTGCTGGGGCTATAAAGCTCCCTTGTTTGTTTGCTTGTAGTATCTCTGTGTCATTACCCCAGTGAGATGAATATGAACTTTGGGCTTTATAGCCCATCAATGTCAAGATTCAGGCACTGCCTGTGCTCAGCTGGCTGTTTGGCTGGTAAAACCCCTGCTGGGAGTCTTATAGAATCATAGAATTGTCTTGATCAGAGAGAGCTCTGGAGAATGCTGAATGGGTTGGAGGGGTGGAAGGAAGGAAAGAAAAAATAACCCAATAACAGATCCTGGTTATCTTAAATGGGATGCTCAGTATTAATGGATAATTCTGGTTTATCTTCTCACACTTTCTCAGTTTACAAAATGTACTGGGCAGCACGTTATATAAAGCACACTCTGACTGGTTTGAGGGTTGGGGGACTGGCACATTCCCCCAGCATCCCAGGCTATGGGACAGTAGGAGCTCCATTAGGGTTGCTGAGGGCAGAGAGGGAGAGCTCCGAGGGTGCTGCTGCAGCCCCTGAGTGGGTCTGTGTGGGGAGGAGGAGGAGGATGGGGCATGGACACAGCTCAGCTGAGGCTGGCACTGCCCCTTCCCCAGCAGGATGATGAGATGTCCTTGGGTTTCAGCCCTGTAAGGCTAAGAACTGTCAGGCTGGTGTCATGTGGGTGCTTTCTGCTGACAGCCCTGGCCTGGCTGCTGCCCCTCCCTGCTGCACGTCCCACCAGTGATGTCCATCCTCCCCTTGCAGCTGAAGGGAGGGAGCTGACGGTAAAGAGCTTACGTAGCCCTGTTCTGAGGAGGAGGAGGCTGGATTTGGAGTCCTTTCATCTCCCAGTGACTAAATCCTTTCACAGGACTCTGCCGTGCCCCACCCAAGCTCCCTTTCCCCTCCTGGCCATTCAGTTATTTCACCCCAAACAAGGGTTGTTTCTCCTGCTGATGAGGATATAGCATCTCTGTGCTGGGGATGGACCCTCCGGGCTCAGGGCAGGGGTTACCCTTCAGAGCAGGGTCTTTGGCAATGCCTGGAAGCTTTTTAGGGCTCCCTGAGCTTGAGAGCCTGGAGAGGGCTTTGCACAAATCCCAGACTGAAGAGTGGGGAGGGGGTTTTGCTGGAGCCTGATGACATGAGCCGGGCTTGGCTGAGCTCCAGGCCCGGGCCAGGGGGATGCAGAGCCCCGGGTGGGGAGGGACCGAGCCCCGGGCGGGCAGAGGGAGCCCGGCGTCAGTCCCAGCGTCTGTCCCGGCGTCTGTCCCGGGTCCTGAAGGCCTCGCAGCCCTTGGCCCGCAGCCGCAGCAGCCCCTGCCAAATGTATTTTTAAAGCATTGTAGCCTTTCTGTCCTTAGCGCCACCCCAGCCCGTCCAAGCTTGGCACCGGCACCAGCGGCTTAGCCTATGGGGCAGGGGCGTGTGTAGGGCACTAGCTGGAGTTAACCCCAAGCCCAGTGCCCACCCCCAGGAGGGTTCACAGCCATCGGGAAAGGCATCCCAGCTCCCTGCCCCGCTCCCGCAGCTGGCACTGGTGCCTGGCAGTGCAGCCTGGAGGGTCACTGGGCTCATCCTTGTCCTGGGAGGATGCAACCACCATCCTACCTCTGGTAAAGGCTTGTCCGACCCAGGTGGGATGCTCTGGGCAGGGTCAGAGCCCTTAAGACAGAGGGAGAGGAGCGTTCCGGAGGGGATTTCTGTATCCCCCGACCGTGTGCTGCACCCTGACCCAAAAACCACTCCCAAAAGGCGATGCAGGCTTTGTACAAAAGTTTATTGCTCCATCCCTCCCTCTCCCCGCAGAGGCTCCCGGCGGAGCCTGGCTCGCTGGCTGCTGCCTCAGGAAGCGCTTGGGAGCCCGTCCCGGCTTCAGCTTCTCCCTCTTCTCCAGAAACCTGGGCGAGAAGGGCACAAAGAGCTGCTGGAGGAGCCGCTGCGGGGCTTTCAGGCGGGGACAGCGGCCCCGACCCGGGACCTACGCGCTCGGTGCTGGCCGCATCCCAGCCCGGTCTGCGCCCCGATCCGCTCCATCCTCATCCCGAAGCAGCCGGAGAAACGCCTCCGTCCGTGGGAGGAGAGGATGCTCCGCCACCGGTTCTGCTCCTCCTCCGGTACCGGGGTCCCCACCGGGCCGCTCTCCCCCCCCGGGAGCTCCCACTCGGAGCCGCCGTCCTCAGCCCCGGTCAGCGGCTCGGCTTCCAGGCCTCCCTCCCCTTCCAGCTCCCGGAGCTGCCTCAGCGCTTCCAGCAGGTCCTGGAGAGAGAAGGAGAGAGGAGGGAGCTACGGGGGGGGACGGGGGGTTCCCCGCTCCTGCTCCCTGAGCCCCGGCCCCGGTACCTGCAGGGAGCGCAGCTCCGCACCGGGCTCGCCGGCCGGTTCCGCTGCTGCCCGGGGCTGCACCAGCAGGAGCAGCAGCGAAACCCCGCAGCAGAGAGCCGGGAGCTGCATCCTATCCCTATCCCTATATCCCTATATCCCTATCCTATCCTATCCTAGACTATCCTACCCAGGCTCAGCTCCCTGTCGCTGCTTTGCCCATGGATGCCTCTCCTTATATCCCCACCCTGTGCCCGGAGGGAGCTCAGCTGCCTCCTGCCAGGTCCCCGCAGGAGCCCGACCTGCCGCACTCTGCCCCCCGGCTTCGATAAGGGAACTGGTTCCAACTGGCCCCTCCAGGAGAAGGGTCCCCCCTGGGTGCAGCAGCTCCTGCAGAGGGAGAGACCTGTTCTAAGTCATCTCCCCACCTCCTGGCAGTGCTTGTTTTCCCACTAATCTCTCCCCCCTCTGCTCTCCATCACTGTTAGGTAGGAGGTGATGCAGTGAAAGGACTTTGCACCTTCTGCCTTGCAGCTGCAGACACCCCAGAGCTGTGAGCTGGCCCAAGCAGGGGGCTGGTTTCCCCTCCAAGGGCATAAGGGATGGATCATTTCTCCTCCATGGGGGAAAGAAGTGGGAGAATCATAATTTTTCCTCTGTCTGCAGCAGCTCGCAACAGCATCTTCTTCTCTGTATACATGTTTTTGTGCTACGTGCATAGGATGTGTCCTGAGATTCAGGTTTAGGAGCTTTTCCTTCCTTGCAAGTTGATGTGATGATAGTTCTTGATTTCCTCTGGCTTTGTCTGCAAATCCTTCCCTCTATACCAAACCTTTTAGTGCCCTAAGTCCACCATGAGCAGTGGCCTGGCTGCCTGCTCTGCTATAGCACAGAATCGTGTCAGGGGTTGGAAGGGACCTCCAAAGATCATCCAGTCCAACCCCCCTGCCAGAGCAGGGTCACCCAGAGCAGGTCACACAGGAACACGGCCAGGGGGCTTTAAACATCTCCAGAGAAGGAGACTCCACAACCTCCCTGGGCAGCCTGAGACAGGCTCTGGCACCCTCACCATGAAGAAGTTTCTTCTCCTATTGATGTGGAACCTCCTCTGTTCCAGCTTGTACCCATTGCCCCTTGTCCTATCACTGGCTGTCCCTGAGCAGAGCCTGGCTCCATCCTCCTGACACTCTCCTTTTACATATTTATAGACATTAATGAGGTCACCCCTCAGTCTCCTCTTCTCCAAGCTCAAGAGCCCCAGCTCCCTCAGCCTTTCCTCACCAGGGAGATGTTCCACTCCCTTCAGCATCTCTGTGGCTCTGCCATTCCCTGCTCCCTGGCCATGCCTGACCTGCAGCAAGCCACCAGTCACCACCCTCCTCAGATCCCATCATCTCTCCCACAGATGATGGTCTGCTCTGTCCCCCACAGCTTGGGTTAAATCCCCATGGAACAAGTGCTCTTCCCAGATGTCTTGCCCAAAGAAACGGATTTTTGTAGATCTTTGGGTTTATTCTCCCCAGATAAAAGTCCCTGAGTTACCAATTTGGTGCCTGTAACAGGCAGCCTGTTTGCCTCAAACTTTCTCTTGTTTTGCCTCAGAGCTTTACAGCAGTTTCTTATTAACTTGCAGTAAAACTTTCAGCCTCTCTCCTGTGTGAGGGGTGAATTTCAACTCTAAATGAGAACAACTTCCACAGGTCCTGGGGTGCAGATCAAGATGACCCTGTGAGATCCTTGCAGAAGGAAAGGCAGAACCACCCTCTCCAGCAGCAGACGGGCTCCTGTCAACCACCACCTGGGTAATATTAAAGCAATTACACCCAGTCTCTGCCTTCTCCCTCCTTGTTTGCTTGGCTGGTGCACTCATAAACCTATAATTTCACTTGATATGTAATGATTTCTGCTTGGACCCTCATTTCAGGGACTTTCCTAAAGCTCAGCAAAGCCAAAGCCTTTCCTCTGAGCTCAGATGGTTTCGAATCAAGTTACTGTGGGCTTATCACAGCTATGAACAAGTAGCCACATACCTTATGTTTCCCCATCCCTTTCCCCCCATTTTCTTGTCCTTATCATCTTATCTGTCCCTCATCTTAGGTTGGGAGCGAACCAGTAATATCAGCTGGTGTGGGACCTCAGCCTCTGCATCCAGGAGTGGGCAAAGTGGTTCTGTTGAGAGCATCACAGCAAAGAAGAAGCTGGCAGAGAAATGAGGTGTGTGTTTTGAAGGTATGATACATGAATGAAGGAAGCTCCCATCAGGTGGGGGTGTTTTGTGAATAAAGAATAAAAGCAGAGAGCTAAGATGGGGATCTGCATCATCATCATCCTCACCCTCGGTTCTGCAGGGTCAGGAAGGGGGTAAAGCAGTGAGAGGGTCACTTATAAAGATGTCCCCCAAAAGCAGCCACATTTCAGGAATCTGCAGGTTTCTTTCTGTGTAGGAGCAGTTTTGTTACAGCCTTTTCCCCTCAGCAGCTTCTGCAATCCCAGTCTGTGAATTCATGTGCTTAGTGGGGATGGAAGTGACACAGCCAGAGATGAGCTCCCCCCCCCAGCTGCTGTGGGGGCTTCAAAGGGGAGCTTTGATTATTTAAATGCTAATAGAACCCAGCAAATTACCTCAAGTACAAACACACCTGGCCTCAGTCCTAGGGCTTTAAGGCTTTAATTAGGGAGCCTTTTATGTGCAATAAATCCTCCTTGCTTCCTGAGAAGTGGCTCTTTCAAATGTCCAGCAAAATGCCAGGTGAGGGGACGGCACATTAGCAGCTCAGCCTCTGCAGAACCTCTCAGGGGCTCCTTAGTCATCTCCTGGAGGATTCTGCTCACAGCTCAGCCTTCACCCTCTGCTAGGTTATCTGCAACTAATTGCAACGACTCCCAGTTTGGGTGTAGCCGAGTTTGGAAGCAGGCTGAGGATGCTCAGGGGATAAACTCCAGGAGCACTTACCCTCCACTGGACTCCCAGTGACATTTCAACACTGGGAAGCTTGTATGCCTCTGAGAATGTGTCTGCTCCTGGAGTTACTGCACCCAGCCCCAGCATTATTAGGACCCAGTGTCACAAGATACTGGCTCTTCATTGTTTGATGCCATATTGTCCATGGGCTGCATGGATTAACCTTTCCACCATGTAGGTTCCACCTGGGGCTACCACCCCTGAGGAGGGGCTCTATTTAGGAAAGCTGGGTGCTCCCTTTTGTGTTCCCACAAGTAACCCTGTCTGCTTCTTCCTAGCACAAGTAAATTGTTGTGTATTGGGGGAAAAGAAGTGAAAATCCCTTCCTGATTGTATGAAGGGGTGATAAGTTGGGGTAATGAACCAGAAATTCTCTTCTGCTTGTGTTTGTACAGGGCAGGGTCTTTGGTGGAGGCTACAGAAGGGACAGTGTTACCTGCATGGTCCAGCAAGGCTCCACAATCTCACTGTGTCCAGGAGAACCAAACTGCCCGAGGTTGAGCACGTGGAGGGTTGCTGGTGAGCTTGTGCCCCATGCTGTGATAATGGGTCAGAACTAGGGGTGGGGAGATTGAGATGAGATGTTAGGAAGAAGTTCTTGCCCAGGAGGGAGGGGAGACACTGGCCCAGGTTGCCCAGAGAGGTGCTGGAAGCCCCATCCCTGGACATTTTGCAGGCCAGGCTGGCTGGGGCTGTGAGCAACTGCTCTAGTGGGAGGTGTCCCTGCCCATGGCAGGGGGGTTGGAACTGGATGATCTTGAAGGTCCCTTCCAATTCTATGATTCTATGGTTTACATCCAGGGCTCCTCTTAGCAGCTGGTTTATCACCAGAGTATTTCCTCCTAGGAGCATCTGTCTCATGGTTAAGAAAATGAGAGGAGCACAGAACTCCTCTGGTGTTTGCCAAGTAGCTGGTCTCTGGTTTGTTCATAGTTATGTCCAGTGGTTTTCTTAAAAAACAGAAGGGTCAGATATTTTTTTTTGTTGTAATCTAAACTCTTTTTTGTTGGAAAAATGCTGTTCAAGGCCAGGTTGGATGGAGATTTACACAACTTGGTCTAGTGGGAGATGTCCCTGCCCATGGTGGGGGGTTGGAACGAGATGATCTTTAAAGTCCCTTCCAACCCAAACCATTCACTGCCTATGGAAGAGTAGGGTGCCCTCAAACCTTCTTCAATAAAGGGCAGCTTTCTTTTTTATAAGATGAGATCTACTAGTAAGAAACAACTGGTTTTGTCTGTCAGTGACACATCCCAATGCACAGTAACAGCTTTCTACCCTTTAGACAACTGCCCTTTTAGTTCAGATTGTGGTGGTCAAAGATTTGAGGCTTTGTGTGCTGGTTTCTGGTGAGTCTTTTGTGAGGTGGCCACATCAGCCTTGTCCCTGTTATATTCATATTTAGATAGTAACCTCAACTCCAGAAAGGTTCTTTTGGTAAAAAGAAGGGATTTTTTTTTTTAAGAGCAGCTAAAAAGTCCCTTTCACCAGAAAGCTCCTGAATTCCAGTGCATCCAGTCTCACTGGAAGGACACGTGAAATAATCACAGCAAAGCCTTGAAGCAAGTTCACCAAATGATGGAAAACACCTTTTAATCCATGACATAAGGAGACTTGTTTATTTACACATTCAGTGCACAAACTATACAGACCTTTTTTGGAGTTCAATTTCAGATAGATGGTCACAGGTGGTTCCTGGGATGCAAAATAAGCAGGATGGCAAAGACCATTGGTTGGCCAAGGAGAGCTGGGGGGCAATTTGCTCAGCACATCTTGGAGTAGATGGGTTGGTGGAGCCAAAGTAAGACCTGAAGAGCTCCCTGGAAGGCAACAGGTTCTTTGAAACCTCAAAGTTAGTCCTGTCAAGAAAGCAGAGGAATAAATAAAAATGGGCAGGATTTCACTCATGGAAATGAGCTTCTTCTTGTTCTAGGGCCAGGTTCAGTTCCACTGTTTGCTCAGAGTCTCTTTGGATTGACACAAACATCCCTGGGGAGCTGGTGGAAACCTCTCTGACCATGAAATGGTGATGTGGAGAAGGGAGGGAGCAGGTAGAGCAGAGAAGTGGCACTCACAGGCTTTATTTATACACTGAGGAGGGTAAAATCAGTGAACTCTGCTTGCGATGGGAGGGCAAAAGTTACTTTAAGGCACCATTTCCTTACAGCTGAATTAAATCTGCTCTTCTCTGTATTTCAGCAAGTTATGTATGAACACACAGCCACCTGTCCCTGCTTTCTCTTACCAGCTAACATCCCAGGCCACTCAGGGACCCAATCCTGTCCAGCTTGACACCAAAGCAGCCCCTGGACAGGCCCTTTTTGCTCCTCCCTCGGTATCTCCGGGTTAAGCTCAGGAGGTCACTGAAGAACCTCTGGACAGCACCATCCCCCATGGACATGTTCTCGGGCTGGTCTCTGCTGCTCTGGCTCCACTGGAACTCAGCATCTTGCTGGTCCAAGGCACCTGTTGGGGTCAGCTCGTCTTGCTCGGGGTCCCTCTCTTCTGAGCCCAGGGGATGCTCCAGCTCCTCATCTAACAGCTTGGCCAGGCTCTGGAAAAGGGAGAGGTAGATGGGGGGGAGGGAGGAGGAAAGGAGAAGTTCTGGGGACTCTGACATTGTTTTTGTATAAGCCAAGTTTGGAGAAACATATTTTGAACGTCTATCAAAAGGTGAAAGTCCTGAAGTGGTTTCTGAAGCTGATGATGGGTATCTCTAGTTTCTAGAGGTGGGGAGATTCAGAGGAGGCATTAGGAAGAAGTTCTTGGCCAGGAGGGTGGGGAGACACTGGCCCAGGTTGCCCAGAGAGGTGCTGGAAGCCCCATCCCTGGACATTTTGCAGGCCAGGCTGGCTGGGGCTGTGAGCAACTGCTCTAGTGGGAGGTGTCCCTGCCATGGCAGGGGGTTGGAACGAGATGAACTTTAAGGTCCCTTCCAACCCTGACAATTCTCTGATTCTTCTGGCTCACGAACACTGGATGATCTCTAAAATGCTCCATGTGTTCTATAGCTCTGAGCTGAGAAACCACCAGTTCAGCCTTTCCCAGAGCCAGGGATCTGGGGTATGGGATAGATCATGAAAAACAGTGTCAAGAATGAACAAGGAACAAGAAAAAAATGGTTGATACCTTGGAATAATAATAATAATAATAATAATAATAATA
>VYZX01012728.1:1177383-1243038 GCA_013401335.1 Brachypteracias leptosomus
CGGGTGCTTGGCTGAAGAGCCCATCACAAATGGTGTGAGGAGAAGGGGTCTGTGTTGGGTCCATTCCCTTATCAGGGAGTGGAGCGGTGGCTCCTGTCACCACTCCTGCCCCAGCTCCTACAGAGTGGCTTGAACATGTCCCAGTGCTCCCTCCTGGAGCTTCCCAGGAGCTCACCCTTGGCCAGGGAGGTGACATCACTGCCACCCACCCTGGAGGCACTTCCTGGGGCACATTCCCCACTGAAGAGCCTCTTGCCAAGTCCTTGGTCTTTTTAGGAACAAATGGTCTAATTTTAGCCCGGCTGCCACCAACACCTTCCTGAAATAGGCTCTGACCCTTGTGTGTGCTCTTGAGGGTCTAAAAACACAACCCCTGGTTCTTAGGGTCCACAGCTAAGGTCTTTGTCAGCCTAAATTTGGACAGGGAAACCCATCCTGAGCCCACCAGGGACTGGAAGGTTCCAGAGAGGTGGAAACTCAGGTGGTTGCCCACCACAAAGTCATATGGATCTGCTCCTATCCATGAGTTGTTCTGTATCTCAAGGACTTTGCAAAGACTTTGAAAGAGGGGACATGGTCTGGGGGTCAGGGAGATGCCGGACAAAGGTTGGATTTGATGATCCTGGAGGACTTTGAAAGAACTTGTGGGATTCTGGACTGGCTGCATCCATTTAGACATGTAGAAGTATAATGAAAGGAATTTGTGTCCTCTGTGGTTTATTTGGGGCAATTGCTTTAATCACCTGCCTTTATTCCTGGGGCTACCTAGGTGAGCACTGGCCTAGGAGCCAACAAACCATGGTCCTGATCCCATAGCAAAGCCAGGTCGTGTTGGCTTGTGCTGTCCTTGAGGGGCATGTGCAGCAGTGACCTGCTGAGGACACATAAAAGGCACTTACAGAAGAATTAGGAATTGCTGTGAGAGGAGGACAAGGAGCACCAAATCACTGCTTTATGGCTTTTGTGCTCCTGCCTTCTGCTGTTTCCATGAGCTTAAATGTGTGCTGAAGGATCAATTCAAGCCTGGACAGTTTATTTTAATCAGCAGAGAGTAAAAAGCTCTGTCTTTAAAGAAATGTCTAAACAAGAAATGAAAAAAAATGTTTCCAGGCAGCTCTTGTCTTTTTGTAGCTCTCCTGGGAGTGACAGACACATTATGTCCCCTTAGACCTGCTAGTTAAGCAGCTCCTTGTATCTGCAGGTCAGTTGACCAGCTAATGGACACCCTGTGGTCTCCAATGCACCACGTCCTGAAAGATGAAGAGGAAAAGGCAAAAAGCTCTTGGGCGCCCAACTGGATCCTGGGCTGACTTGTCCATGAGACCTTTTCTGAGCAGTGCTGAAAGCAGGAGACAAAAAACCCCTGGCAAGTCACTGGAAGGGCAGGAGGGACTTGGGGGACAGGACTTCTCCCCTTCTGGGTGAGCACCTGGGTTACCCCAAGCACTGCACAGTCTGGGAGAGCTTTTGATCTCGTTCTCCATCATTATAACCCATGATCTTTGAAATCTCAGCCTCCCTGGAAAGAACTTTGCCCAACGGATTCATTTCAGTTCACTATTTTTTGTTTCCAGCTTCCCACCCCCTGTCTTTAATAATAACCTTGTTAACACCCTGCAAAGCAGAGCAGAGCCCACAGGTGAGGTCACTCAACAAGTTCTTATCAGAGTCAAGTGCTCAGCCTTGGTTATGTGGCTTCTATTTCTGCATCTGGGCCATAGAGATCATCCCAACTCTCCTGGGATGTGTGAGAGTAGGGACCAGTCATTGCCAGAGGGGGTTTGGGCATCAGGACCAGCTAGAAGCTGGCAAACACTCTGAGATATCTTATTAATCTCCCTCACAGAATCCCAGCATAGGGGGGTTGGAAGGGACCTCCAGAGATCATCTCATCCAACCCCCCCTCCAGAGCAGGATCACCTAGAGCAGGTGGCACAGGTCACATCCAGGTGGGTTTTGAATGTCTCCAGAGGAGACTCCACAACCTTCTTACCTGCTCTCTGGTTTCAAGGGCATGATCCCATTTAATGCCTTCTCTTAAAAGATTTGTTTAGCCCTTCCAGCTTCTCTGCTCTCCTGCATCTCAAGAGGAAAATGCTGTGGCAAGGTTGTGACATTCCCTTCTTCTTCTTTCACTGCTTGTGGGACCAGGTCTGGTCTTCTTGACAGCCCAGAGGATGCTGAAGAGCTGTGACCACACCATCCATTGGGCAGGCCTGTGATGACACCTGGTGTTCAGCCTTGGAAAATGCAGAATATTGCACATTGTGCCTTGGGAGAAGTCAGATGTGAACAGGTTGGCTGAGAGGGAAGAGAGAATCTTGTTTCTAGGTGGTCTGAGAAGACATGAAGGAGTCATAATCCAGCCTCAGCATCCCAAGTACCTCAGCAGTATAAGTGGTGCAGGATGGCTGAAATAATCCCTATTTTCTTTATGGAAATGAAGTGTAACCTCAGGGAAGACTATGGAGGAAAAGACTTCATCAAACTGAAAAAGAAACCTGGTTTTAACCCTACAAGAATTATCTAGTTGAAGATCCACTACCCCATCAAGGAGTAAGCCTGAGACTGGGCCATAGAATGAATCATAGAACGTTTTAGGTTGGAAGGGACCTCCAGAGGTCATCTGGTCCGACCTCCCTACACAAGCAGGGACATCTCTACCTAGGTCAAGGCTGACCCAGACCTGGGTTTTCAGCCTAGAAAGTTTCATCTTACCAAAAATCAGTCTCAGAGTTAGACCAGCCCCAGCCTTTATTTTCTCAAAGGTTTGTGGTATGTTAGGCACAGACAACCCCAAACTCTTTGCAAACCAAACCACCATCAAAGCATCATCCCCGTGCATAGAGAGCAGCTCATCCCTTCCCCCATCCTCCCTGGAGAGGAGCCTGTTCAGCCTTGAACCAAAGCATACTTCGTTAATGAGCACTAATTGCCACCTATCATCAAGCACACGGGGTTATTTTCTGCCATTTTCTCAATTACAAATCCACACTGCAGCCTCTAAAGATCAGAACAGGCTCCATTTCCCATGCAAATCAGTTGCCTCTGATCTTGACC
This sequence comes from Brachypteracias leptosomus, assembly GCA_013401335.1. Classification (NCBI taxonomy): domain Eukaryota; kingdom Metazoa; phylum Chordata; class Aves; order Coraciiformes; family Brachypteraciidae; genus Brachypteracias; species Brachypteracias leptosomus. Next base: position 1,180,444 of record VYZX01012728.1, read on the forward strand.
CAGGATTTTCATGACAATGGGAGGCAGTGGGGGGGTCTGAGCTGCCCCCAGCACCCACCCAGAGTGGCCCTTTCATGCCAGCTTCTGAGGGGACATGTGCACCTATCATAGAGTCATAGAATTGTCANTTCACTGCCTTGAAAGTCGTGGCTCTTCAATAATATTTAGCCCTTTCCTGGTTTTATTTTGTCCACATTTTATCCCACTTGCTGACAGGAACCAGATGAAAGGATTCCAGGATTTCAGTATCAGTACTGGGCACCCACCTAAATTTATATATATGGGGTTTTAGTACATAGAATAATTGAATATATTGGATTGGAAGGGATCTGTAAAAGTCCAACCTCTCTACAATGAGCAGGGACATCTCTACCTAGGGCAGGTTGCTCAGAGCCCCATCAAGCCTGACCTTGAATGTCTCCAGGGATGGGGCCTCCACCCCCTCTCTGGGCAACCTCTTCCATTGATCAACCACTCTTATATTAAAGAACTTTTTCCTAAAGTCCAACCTAAATCTAGATGTGATTGTGTTTGTTTAATGCTATATAAAAATGCCTGTGCAGCTTCCACACATCTCCATAATGCCATTAAAAAAAAAGCAACCCACCAGCATCCCCTGGGAGTCAAGAGGTTAAGTTTAAAAAGAATGTTTTGGGGGTTTTTTTAACGTATGATTTGAATTCCTCATGGCTTTCTGTGATGCAGTTTGGCTGTAATATGATTGATTGACATTTATTTTCCTTGGTGTGGAAGCAGCTGCCTGCATGGGAAAATCTCAGCCACAGATATCTTTTCACAGAAATGAGATTGTTACTTGCACCCATGTAAATATTCCATATTCTGAGATCTGGGGAGGGAAATAAATTGTACTTGAGATGGGCAAAATATCCTTTTAGGTTTTTATAAGCTGGGAGAACAGAGTGACCCTTGTGATGATTGAAGCAAAATCCTGCATCACTTGAAGGACTGAATTGGCTTGAAATAACTCTTGCTTGAACCTGTGAATATAATTTTAGAACAACACCTGCTCTTGACTCATCAGACACTAGTGGCTGAGTTAGTTCTGTGCTTCATTCTTCTTCGTGTAGAAACACACACATTACATCTATCCTGAATATTTCAGCCTCCAATTTTTGGCTTTCTTTTTCCTTTTTTTTTTTTTCAGACCCAGTAGATCTTTAGGTGACCTTCAGAGATCCCAAACCCTTGATAAAAAGTGGACCTTGTCCTATGAAGTTGTTCTTATTAGCCAAGAAAAAGAGACACCCCAACCAGCTTCCCTTGAAGTTCACAAAGCTACTTTTATTTTAGAAAAAAAAATAAATTCATTAAAACCAAAGACCAATTGTAGCTTTACAAGCTTGATACCTTTGTTTTTGTTGCCTTTTGCAACCCTTAAGCACTGTGTTGCCTCCCTTAAAAACAACTTTAACCTGCTAAGACCTTTCTCTTATGCAGCAATAATGCTCTACATGGACCTATGGATGGGGAGAGGAGACAGAGCAAACCCTGGCCCCTCACCCTGGGCTTCTGCTCCCATCAGAATGGTTGCTCAGAGCCCCATCCAGCCTGACCTTGAAGGACTCGAGGGATGGGGCCTCCACCCCCTCTCTGGGCAGCCCATTCCACTCATCTATCCCCCTCATGGTAAAGAACTTTTTTCTAATCTCCAGCCTAAATCTCTCCTTTCCCAGCTTAAAACCATCCCTCCTTGTCCTGTCATTACAAACCCTTTAGAACAGACCTTCCCCTGCCTTCCTGTAGCCCCTTCAGGTCCTGGCAGGTCACTCTAAGGTCCCCCTGGAGCCTTCTCTTCTCCAGGCTGAACAGCCCCAACTCTCTCAGCCTGGCTCCATACCAGAGATGCTCCATTCCCCTGAGCACTTTGGTGGCCTCCTCTGGACACGAGGTTCCTGAGCAAACACACGAGTTAAAAATGTGAATTAAGGCTAAGAACAAGAGAATGTTGTTTAAAAGAAACGTGTGTACCTGGGGCAATCCAACCATTCCTTATCCTGTCACATCTCTACAAAACCTGGGAGAAACTCCATTTTCTGCATTGCTTTAATGCCATGGTCTCCAGTCCGTGCCCTGTGCTCCAAACTGGCACCTTTGGCACCTTCCCCCAATGCAGGGAGGTTCTCCTGGAGGCTCTGGTGAGACCCTTGATGGAAGCCATTCCTCTGCTCCTGGCTCACCCCATGGGTGACACTTTCAGGAGTCCAGGCTGGTCTGGAGCTCCCTTGGGGGTGTCTGCCAGGGCTCAGCTCATCCCAGGGCACTGAGCCTGCACTAAGCTGTGGACAGAGAGGACACATGTGAGACCTTGTCTTGGTACCCAGCAGAGCCCTCAACATGCAGCTCAAAGCTGAAGGTTCTACTTAACCCTTAGTAAGTGTCTCATTGTCTAGGAAGTCTCACCCTATTGAACATTCACCTTCTTACCTGCTGGATGGATCCCTGGCTACTTCCCATCTTCTTCTTCTTCTGGGAGGTTGCTGGGTTCCAGTGGCACACCAGGCTGTCATTCTGGACACTGTAGTTCTTGTTCCCAAGCAGCCAGTAGGTTTTCATCTTCCCTTTGCCCTGGGACAAGAAAAGGAGGGTGGAGAAACCAGCAATTCTCATGGGATGTGAAGCAGAGAGAAATTCTGTGGCCAGGGCCACTCCCTCTACTCCCCATGGCTGCTCTTTGGGGCAAGAATTCTGATTTATAGACAGTTTGGGTGCTAAGATTTCTTTCAGTTCAGGGAAAGGAATATTGTGACCTTCCTGGCCCCTGGTGGTGTTGTTAAGGGTTTAGAACCAGCCTCCACTGTGTGACTTTAACTGAAGTCAGTGGTAGGACACTTCCCCCATGTCCATGTGGTTCCACCACAGATTTGTGGCTGTTTCAAAGCACCCAGGGACCCTTTCTTATCGATTAGGAGGAGTCATGTGTAGCTACTTCCAGCTGAATTATCAAGAGAAGCTTGAGGGCACGGGTAAAAATTGATCAGCCATTCAGAGAAGAGCAATGGCCAAACCTGTCACGTCTCCTTCCTAGCTCATTGAACACTTTTAATGTCTCAAAGTTATGGAAAAGCTCTTACCTTGACTTCAATTTCTCCTCTCAGCTCGATCTCATATGCACCATCTGTGAGGAGGGCATCATACGTGGCAGAACTGATGTGGATCTTCTGTGCTAGGGTTCAGACCAGACCATTAGAAACGAGTCATTTATCAGCCCAAGGTTTCCACCTCCTCCTGCTCCATCCCTGGAGGTGTTCAAGGCCAGGTTGGATGGGGCTTTGAGCCACCTGGTCTAGTGGGAGGTGTCCCAGCCATGGCAATTCTGTGATTTAGGAAGAGGTTTTTCACTCGAGAGGATGGTGAGACCCTGGCACAGGTTGCCCAGGGGGGTTGTAGATGTTCCACACTGGATGTCTTCTAGACCAGGTTGGATGGAGCTTTGAGCAACCTGGTCTAGTGGGAGGTGTCCCTGCCATGACAGGGGGTTGGAACTAGATGATCTTTGAGATCCTTTCCAACCTAAACCATTCTGTGGTTCTATGACTCTTTGGAAAGCATCAGGTTGAGGAAGAAGCACGAAGAAGGGGAAGATGCCTTAAGCATTGCTTGAGGACTGGGACATGGCACAGAGACATCAGCTCAGCAGGTTCACTGACCCTCTGCTTCCACCTAACACCTTCGTGTCCAAGTCCTTCAAATCAACCTCAACTTCCCTGGTGCTATTTGGCTTTTGTCACCTTATTTCTCCTCTTATTTCCAGTCAGAAATGGCATAAGGGACACGACTCTACTTGCCACGAGTTCCTCTTGCTGGTTTGGGACCTAGTGTCTGTACAGGGATGGTGGGGACCACAGGTTCTCAGACCTATGGTAATTGTTCTCAAGCCTGGGATACACCATAGAGAGTTCCTCTTCTCCTCTACAAACCTAGAGGTCCTTTCCAACCATAATGATTCTATGATTCTAGACAAACCTCATTCCACTTGGCCTGCTGTGGGGGATGTCAGGGGTGTTCCTTCCACTGCAGACCTCAGAGTCAAAGAGCATAGTGAGAGCCCAGCTGGCACGTAAGGGACATCAGGAGGTGCCCCAGACACTTACGCAAGCTGGTGGACTCCATGCGGGAGGCCGTGTTGACAGTGTCCCCAAAAAGGCAGTAACGAGGCATTTTGTACCCCACAACTCCAGCTACGCAGGGTCCTGAGGAAACACAACACAGAGAAACCCCCAGAAAGAACCAAGGGGGGAAAGTGCAGGGAGATGGCCAGTGAGGACACCTCTGGATCCTCAGAGAGCAATGGGAATGGGCAATACTGGGTGAGTTGGGAATAGTTGGTGTTGTTGCATCTCTCCTACGAGGATAGACTGAGAGAGTTGGGGTTGTTCAGCCTGGAGAAGAGAAGGCTCCGAGGGGACCTTCTGGTGGCCTTCCAGGATCTGAAGGGGCTACAAGAAAGCTGGGGAGGGACTTTGGAGGCTGTTGGGTAGTGGGAGGACGGGGGGGAATGGTTCAAAACTAGAGGTGGGGAGATTCAGATGAGACGTTAGGAAGAAGTTGTTGCCCAGGAGGGCGGGGAGACACTGGCCCAGGTTGCCCAGAGAGGTGCTGGAAGCCCCATCCCTGGACATTTGGAAGGCCAGGCTGGCTGGGGCTGTGAGCAACTGCTCTAGTGGGAGGTGTCCCTGCCCATGGCAGGGGGTTTGGAACAAGATGGTCTTTGAGGTCCCTTCCAACCCTGACAATTCTATGAGTCTATGAGTCTATCTAGGGCCTGGCTGAGAAGTATTTACCTAAGGAGAGAAGCCATGATTTGATGAGCTGTAGCTAATTGGTGCTGCTATCAGAGAAGACGTGCTTGGCCAATACTAAATTGATCCACATCTCCACACTGATGCAAGCAAAAGTCCTTCACACTAGAACCAGGAGGAATACTCATCCTGAGGTCCTCCAGAGTCAACAGAAATGCAGAATTCTTTTCTCCTCACACAATCAGACTGTGTCCTACTCTTCTGTGTCCACCCCAGCCCCATACCTGTGTGTATCCCAGCCCTCAGCTGCAGCCTGCCCTTGGGCATGTGAGGAATCACCACCTGAGCAACCGCGGCCACCAGGTCCAGGGACATCTTGGCGATCTCGTCGGCGTGTCTGGTGCCGTTCCTCTCTGGCAGGCCACTCACCACCATGTAGGCATCACCGATGGTCTCCACCTGGGGGAAAGGGGCATGTGTCACTCAGTGGCAGGCACTGAGCTGCTCTTTCACAAGGAGGTCAGAGTAAATGCTCAAGGGAATGGAGCATCTCTGGTATGGAGCCAGGCTGAGAGAGTTGGGGCTGTTCAGCTGGAGAAGAGAAGGCTCCAGGGGGACCTTAGTGTGACCTTCCAGGACCTGAAGGGGCTGCAGGAAGGCAGGGGAAGGTCTGTTCAAAAGGGTTTGTAATGACAGGACCAGGAGTGATGGTTTTAAGCTAAGAAAGGAGAGATTTAGACTGGAGATTAGAAAAAAGTTCTTTAATCTGAGGGTGATAGATGAGTGGAAAGGGCTGCCCAGAGAGGGGGTGGAGGCCCCATCCCTGGAGTCCTTCAAGGTCAGGCTTGCTGGGGCTCTGAGCAGCCTGCCCTAGGTAGAGATGTCCCTGCTGGTGTAGGGAGGTTGGACCAGATGACCTCTGGAGGTCCTTTCCAGCCTCAAACATTCTATGATTCTAAAAAATATCTCAGGTGTCCACCCCTTGCCAAGCTGCTGTGAAGTCCCTGGGTGATGGTGGGTCTTGGATGTCATGGATTTGGCCAACTGACCTGGTGTGTCTGATAGGGGACAAAGGAAGAAAGATCTCAGCAGCTTCCTGCAGGTTTGTACTCACCTTGTAGACATCATAAGAGTCGATCCTGGTGTCAAAGCAGACGTAGAGGTTGTTGAGCATCTCAACCACCTGCAGGGGAGTGCAGGAGGCAGCGATGCTGGTGAACCCCACGATGTCCGAGAAGAAGATGGTCACCTATGGCAGGGAGGAGGAAGGGGTGAGGTCTCCAGGTCTCCAGGCACCAGTGGTGGAGCCTTTGAAGAACTTGGGGATCTGTGAAATTCTGAGCTGCACGTAGGACCTGAACAGACACAATCCTGATTGAACAAGCTCTGAATTGTTCTCTATTATTTTGACATATAAAATGAGGGTTTTCTCCAAAATTTATCATCTGCACTTCTCTGAAGACCTTGTGCTACAGGGGGGACTGAAAGTCAAATTCTTTGAATCTTATCAGCAGAGTTCTGTAAGAAGTAGGGCCTGATTTTTAATTCTAAAGTGATTTAAACTGTGGTAGAGATCAAAATTAAGTATTAAAAATTAAGTATTAAACACTGAAATAAAAGCTCAGCTGCTCCCTTGAATTAGGAAATATGAACTGGATTTTGTTTCGTGACAAATGGTGTTTATCTTTGTCATGATCAAGTAATTTACAGAGAAATTAACTCTTAAAAAAAAATCAAATTTATAAAAGAAAGAACAACAGAAACCATAATAACTGAACGGAGGAAAAGAAATTTAACAAATTTATTAAAAAAAGAACAACAGAAACCAAATAACTGAGCTGAGTAAGAGAAATGTGAGTTATAATTGTTGGCAAAAAATGAAGCATTTCTTCTCTGTGCTGCCCAAATTTTGTCAGTGTTTAGGCTAAAATTGTTCTTTTCTTTATTTTTGGTAATAGCAACGCCTGCAGAAGAGCCACCTTTCCACTCCCTGCCTTGCCTCAGCTACTGGTGATGTCATGAATCGTAATTAATTGTGCAATTACCAGTTGCTGCTTCGCTAATGACACCTAGAAATTAAATGCAAACATGGACTATTGTGTCCCACGGGGGACAAAGAGTGACTAGAATTGGAATCAGTGGAGAGGGAGGATTTGGGCTGTGGGCTGGGAGGCAGAGCTGTGAATAAATGGCTACCTGGCCAAACTCTGCCCTTGTTTTCATGTTGATGGGCTTCACCAGAGGCTACACTTGAGACTACGAGATCATCCATCCCCCTCCTCCTCCTCTAAGTCCCATGATCTCCTTTCAGTTGTTTATGGAACCCTCCTGGCAAGGACGCAGGGTTTGTCCTACATTGTTTTTTCAGGATTCTCCCCATTTTACTCATCTCTTGCTCCTCTGTGCTCATCATCTACAGGAGCTTAACCTTAACTCTTAAACCCAGAGAAGAAAGACAACTCATCAGTACAAGATCTTTGACATCTAAGGCTACAACCTCAGGAAATTCCAGCTCTTCTTCCTTCCCCATCTGCCCAAGGACTTCATGGCACATTGCACAGCTCTTCCCAAACCCCACCATGAATATTTGGATTTTGGATTTCCATCCACACTCAACTATGGATGCAAAACCAGGTTCCTCCAAAAGATGACCAGGTAGGTGCTATTTTAGGTGAATACTTTTCTCCCCCTTCATCCTTATCCATTCCTAACCTGATCGTAGTTTTCTGCCTCAACTTTCTGGCACCTCCTCAGCTGCTTGGCCACAGATTTGGGCAGCATCTGGTGCAAGAGGTCCTCAGCCAACCGCCTCTCCCTTTTCAGGTCCTCTGTCTTCTCCTTGAGGTTCCTGGCGTAGTTGTGTATCCAGTCTGTCATCTGCTTGAAGGACAGCAGGGTTATGGGGTAGACGAGGCAGGAGACCACTAACAGACTGATCTTCAGGCTCATTGTGGACAGGATTTCCTTAGATTTCTCACTGAGCTTTTGCAGCCCCTCCTGCAGGAGGCAGCTCTGGGCATGGTGCAGCCCCTTCACCAAGGCTTCCGTGGGCACCAACTCCTCTGCACCCAGGAACGGGGTGGGAAAGGAGATTCCTTCATAGGGGGTGACATGAAGTGATAGGTTGACGTTGTCCAGCCAGCACTTCTGTGCACTCTCTGAGGAGAGGAGAGCATAGCTCAGGATGGCAAAGAAGGGATGCAGAGTTGTGTGAAAGCTTGGAGATGCTGCCAGGAGGTGACCCTGAAGTATGGCTGCTCTTAGCTGGAGGATCAGCTTGAAAGCTGCTACCTCTGCCCAGTCAGGGTTGTATCTCACAGCTTTGAGGTCTTCATGGGGGCTCCTAAAATGCCCCAGCAGCTCGGAGATCACCCCAGATATCACCCCCCTGCCTTCGCCATGCCCCGTGCTGTTTAATTTCTGTCTCATCTCGACGATGTCAAAGCTACAAATGGGGTTTTTCTCCTTGCAGGGGCAGCTCTCACAGAGCAGCTCCTCTTCACTTGCCTTGCAGAGAGAGCTCAGATCCCCCAGGAGCTGAGCATGGAGTGATGTGTCCCCCCCCTCTGCTGCTGGGAGCACCTGCAGGAGGTGAGCAGCCCAAAGGGTCTCACAGGAGGTGAGTTCCTGAAGGGCTTTCCTTGAGCTCCTCCACATTTCCAAGGTGTTGCTTAAATCCAAAGAAATAGCCCCGAGGAGGCTGCAGAAGGAGACCAGGCAGATGGGCAGGATCCTGGGAACTGGGTTTCTACCAGCACTGGAGGGAGGGGAACATCTGTGAAAAAAAAAAGAGAATTTAAAAAAAAACAGAGAATTAAAAAAAAAAGAGAGAATTAAAAAAAAAAAACCAATTAAAAAAAAAGAGAATTAAAAAAAAAGAGAATTAAAAAAAAAAGAGAATTAAAAAAAAAGATAATTTAAAAAAAAGAGAGAATTAAAAAAAAAAAACCAATTAAAAAAAAAGAGAATTAAAAAAAAAGAGAATTAAAAAAAAAAGAGAATTAAAAAAAAAGATAATTTAAAAAAAAGAGAGAATTAAAAAAAAAAAACCAATTAAAAAAAAAGAGAATTAAAAAAAAAGAGAATTAAAAAAAAAAGAGAATTAAAAAAAAAGATAATTTAAAAAAAAGAGAGAATTAAAAAAAAAAAACCAATTAAAAAAAAAGAGAATTAAAAAAAAAGAGAATTAAAAAAAAAAGAGAATTAAAAAAAAAGATAATTTAAAAAAAAGAGAGAATTAAAAAAAAAAAACCAATTAAAAAAAAAGAGAATTAAAAAAAAAGAGAATTAAAAAAAAAAGAGAATTAAAAAAAAAGATAATTTAAAAAAAAGAGAGAATTAAAAAAAAAAAACCAATTAAAAAAAAAGAGAATTAAAAAAAAAGAGAATTAAAAAAAAAAGAGAATTAAAAAAAAAGATAATTTAAAAAAAAGAGAGAATTAAAAAAAAAAAACCAATTAAAAAAAAAGAGAATTAAAAAAAAAGAGAATTAAAAAAAAAAGAGAATTAAAAAAAAAGATAATTTAAAAAAAAGAGAATTAATAAAAGATAATTAAAAAAAAGAGAATAAAAAAAGAGAAGTTAAAAAAAAAGAGAATAAAAAAAGAGAAGTTAAAAAAAAAGAGAATAAAAAAAGAGAAGTTAAAAAAAAAGAGAATAAAAAAAGAGAAGTTAAAAAAAAAGAGAATAAAAAAAGAGAAGTTAAAAAAAAAGAGAATAAAAAAAGAGAAGTTAAAAAAAAAGAGAATAAAAAAAGAGAAGTTAAAAAAAAAGAGAATAAAAAAAGAGAAGTTAAAAAAAAAGAGAATAAAAAAAGAGAATAAAAAATAAGAGAATTAAAAAAAAAGAGAATTAAAAAAAAAAAAAGAGAATAAAAAAGAGAATAAAAAGAGTGGAGGTGCCTGATCTCTGGGGTATCAAAATCATTACAGTGATATTAGTGATTTTTAGCAATTTATATGTATTCTAAAACAAAGTACAGGGAACATGCCTGAGATAAATGCTGTTAAAATACACATTTAATTATATTTTGTTCCATCTGACATCTTATTTTAAGGGGTAGCAAAGAGACCATTTCCATGACACACTCACTGCTGCAAAACCAGTTTTTATCCAGGCTGATACAGTCATTTTCTGTAGGTTTTATTCTCTGTGGTCCTTGAGGCCCATGAGCAGATGGGTGACCCCTTCCAGGGCTCACAAACTGGGACTGTGGAATTTTTTTTTAGTTAAACTTGTAGAATTTGTTCTCAATACAAATTTCCAGCCAATTAATAATTTCTCTTGCTGTGTTCAAATGAGCACAAACTGGGACTGTTGATTTTTTTTCAGTTAAACTTGTAGAATCTGTTCTCAATACAAATTTGCAGCTGATCAATAATTTGTCTTGATGTGGCCAACTGAGCTCAGACTCAGTCCAAGTATTTCAAAAGGAGAATTAATCCAATTTCAGTTTTGTTTCCATTTTTATAGAAGTTTTTTTGCTGTTTGAGCTTCACAATTTCCTTTTCTGACCTTCTCTTTCCTTCTGCCCATAACTGACCATCCACTCTCCGTACAGCAAAGGAACCTCTAGCAATTTTCATTTTCAGAACTATTAATTATTACTTACATTAATGATGCTCATAAAACCAGCTCAGGGTGTTATGCTGAGGCTGGTGAGTCCTTTATAACTGGGCAACCCTTATTTCCACTGGCACAGACCCAACCAGGGGCTGCTCCTCAGCCCATTCTGCTCAGTCTTTTATTCCTTTTTTTCTTTTCCTCTGCAAACTGGAGGTGATTGAACAAAGCCCTCCTCAGGTCCCTTGCTCTTTTTTTTTTTAATATTATGAATAAAACTTCAATTAAACCTCCTGTTTCTCAGCAGAAGCAAAATAAATTCCTGCTGGGCAGCAAAATGTTGGTCAATGGTTGTAAAGCAGAAGAAAAGTAATAAAAGTGCAGCCCCCAAAGATGAGAAACAGCCACAGTTTCTCTTATTTAATCAACAATATTTATGCTTAATAAAATTATATATTTACATTCATTTTCAATCCTAAGGTAACAACTGAAAAATACCTGAAAGGGACAGTGAGAAAAAAGTATTTCTGGACCCAGAATTTCTGCTCAAACAACAAACTTTCAATATTCACCTTATTCTATCTACTGCCCACATTTGAGTCACTTTTCTGGTTTTAATCAGTTGTTTTTACACTTGAATCCACCTAAATATGTGCCAGGTGGGATGAGAAAAACACCACAAAAACCCACCTTGATTTTACGCTGCCAACCTTTTATCACAATGAGAGAAATCCAAATAATGGCTTTAATTTAGGACCAGGGGATGATTCTGCTTTGCTAAAAACCCCCATTTGTGTCAGACACCAATTCAGGGGCTTCACCTGGTATCTGAGTGACTTAAAAACAAGCAATGGGGTCATGAAGAAGGTGGGAGATGGGGCTGCAGAGATGCTCTGCTGGGTTTTACCCTTCCCCGGGGTAGGTCCCAAGATCCCAGGGTATTAAAACCTCTCTAGAAGCATTTTTAGGAGGGTTCCCACACTCACCTGCCTGGACCCTCTTCTCTCCGCGCTGCCTTCCCACCGGGCATCCCCTCTGCTTGCTCTGGCCAGTCCCACTCATAGACTGGGAGGTCCCAACAGCCACCCACTTGTTGCCTTCAGCCCAACCAGCCCCTCTCTTCCTCACCCTGGAGCTCTTCTGTGGCTCTTCCCTGCCCAGCCTCTTCCCAGCAGGCTCCCACCTTCCCCCAGCTCCAGCCCAGGGCAGGAGAAGAGCTGGGGAAGGTCTCCACCACTAACACAGGCTCTGGTCCTGCCAACGCACCCCAAGAAGTGACAGGGACACGTGGGGTTTTCTTTCGTCTTGCAAAAATTGTGTTTATTGCACAATTAGGGTAATACTTGTGTTGTTAAAGTGTCATTTTCCAGCTTTTTCTGATCAAAGGTGTCGTGATTCCGACTTTGTTCCAAGTGTTTCCCTTCATGGCATCTGTCATCCTGCTCCCTTCGCATTAGTTGTTTGCCATAACCTAGAAAAATGTAAAACGAGGGAAAAATCAGATGTTGACACCCCAGGACAAATGACAAATCAGATGTTGAGACCCCAGAACAAATGAAACATCAGATCTTGAGACCCAGGAGCAAATGAAAAATCAGATCTTGGGACCCAGGAGCAAATGAAAAATCAGATCATGACTTTTCAGATCTGATTACCCAGCACTTTATGACTAGTAAATGCTGCATCCAAGATGCAGGATTTAAATAACAAAAGAAATTTTTGCTGCTTGGTCACTTTTCAGATTAAAATTTATGTTCAATTAAGAACTACTTGATGTTCCAGACTTGAGCAGCATCTGCTGCCTTCCAGGATGTCATTGCAACCATCGGTGTTATTGATGGGTACCAATTTGAGCAATCCCTTCTGAAGCCACACCAATAAGATCTTTCTGAATATAGCTCTAGTAGAAAGGGAGAACACATCCCTAAACACCAAGACTCCTTCAAAAGTGAAAATAATTTGGATGCCTATTTCAGAAGATGCTTTATTTTTGCTGTAGAGGGCTTGTAGAGCCCAGAGACTCTTGTCTTGTAGAGCTTGTAGAGCTCAGTAGAGGTCACTTGCTTGTAGCAAGCAGCATTTGAATCAAAAGTGATGGTGAGGTGGTAGAAATCCGAGTTAGGGAGAACCTCAGAGTGGCCAAACGTCTGGATTCTCTACAGTCCAGCCCCTCACCTGCTCGATCCAGCTGTTGTAGGCAGAGACCCGGGTGAAGACAGAAGGTTTGTGGTAGTAGTTGCAGCCAAGAGCAGAGCCGAAGCTGACGATGCCGTGCACCTCCCACCGGCCATCAGCACCTTGGCAGTTCAAGGGGCCACCAGAGTCCCCCTGGGAGGAGGAAAGGAGAAGACACTCAGTGGCAGCCCCCCCAAGAATAGCTCCTCCATGGATTCTTTTTAAGCTTTCCTTCCCATTGGGAATGGTTGAAACCAAGCCCTACAAGGGGTGTTCTCTGGACTCACGTTGCAACTGGAGATGATTCCATCCCCACCAGCACAAACCATGGTGGGTTTCACGGTTTTCCCCCACCAGCTGGGCTTGGAACAAGTGGCATAATCCACCACCAGCAGGCGGCCTTGCTGCAGGTCATCTGGGAGAGGTCCATTTGCTGGGGGGGGATAGAAACAGGGGAGTCATGGAATCAACAGGCACTGAAGAAAGAACAACCACCTGTGCCAGTGACCCACCACCCTCTGAGAGAAAAACTTCTTCCTAAATCTGACCTAGATTGGAAAAGAACTTTAAGATCATCAAGTCCAATCATCAACCCAACACTGACAAGTCCTCAATTAAACCATATCACTAACCACTAAGTCTTTTAAAGACCTCCAGGGATGAGGACTCCACCACTGCNAAGGAGGAGATGGTACAAAGGCTTTAATCCCACAGTTCTGGGGTGTCCCAGTACTCACTCTGCAGCCTCCCCCAGCCCGTCACGTAGCAGGCGGTGTTGGAGGAGAGGATGCTCTGAGCAGGGGGCAGACAGGCCAGTCGGATGTGGTCGGTCAAGGTGACGTGTTCAGGGAGCTTGATCAAAGCAATGTCATACCTGGGGCCACACACACACGTTAGAGGGCAGGGAAGGGGGTTGCAAATAAATTAAGACAAGCAGATGAGGACTTAGTCAGGCAGCACTTGGTCTATTCAAAAGAGATGCCCAGGAGCAAGGAGGCCAGTACACGAGCAGAAGATGCCTCCACCCTTGAAGCAATGGGAAGATCCATGGACTAGAAGACTATTCCCTGCAGAACTGTCCACTTCCCTGCTGGCAGCTTCCTGGAAATTGCCTTTTATAGGTTCTTTATACCAAAATCAAGCATGTTTCAGGACCTGGAAACTGAGGGGATTTATTGGCTTCTGCCCTTAACCTGCAGAAGAGGACAGGAGTCCTTCAGCAGCACAGATGTTCATACCCTTGAGCAGTAATACTCTGTTTATTCTGTTTGGAGGAGGGTTCAAAGGGGTTTGCATCAATTAATCCCTCCCCTTCCCCTGGATGCAATAAATCACTGCAGAGAACAGCTTCCCACCCGAGCATGAAGATGCCAAATGACATCTGAAAGCACAATTCATCAACGAGCAATTAATATTTAAAGTTTTTCCTCTTCTCTTGAGGGGGAAAGGTACAAAGTGGAGATTCAGCTCTCATCTAGGAGGAAACATTTGGAGGTACCACCTCTGAAGGCTCTGAATATTTATGCAATTAATATTTAAAGTTCTTTCTCTTCTCTTGAGGGGGAAAGGTACAAAGTGGAGACTCAGCTCCCATCTGTGAGGGAACATCTGGAGGTACCACCATAAGCTGTAGTAGAAAGCTCTGAATATTTATGCATCTTGCTGCCACAACTCGGGCTGGGTGAATTTCAGGCAGTTTGATTTTTGCCCTGCATCTAATAACTGAAAAAAAAAAAATACTTGCCACCAACTCACCCATTGGCAACGTTCTGTGGATCCCACTTCTCGTTGACGATGATTTTCTCTGGAGAAAGGGCAAGTGACCCTTTCTCCACAGCTGCCAGGTTGTATTTCCCAAGAAGTACCCGATATTTCCTAGAAGAGCTGGGGGGGAGAAGGACAAACACTCAGTTGTGTTCTGCTGCCCTTTGCCACCTGAGATATCCAGGAAGAATTATCTTGAACACTGTGATATTAAATCACACACAGGATTTGTCTGGAGTTGTAAGGACAGAGCTTTGTGGGCTTGGCTGGGTCATCATTATCATCTCCAAGATGTCCTATCAGCTGCTTAAGGCTTCACTAATAAACTCAAGATGCCTCCAAGCTTTGGATTCAACTCATGTTCTTCAAGCAAGGGAACAATTTGGGTGTTTTTTTAAGTGATCAACAGGTTCATTGATCACCAGCAGTGTGATGGGTAAATGTAGAATTTATAACACTAACTTGCAGCCTTCTTATTAAATATTACTTGCAGCCTTCTTATTAAATAATATTATTTAAATACTATTATTATTAATAATATTATTATTTAAATAATTTTTTTTCCACAATTTAGCATTACAATAATTAAGATCTATATGTATGTATTGAAGGACATCTATTACCAAACAAAAACAGGGTTGTTTATTATTATTATTATTATTATTATTATCATCATTATCTAATTATATATATAATATATTAATATATTATATATAATATATTATATACTAATTATATATATGCCAATATAATTATATATTACTATTATTATATACTACAACTGATAATAGTATTATTTAAATATTATTATTTAAATATTAATTTTCCTACAATTTAGCATTACAATAACCAAGATCTATACATATGTATTGAAGGACATCTACTACCAAACAAAACCAGGGTTGTCTGGGTGGAAGCAGCTCTGAAGGTGGTAGAACCTCTACCTGATCCTTTCTGTGCTGCACTGACCTTAAGAACTACCTGCAAGTGCTTGGTATATTCAAAATATTTGGGTTTATTTCTTCAAGAAGTGGATTGATGGGTTAATCTGTGGCTCTCACATATATGCTAGAAACAGCAACAGGGTGGAATTGTGAGAGCAGCTGGAGGACAAGGATAGTTGTAGTTCTACACAGAAAATCATAGGTTGGAAGGGACCTCCAAAGGTCATCCAGTCCAACCCCCTACAATGAGCAGGGACATCTCTACCTAGGGCAGGTTGCTCAGAGATGGAGAGCGTAGACTTCAGGGGGTTGTATAAGGGGGTTTTCCCCCTCTACTTATATTTTAAGATAAAAAGACACCATGACCTCTGAGTTATAACCAAAAGACAGGATGTGACACCAGTGGGAAGGGGAGCACTGGCAGGAGCACTGGTTTTCTTCACCAGTCTCTGGCCATGTCTCCTGGGTCCAGCCCCAGGGGTTACCTGATGCAGTGGGCAGCTGTCATCACCCAGTTGGTTGCAATGAGGGTCCCTCCACAGGTGTGATGCCATTTCCCATTGGAGCTGTATTGCAGGGAGGCCTGTGACCAACACATCAAGGGAGGATCAGGTGTTTGCTTACTGGGTTTCATAGGATCATAGAATCATTGAGGTTAAGACCTCCAGGATCATCAAGTCCAACTTTTGCCCAACGTCTCCCTGACCCCTAGACCATGTCCCCAAGCACCACATCCACTCGTTTATTGGACCCCTCCAGGGATGGTGACTCCAGCACCTCCCTGGGCAGCCTGGTCCAGTCCCTGACCACTCTGTCAGTAAAGAACTTCTTCCTGATGTCCAAACTAAACCTGCCCTGGTGCAACTTGAGGCCACCACCTCTCGTCCTGTCATTGGTGATTTGGAAGAAATGAAGACTAAGAACTGGTTTGGGGAGGGTCTCACAGCCCCAGGAAAGCACAAACCAACCAACCTGCCAGGGCCAGCTGAAGGGTCTGGCGTTTTCCCCTCCAACAACCCGAGACACCACGGGTGGGAAGGCAGGAACCCCGCAGCCAAAGGCTGGAAGACATGGAAAAGAGGATGGTTGTTTTCATAGCATCATAGACCTCAAAGATCAGCTCTTCCAACCCCCCTGCCATGGCAGGGACACCTCCCACTAGACCACGTTGCTCAAGGCTCCATCCAACCCAACCTTGAACACCTCCAGGGATGGAGCATCCACAACCCCCCTGGGTAACCTCTGTCAGTGTTTCACCTCCTGGTGTTTTAAAAGCAGAAAGTTTAAAAGAAAAAGGTCTGTAAGAGAAATTTGAGTTGTTTTTTTTAAAAATACAGGCTATGATTGTGGAGTACGTTGCAAGGGACAGATAGAGGCTGTGATTTAATGGGATAGGAATGAAGACACAACCATCAGTCAAGACTGGGTGATATTAAACCCTCTTTGAACAGTTTCATTTTCCTGACAGATTATCAAATCTACTTGGCTTGGCCAAATCCTGTGTCAGCTGAGATGCAGCTCTTGGCCAATGCAATGGTTTGATGTGCATCAACTGTATTTCAGGATATTCAAGCTAAGTCAAATACATTTAAATCTGCTCAAGGCTGTAATAAGAGCAGCTCAGCACCTATTAATGGCCTGGAGAGAAGTTTTCCATTAACTGCTCAGCTCTATCTCTTCCTGCCTCGTGGCAGAACATCTCATTTCCCTAAAAATGAAAGTTGCTGCTGGATTTTAGTTCATTTTCCCTTTAAATCTAAATTTGATACATACCTGGGGCTGCCAGAGCCAGCACAGCAAAGAGGATCCCCAGCATGATGTGATGAGTTGTGCTCCGTGGGCTCTGCAAGACCTTTTATACCTTAACCTTTATCTCTGGGACACGTGACTTCAACTGTAGAGCTCTTCTGAGCCCAATGGAAAACTTGGGTCACTGTGGAATAATTTTTTATATGCACAAGTGCCTCAGAAAACCCACTTTAGATGGACCTTGGATCCAGGCTATCTAAAGAACTTGGGTTAAAAAAATATTCCATTTGATTGTGTATTATCTCTAGCAGATGTTTGCTTTCCCATTGCCTTGGAAGTTCATCACAAAGGTGTTTTCTGAAGGAAAATGGTAAATAAATATTCTAATGGTAAATAAATTATTCTAACATTTGGTGGGACAGCAGGAGGAAGAGTGTTTGATACATTCAGACAGGGATGGATTCAGGTGTGGCAGTGGGGTTGGATCAGACCATCCCTGGAGGCCCCTTTCCTACCTTAATTATTGTTATCATTCTGTGATTGCTTGAAGTTTTATTTTGGTTTGGTTTGTGTCTGAATGGCCACTATGACTTTACACTGACTGAAAACCTCTATCTTCTCTAGCTCAAGTTGCTTGTGGTTTATCCAGCCAAACTTCTTCAATAAACCCAACTGTACTCACTGTGGAGTGGAAGATGTTTCCAGCAATAAAAGAACCAGCTGCCCATGAGGATGGAGAAACCCTGGTCAGGCAGAGTTCAGCTCTTTCCTATTCACCAATAACTGTTACATCAGTAGCTTGGTTAGATCCAGATCCCTGGAAGACAACAGGGGTCTTGGAGCATCACAAATCATAGAATTGTCAGGGTTGGAAGGGACCTTCAAGATCATCCAGTTCCAACCCCCCTGCCATGGGCAGGGACACCTCCCACTAGAGCAGTTGCTCACAGCCCCAGCCAGCCTGGCCTTCAACATGTCCAGGGATGGGGCTTCCAGCACCTCTCTGCCCAACCTGGGCCAGTGTCTCCCCACCCTCCTGGGCAACAACTTCTTCCTAATGTCTCATCTCAATCTCCCCACCTCTACTTTTGACCCATTCCCCCCAGTCCTACCACTACCCAACAGCCTCAAAAGTCCCTCCCCAGCTTTCTTGTAGCCCCCTTCAGATCCTGGAAGGCCACCAGAAGGTCCCCTCGGAGCCTTCTCTTCTCCACTGAGAGAATGAGCATTTTTACACCCAAACTCAGTGTGCTGGACTATGGGATAATGCAGCAGGAGCTTGTAAATGAAAAAGAGTAAACCATCTTCACAAAGCAGGCAAGAGCTTTTCATAGAATCATAGAAGCAATAAGGTTGGAAAAGACCTCTCAGATCATCAAGTCCAACCATCAACCCATGAGCACTAAATCACATCCTGAAGTGCCATGTCCACACGTTTGTTGAACCCCTCCAGGGATGGTGACTCCACCACCTCCCTGGGCAGCCTCTTCCAATACTTAACCACTCTTTCAGTAAAGAAATTTTTCCTAATATCCAATTAACCCTCCGCTGGTGCAACTTGAGGCCATTTCCTCTTGTCCTATCACCAGTTACTTGAGAGAAGAGACCAACACCCACCTCTCTACAACCTCCTTTCAGAGATCTTTACACCACTACAGAGCTGCTGACACAGAAAAAAAATGTCTCAATTCATCCCTAGACATTTGAGGTCAATGCTTTGCTATCAACACTTCCCCTTGTGTCTCTTTCTTCCTTTTTTTCTCCTCCTATGGGAATTTTCCATCCTCTGTCACGTTTCCATCCACCCTTCACCTGAAACACTGATACTGGTGAGTTAAAGAACAAACATCTCTAACCCCATAAACTAGGTCAGGCACAGGGAGCCAACTAGGAAACAAGCATCATAAAAACTTGGGGATTGATCCAAAGGGAATATTCAATATTAAGGTGTTTTTTTTAAATACAGACTGTACAGAACCAGGTTCTGGGGCTGGGTTCAGGAACACAACTCAGAATGGACAGAGTCCTCCTTGGAGGCTGCCCATCGAAGAGTTTTGACCCTTGTTGTCCCTCAGCTTCTATTTTATGAGTTTTTCTACAAATCCCAGTCTCTGTGTGGACCCAGGTTCACACACACACACATTGACAGTTGGGTAAGTGGAAAAAAAAAAAAGCTGTTGTATAATTTATTGAAAATATACCCCAGAAATCCCCAGGTCAGTCAGTTTGGCAATTCCTCTCCTGCAGTCCTTGGCACCATGTGGCAACAGGAGCTCAAATCCTTCCAGTCCAGCTAATATTTCACAAACATCTTGTCCCCTTTAGATGTTCTCCGAGCTGATGCTGTGACTCTCCTCCTGCAGCTGTGAGGCTGTGGTGTCTCCAGGTGAGGCTACATTTAAGTACCCGATCTCAGAAGGTTGAGAGGGGGATAAGCAAAAGGAGGAGTCTTGGCTTTCAGCTTCTCCAGGCTTCGTGTCTTGCGTGGCCCTCAGGGTGCTGAGGGACTCTGGTGGTTCTCGAGGTGGGAAGCTGAAAATAAAGTTCTTCTCTGAAGTCAATTCTGCAACCTCTGCCTCCTGCACAGCCCCAACACTGCTCACAGCATCCCTGCGAGGTCAACACCCTCCTCTTGGACTAAAGCTCTGATCTCTTCCTCCAGCCAAGCAGCTGATGCCCTCATCTACCCCAGAACCTACTCAGACTGTCCATCAACAGCACCCAAAGGCTGTAACCAAGCCCATTGTGCTGGGGCTCCACTGTGGAGTCTCTCTGCCTTCCCCTCGCCCATTTTGGCACAGATCATGGTGCTCGTGGAGAAATAGCCCCAGCTCCCTCCTGCCCCATGGCCTGGGATGTAGGTTGTAAAGCTCCAGATCCTTGAAATACTATAAAGACACCCCTAAAACCACTGGGGACCAAGCTGAGGTCTCAATCCCACAGTGTGCCCTGACATAGCCTCAAAATGTTACTTCTCCACCCCATTAAGTTGCAGAGTCTTTTTAATACCATTTTCCCTATAACTTGACCAAAACCAACCCACCAAAACAAAGACCCTTGGAGATGAAACATGAGGTGGAGCAGGCAAAATGCTCAACTTCTCCCTCACCACATGCAGAGAGGCTTCCCCTGCCTCCTCCTGTCACCCCACGGTACCTGGCACGGGGAGGTGGCAACACCTTACTCTGTAGTTGGCGTTCGGAGACGTTAACGCTCTTCGAGTCCTGGAAGGAGGGACAGAGACTTTCAAAGGAGGAGGTGCACCTCAGACCCTCAAGTTCAACACAGTCTTGGTCTTCAGGGTGCCCCCAGCTCCACTGCCAGCTCTCCCCAGGAACCCCAGCCCCACAGAGGCACTACTCATAGATTTGGGTCTGAATTTAAACTGAAAAAACCCAACTCTAACTAGATCTGTGAAACAAAGAGAACAATAAACCCCCAGTGGGACACACAAAGAGGTCCCAGGCAGCAC
This sequence comes from Brachypteracias leptosomus, assembly GCA_013401335.1. Lineage (NCBI taxonomy): Eukaryota > Metazoa > Chordata > Aves > Coraciiformes > Brachypteraciidae > Brachypteracias > Brachypteracias leptosomus. The sequence continues at coordinate 1,200,870 of VYZX01012728.1, forward strand.
TTTCATCCTTAGCAGCTCATTTCCAGCCAAACTGGGTTCCTTTCACATTTCAAAACACACCAATAAATTTCCAAATCCACCAATACATTTCCAAATCCACCCATTTTCTTTGAAGAGTTGTTGATACACAACCTTTGGCTTCCCTGGAGTTTTCTCCATCTCTCTCCCCAGGGGAGATGTTGGGATGAAGGTTGGATTTGATGATCCTGGAGGTTTTTTCCAACCTTAATAATTCTAGGATTCTAAAATTCTTCATTATCTTGGTCAATCCCAAACTGAGTTTTTAGGTAATGTTGGTCAGGTTGGTCTGAGGCTTTTTGGCTTCCAGGAGTAACATTCCCAACCACGCTGCTCTGGGTTATTTCTCCTAATTTTCAAGCTAACTTTAAAAACTAAGGGTTTTTTAACTCTAAATATCTGAAAAAGAGCCAAAGTGACTTTTCTATCCTTGTGAAAAAGGATCTCATCACACAGCAGCTCGGGGATGGAGCTGCATGGACACTTCAGCTGCCCAAAGTCCCTCCTCACCAACAAAGCCACTACAATCTACAGTGTTTGGTGTCCCCTTTCACCCCCACCAGGGGAGTGATCCAGCTCTTCCCCAGCACCCTCAAGCTGCAGCTACAACCCTCAACTTGCACTCTCAGGAGACACCAGCTCCTGACCCAAGCCCTCTCCAGGTCTCACCTCAGTGCTGGGAGGGTGGATGCTCCTGGACATGCGCTGTGAGGTGGGCACGTGGCTGGAGAGCTGGAGTTTGCTCTCATGCAGCCTCATGTTCTCCTCGTCCAGGATCTTCACCCTGAGCACACCACACACACAGAGCACAGGTTGTTTTCATAGAATCAGAGAATTGTCAGGGTTGGAAGGGACCTTCAAGATCATCCAGTTCCAACCCCCCTGCCATGGGCAGGGACACCTCCCACTCCATCAGTTGCTCACAGCCCCAGCCAGCCTGGCCTTCAACATGTCCAGGGATGGGGCTTCCAGCACCTCTCTGCCCAACCTGGGCCAGTGTCTCCCCACCCTCCTGGGCAACAAGTTCTTCCTAACGTCTCATCTCAATCTCCCCACCTCTAGTTTTGACCCATTCCCCCCACTCCTACCACTACTCGACAACCTCAAAAGTCCCTCCCCAGCTTTCTCGTAGCCCCCTTCAGATCCTGGAAGGCCACAAGAAGGTCCCCTTGGAGCCTTCTCTTCTCCAGCCTGGACAACCCCAACTCTCTCAGTCTGTCCTCATAGCAGAGGTGCTCCAGCCTCTGATCATCCTCGTGGCCCTTCTCTGGACACGTTCCAGCACGTCCAGATCTTTCTTGTCCTAGAGGCTCCAGAACTGGACACAGAGCTCCAGGTGGGGTCTCACAAGGGTGGAGTAGAGGGGGAAAGGGGCTAGTTACACCCCACAGCAATTAACAGCCACAGCACCAGTGGCACAGTTCAGGCCTTGCTCTGGATTTCTCCAGAGGAAGAAATAAGCATCAACCAGGAGAAGCCCTGGGAAGAGCTGGCTCCCAGAGGTGGGCTCATCATGAGCACCTACCTGCTCTGCAGGGCAGCAATCGTAGAGCTCCAAGGGTTCTCCTCTTGCTCAGTTATCTTCTGCAGGAGCCTCCTTCTTTCCTGGAGGAGCTTCTCATTCTCAGCTGTGATCTGTGCAATCAGTGCCTTGCCCTTTGTGGTGTTGCAGACGGAAATAACAACCAGTGGTTATAGAATCACAGAATGTTTGAGGCTGGCAGGGACCTCTAGAGCTCAGCTGGTCCAACCTCCCTACCCCAGCAGGGACATCTCTACCTAGGGCAGGCTGCTCAGAGCCCCAGCAAGCCTGACCTCGAAGGACTCCAGGGATGGGGCCTCCACCCCCTCTCTGGGCAGCCCATTCCACTCATCTATCACCCTCAGATTAAAGAATTTCTTTCTAATCTCCAGTCTCAATCTCTCCTTTCCTAGCTTAAAAGGTGTTATTCAACAGTATAAAAGCTGGTCCCACTTGCAGTGAACTTTGGAAGCCAACCTGTGGATGAACCAACCATGTAGGACTTCCCCCATTACTGGAAAGGCCCCAACTGCTCACTGCAACTGGGACTGCCCAGCAACAGCAGGAGAAAGGATTTGACAGGAACATCAGAGAAGACAAGGGTGATGGATTTGATCATCTATCCCTTTGGGATCTGCTGCAGTTTAATCAGGTATTTCTCTGGAATGTATCATGTATTGCTAGTACACCTCTGGGGTGCTCTGTGCATGGCTCTGGGGGTGTTTGGAGCTCAACTGGTGTTGAGTTTGCTGCCTGGTTTCTTTTTCCTTCTGCTATTGAGTTTTTGGTTCATCTCGTTTTCCCTTTTATTATATTTATTACTGGTTAGCAGATTTATTTCTTGTTTCCAGCCATGCCACATCCATCCTGCCTCCATAGAAATAGATAATCAAACCTGCATGTGTCCCCTGCTGTGTATTCCCTGTGCTGTGCTGGGTAATTGGCAAAACAAGCCCTTGATGTGTCCTCTCACCTTTTCCACCTGGAGCTTGGACTCACTGAGCTCATTTTCCAGCTGTTTAATCCTGCTGTCCCTCTGCTTCACCTCATGGATGTAGGTCTCCTTGGCCCTGCGCATCTTCTGCTTGTGCCGAAGCTGCATCTCGTTGTATCTCCTGAGGAGGCAGAGGGACAAACATCAGGCTGTGGAATGATTTTGTCCTCAGGGTCCAGAGCAAGGCAGGAGATGTCCAATGGAGCATCTCTGGTATGGAGCCAGGCTGAGAGAGTTGGGGCTGTTCAGCCTGGAGAAGAGAAGGCTCCAGGGGGACCTTAGAGTGCCAGGACCTGAAGGGGCTCCAGGAAGGCAGGGGAAGGTCTGTTCAAAAGGGTTTGTAATGACAGGACAAGGAGTGATGGTTTTAAGCTGGGAAAGGAGAGATTTAGGCTGGAGATTAGAAAAAAGTTCTTTAATCTGAGGGTGATAGATGAGTGGAATGGGCTGCCCAGAGAGGGGGTGGAGGCCCCATCCCTGGAGTCCTTCAAGGTCAGGCTGGATGGGGCTCTGAGCAGCCTGCCCTAGGTAGAGATGTCCCTGCTGGTGTAGGGAGGTTGGACCAGCTGAGCTCTGGAGGTCCCTTCCAGCCTCAAACATTCTCTGATTCTATTTATCCAAGCTCTTCAAAGCCTGAACTGGGAGCCTGAGCCATCTACCCAGCTCCTTGCACAACGAGCATTGACTTCTCAGACTATGTCCCTCACTGATCAGTTTGGGGTTTTTTTTGTTGCATAGATTACATTGTGAAGTGTCAACCAAATGGAAATTGAAGGAAAAGGACCCAAAGCATTCCCCAAACTGACTCCCAGCTTCACAAATCCTTGTGTTTGCTCCTCCCAGCTCAGGGTTATGAAGTCACCAAAATTGGAAGGAATGGGGCAAGGAGAAGCTGTTTATTTGGGTGGGGATGGGGGTGGTTAAGGGGAAGTGCTTGTGCAGGGGGAAAAATGGCCAAAAAAGGGGAATCCTAAACAGGCTGCAGAAGGAGCTACTTCAGTGGGTGCTTCTTAGAGCTACAATGCTGGGGTTAAATATTTCTCTCTATTGACATTTGTGATCATTGTTTTTCTCCTCAAATGGGACAGAAGGGAATATAACATCCAAACAAAAGATAAATCTCTACCATATAAGGGGTATTTGCTTATGTTTGCCCGAAACTCATGACAAAAAGGCTACAGTGCTTCAGATTGGATCAAAAGTGCTCTGAGGAGACATGAGCAGCTCCATGGAGCTTCTCCACCAATGCACAGTGGGGCCCAGCAATGGGCCAAGGGGCAACAAGAGGCACAAACTGGAACCCAGGAGGTTCCATCTGAACAGGAGGAGAAATTTCTTTGGTGTGAGGGTGTTGGAGCCTGGCCCAGGCTGCCCAGAGAGGTTGTGGAGTCTCCTTCTCTGGGGAAATTCCAACCCCTGCACGGCAGCAGGAGTTTGGAGCTAAACTCCTTCCACAGGACAGACAAAAGGGCTGCAGAAGAGTCAAACCAGGCACATAAATGGGAGCTCCTGGGCTGGATTTTGTGTCCACACATACCTGACACACTGATCCTTCTGGTTCAGCAGCCGGATTCCTTCCTCATAAAGGGATTTGTTCTCCTCCTTCAGCAGAGAAATTTGCTCTGAAAGCTTCTGGTTCTCCTTCTGACACTGGAGGTGCTGAAAAACATCTATTTATTATTTCTGTGTGTGTGTCCTCAGCTGCAGGGGCCCCTCTGTCTCATTTCACTCTGGTCTCCAAAGCTTCCCTGTCACAAATCCCAGTGGTTCCCACCACAGAGGTTATCCACCCCTTCTGCCCACCAAGGCCACTGAAAGAAGTGGGAGGGTGGATCTCTCCTTCTCTGGAGAGATTCCAAACCTGCCTGGACACGATGCTGGTCCCCCTGCTCTGGGTGAGCTGCTGGAGCAGGGGGGTTGGAGGAGATGGTCTCCAGAGGTCCCTTCCAACCCCACCATGCTGGGGTTCTGATTCTGAGTCAGCCACTGGCACTTTGGCATCACTTTGGGTGAAGATGACCCACCTATGCTGGAGCTCACCTCACTTGAGTCAGTTTTCCTCTCATCTTCCAGGACATGCAGGGTCTTGGCCTGTAGCTCCACGTGCATCTTGGCCAATGATGCCTCCGTCTCCCGCGAGTGCCGGAGCTGCTGCCTCAGCTCCTCCACCTGCTGCTCCAGGAGCTTCCTGAAACCACCAGGAGCACATGGAAGGATGCAGGAGGTATCTGGGATCATCAATCCCCATGAAATCCCCCAGAAAGGGGGCTATTGACATCTAGAGGGTAAACCAAGCTCCTCCACCTGCTGCTCCAAAGAGCTTCCTAAAACCATGTTGGTGTGACAGTGAGACACTGATGTGGAGGCCAGCCCATGATGTCCCACCATGAGTTCAAGGTTGGCTGTGATCTAAAAACATCACACTGCCCTGGGNTCTCCTTCTGACACTGGAGGTGCTGAAAAACATCTATTTATTATTTCTGTGTGTGTGTCCTCAGCTGCAGGGGCCCCTCTGTCTCATTTCACTCTGGTCTCCAAAGCTTCCCTGTCACAAATCCCAGTGGTTCCCACCACAGAGGTTATCCACCCCTTCTGCCCACCAAGGCCACTGAAAGAAGTGGGAGGGTGGATCTCTCCTTCTCTGGAGAGATTCCAAACCTGCCTGGACACGATGCTGGTCCCCCTGCTCTGGGTGAGCTGCTGGAGCAGGGGGGTTGGAGGAGATGATCTCCAGAGGTCCCTTCCAACCCCACCATGCTGGGGTTCTGATTCTGAGTCAGCCACTGGCACTTTGGCATCACTTTGGGTGAAGATGACCCACCTATGCTGGAGCTCACCTCACTTGAGTCAGTTTTCCTCTCATCTTCCAGGACATGCAGGGTCTTGGCCTGTAGCTCCACGTGCATCTTGGCCAATGATGCCTCCGTCTCCCGCGAGTGCCGGAGCTGCTGCCTCAGCTCCTCCACCTGCTGCTCCAGGAGCTTCCTGAAACCACCAGGAGCACATGGAAGGATGCAGGAGGTATCTGGGATCATCAATCCCCATGAAATCCCCCAGAAAGGGGGCTGTTGACATCTAGAGGGTAAACCAAGCTCCTCCACAAGCTTCCTAAAACCACGGTGGTGTGACAGTGAGACACTGATGTGGAGGCCAGCCCATGATGTCCCACCATGAGTTCAAGGTTGGCTGTGATCTAAAAACATCACACTGCCCTGGGCAACATTGAGGGTAGAAAGAAATTGGGACATCCTGGTTGTCCTCATGCCCCAGTAGCACATGGAAGGATGCAGGAGGTATCTGGGATCATCAATCCCCATGAAATCCCCCAGAAAGGGGGCTGTTGACATCTAGAGGGTAAACCAAGCTCCTCCAAAGCGCTTCCTAAAACCACGGTGGTGTGACAGTGAGACACTGATGTGGAGGCCAGCCCATGATGTCCCACCATGAGTTCAAGGTTGGCTGTGATCTAAAAACATCACACTGCCCTGGGCAACATTGAGGGTAGAAAGAAATTGGGACATCCTGGTTGTCCTCATGCCCCAGTAGCACATGGAAGGATGCAGGAGGTATCTGGGGTCATCAATCCCCATGCACAAGAAAGGGGATTGTTGACATCTAGAGGGTAAACCAAATCTCTGAGCTGCTAGGAGAGGCCACACACCTTCTGAGGCAGCTGAAGCCTCCCAAAAATCTTTTAAATCTCCTAGAAAAGGGATCCTGTGGAGCTGAGGAGCCAGGGCCAGCCAGGGAGCTGCAGGAGGGAGCTCACCCCTCCCCTCCACACACAGCACAGGTCTCACCCAGCTCTGGTACCTTTTCAGCTGCTCCTCATGAAGTTGTTGCTGCACACGAGCTTCATTTTCTCGAGCCTCCTTCAATTCCTCCTCCAGGAGCTTCTTGTCTGAGACCCTGGCCTCTGCCAGCAGCAGCTGGTGTTGGGAATCCTTCAGCTTTTGCTGGAGCTTTGAAATCTCGGATTAAAATTGGACATGGGTTAAACTTTCTGAATTTATAACTCCTTGGATTCAGATCCCTTTAATCCCTCAGTAACTGAATCACAGGGATCAAAGATTTACTTTCTTCTACTCAAAAGTATTTCTGTCTGTGTGTCAAAGTCCATTACAGGCAAAACCTTCCCAACAGCTGCTGGATTTTGGCTCAGACCCCATGTCATGAATTAGCAATGATCCTTTTTACACCTCATTGGATCCTGCACGCTCCAGAACTGAACCCAATGACTAGGGCAGGAATGTGGCAGAGTTGGTGCTGTGGAAATCAGGAGCTTTTGCAATTTGCCCCGTAGCAAAGAGCAGCAAATCTCCTCAGCCACACGACCTGGGCTCCCTGTGCCTCCCAGCCCTATTTTCAGAGATAGTGAGCACTGGAGACAGGAGCTGAGCCATCAGATTTGGCTCCTATTACCTTGATTATGCTCCCACTAACAACAGATATTTTTCCTAAAATATTTAGCCAAGTGACCTCAAAATGGACCAGACTTCAGGGAGACAATTCAGTTCTTCATTTTTCTGAACTACAGCTGCATAAACTGCTACAAACACCCCTCCTGTCAACTCACCCTGACCAGTTAGTTACCTTTTTCTGTGCTTCAGATACTTTGGATTTCTCCTGGGCAAGTTTCTCCTGCAGGCTGCTCTGCAGTTTATCAGCCTGGGAGCACTTCAGCAGCTCCTGTTCCAGTTCTCTGACCTTCTGCTGGCTCTTTTCCCACTGTGCTGAGAGAGAGGAGCAGGTTTCAGTGGTGTCCAAGAGCTTTGCCCGGGCGTGTTTCAGCTCAGCTTTGACCTGAGTTGCAAAAGAAGAAATAATCAAGTTTTCAGGGGATAGATGAAGTGCAGTGGCCAGGAAAGGGGCACCAGGATTACCCAGGAATGAGAGAGAATAGAAGAGAAATAGAATGTTTCAGGCTGGAAGGGACCTCCAGAGCTCAGCTGGTCCAACCTCCCTACACCAGCAGGGACATCTCTACCTAGGGCAGGCTGCTCAGAGCCCCAGCAAGCCTCACCTTGAAGGACTCCAGGGATGGGGCCTCCACCCTCTCTCTGGGCAGCCCATTCCACTCATCTATCACCCCCAGATTAAAGAACTTTTTTCTAATATCCAGCCTAAATCTCTCCTTTCCCAGCTTAAAACCATCACTCCTTGAAATGTGAGTACAGTGCCCACAAAGGTTTATTTGCAGGCAGCACAATTCCCATCAAGCTGACTCTGAGAGCCCCAAGTCCTGCACCATCAAATCTAAAATCCGTTGAAATCAGCCCCTCAGAGCTCTCCCTGCTCTGTTCCTACCTTGGTGCACTCCTGCTGGAGCAAGAGGTTTTGCTTCTGCAGGTCCATGTTCTTCTCCCTCTCATGTCTCAGCTCCCTCTCAGCTGAGCTGCACAAGTTCTGGACTCGCCGCAGGTCCCGCCGCAGCTGCTGCAGCTTCTCCTCCTGCTGCTGGGACCTCTCCTCAGACAGGCTCTGCAGGAACAAGCAAAACCACCAAGGGTATGTGGAAATTAACTCCAAGGATGGATAAAGACCAGTCAGAAGGGTGGCAGTAGGATTTGAGGGCATTAAGTAGGAGATGGGTAAAGCCAGGCGAGCGTTTCTCCTACCCTGCACTATCTCCTGCTCCCTGCCCTGTCCATCCCCTCAGAGAAATCAACACAACTCTTGAGGCTGAGGGAGAAAATGCAGTAACATGAATTGAGGGGACAAATCCCTCTTCAAACTGACCAAGGTTCAAAACCCTGGTTCAAACCCACCCAGGTTACTCCTGACTCTCGTGCCAGAGTCTCACCGCAGCCCCTAAGCAGAAGCACATCCAGCCATGAGGAACATCCATCCAGCAGGAATGAGGTGAGTCACAGAATCACAGAGTGTCAGGGGTTGGAAGGGACCTCCAAAGATCATCCAGTCCAACCCCCCTGCCAGAGCAGGGTCACCCAGAGCAGGTCACACAGGAACATGTCCAGGTGGGTTTGAATGCCTCCAGAGATGTGGCAGTGGGACATGAACAGACAAGCTGGCACAAGATGCCAGCAGCCTGGACACCAGGAGGTGGTCACCAATGGTCTGTGATGGCTTCCAGAAGAGAATTGAGCTCTTTGGGTCACCCATCTTCTTGCAGTGCCTTGTACACAGACTAAAAGCTTTTCCCATGTTGAACGTACCAAACTCCTTCCCAGCATCACCTCCAGCCACTCCTTGATCTGCATTCCCACTTTGGGATCAGAAGAAATCCACTGAAGATCCAACTTCCCTCAGATAAATCCCCAGATAAAGGGATATCTTGATCCAGCACTGTGGGATCCATCAATGTCATTTGTCCTCGAGATCAGTTGGGTTCTGTGGGGTCTTCCCCCACCTGCTCCTATTGGGAGCCTTTCCAGCATCTCCTCCACACCTTGGATCTTGCTTTGGTCTGCTCTGACTGTACAGATTTGCTGCTTCTTGCTCTCAGGAGGACTCTGATCCTCTCCTTTCCACTCCCCCTCCTGCCTACAGGTCACCCTCTTCCTTTCCAAACTCTTGAGTATCATCCTTGCTCCTCCTTGGCCTCCCTATCCTGGTTAACTTCAGCATTCCTCCCTTTTTTGGCAGAGATCAAACAGTTTTAGATCCAACAGTAAGAAAAGTGAACAAACTGCATTTAAAACACAGCTAAAAGTGGTGACAAGGAGGGTAGAGCAGCTGCAGAGCAGGAACTGAGACACGGGCACAGCAAAACCCAGCTGATATCATGGAATCCCAGACTGGTGTGGGGGGGAAGGGACCTTTCTAGGTCATCTAGTGCAACCCCCCTGCAGTGAGCAGGGACATCTGCACCTAGAGCAGGTTTTGAGCTGCCACTGAGGCAGCAGTTCATAGAATCACAGAATTGTCAGGGTTGGAAGGGACCTTCAAGATCATCCCGTTCCAACCCCCCTGCCATGGCAGGGACACCTCCCACTAGAGCAGTTGCTCACAGCCCCAGCCAGCCTGGCCTGCAAAATGTCCAGGGATGGGGCTTCCAGCACCTCTCTGGGCAACCTGGGCCAGTGTCTCCCCACCCTCCTGGGCAACAACTTCTTCCTAACGTCTCATCTCAATCTCCCCACCTCTAGTTTTGACCCATTCCCCCCAGTCCTACCACTACCCGACAGCCTCAAAAGTCCCTCCCCAGCTTTCTTGTAGCCCCCTTCAGATCCTGGAAGGCCACAAGAAGGTCCCCTCAGAGCCTTCTCTTCTCCAGCCTGAACAACCCCAACTCTCAGTCTGTCCTTGTAGCAGAGGAGCTCCAGCCTCTGATCATCCTCGTGGCCCTTCTCTGGACACGTTCCAGCACGTCCAGATCTTTCTTGTCCGAGGGGCTCCAGAACTGGACACAGAGCTCCAGGTGGGGTCTCACAAGGGTGGATAGAGGGGGAGAATCCCCTCCCTCATTCAGTTCACCCAAATTCCCTCTAGGTCCAAGAACACCACGGAAGGGAACGATGACATTCCTCATTTCCAGACTTTTCCCCCAAGGACACCAGTCAAGGTCCTCTCCCCACTGCCTGCTAACACCACAGGACTGGTTTCCAGTCCACTTTAATGAGGTTCTGCCATTAAATTAGTGACAAAAACCCATCCCAGTGCAGATGGCAGAGCTGCCCATACCTGTTTAAGGCTCCCCTCTATTCTCCCAGGGAGAATCCTGGTGTCCCTGTGCTCCTGGCTTTGGTCCATCCCTGCAGGCTCATCCCCCTGCTCCCGGGCAGCCAGCACAGCTTGTTTGAGCTGGGCAACTTCTTCCAGCAACAACTGCTTCTCTTCATTGCTCTCCTTCAGCTGCTGCTCCAGCTCCTCCCTCTTCTTGGTGCTTTCTAGCAATTCAGAACTTAAAGGAGAAAGAGGAGAGAGGTGACTACACATAGCCAAGGACAGGAGAGTCCAGTGAAATGCTCAAGGTAACACTCAAGTGTTCCAGGAGGCTTCAAAGGGGGTTTAATGAGTGCAGCAGCTCTGGGCAAGGATCAGTCTCTCCTGGAGGCTGACCCACAAAAAAACAGTCTGTCCAAAGGGTCACTGGTTAGCAGGTTAACTGCTGGCTCAGGAAACCCTCACAGGGGGCCAGAGGAGCTGGTCTGGGCTCACAAGTGGCACAGAAGCACTTGCACAACACCTCAGGTCTCCTGATTGAACTGACTTATCTCAGTCCAAATTAATGTCTTTATAAACTCACCTACTTGCCTAATCATAGAGTGTTTTAGTTTGGAAGGGACCTCCAGAGCTCATCTGGTCCAACCTCCCTACACCAGCAGGGACATCTCTACCTAGGGCAGGCTGCTCAGAGCCCCAGCAAGCCTGACCTTGAAGGACTCCAGGGATGGGGCCTCCACCACCTCTCTGGGCAGCCCATCCCACTGATCTGTCACCCTCAGATTAAAGAACTTTTTTCTCATATCCAGTCTAAATCTCTCCTTTCCCAGCTTAAACCCATCACTCCTTGTCCTACCATTACAAACCCTTTTGAACAGACCTTCCCCTGCCTTCCTGCAGCCCCTTCAGGTCCTGGAAGGTCACTCTAAGGTTCCCCTGGAGCCTTCTCTTCTCCAGGCTCTTCTCCTGGCTCTGCTTTATCTCAGTCCCAAGTTCTCCAGGTCACTGAGCTGGCTGCAAGCACACTGCATTTCATCCAAGCTTTTAGTTACTACTGAGATCCTCAGCACGGATGATGCTCCAACTCCAAATTCATATTGATCTACAGAGAAAAGGGAGCCAGGGGAACTCTAAAAGATCTTTATTTCCAACCCCAATGTCCTCTGACACCTGCCCTCCAAGGAAAACAGAAACCCACAGCAGGAGGCATCTCAGCAGCTGCTGGCAGCAGTTGGCCCCATGGAGCCCAAGTCCATGACTGGAGGTTTTTTGGGACCATCTTAATTCAAAACCTGCCTCACTCCAACAGCAGCCTCCTCATTTGTGTTATTTAGAACCTGAAATAGGTGCAGAAAAAAAAGATTTACTCCTGACTGACCATGATGTTGTTCAGGGAAATGCTTATTCACCAAAACCTCTCCAGAGAGACCATGACCTGGGGAGGAAGACTCAAAGCTGCTGTGCCCATTTGTGCCAGAAGCAGCACTATGGAGATGTTTAAAAGACTTAAAAAAATAAAAGAGCCAAAGATAAGGAGCAGAAAGTCCCACAAGGCCTTGCCAAGCTTTACCAGAGCATTTCTTGTTCATCCCTCAAGCTTTTGATCTGTTCTTCCAAGGACACTACTTTAGCCACCTGCTCTTCACATCTCTTCTCCTCTGTACATAGATCTTCGTGTTCCTGCTGCAGTTGGTCCATCTGTTGGAGTTCAGAGACCTGGAAGGTCAGAAAACACCAACACTGTGATTTTCTTTGGTCTCTTGGAAAGCTTTTGAGCAGCATAAGGCAACCTGGGGGCTCCAAGCCATGGCTTGTGATTCTGTAGAGAAATTATGGCAGTTCTTCACCCTTGAAGATACATGCACAAGTCCTTTTTTCTGCATCCAAGTTGTTGTGTGTAAACTATCAGCAAGTCACATTTCTTTATGGGATTTCATCCTTCTGTTGCCCATCTGTGGTTCTCAGGGATTTGTATCACATGTCACATCTCTTTACAAAACTAACAACTCCTGGGACACAGGAAGGGCACAAGGTGTGGACAGAGCATCCTCCATCCAAGTCAAACCCAAACAACCTTCCATGGATGGCTGCTCTCCTCTTCCAACATCACCTCTGGAACATCAACAGCACCAAAACCTCATTTTGCCTGGAAAAGACCTTTAAGATCATCAAATCCAGCCATTAACCCAGCACCACTAACCCATGGCCCTCAGCACCACATCGCCACACCTTGGAAACCCCTCCAGGGATGGGGACTCCACCACTGCCCTGCCCAGCCTGGCACAGCCCTTCACAGCCCCAAACAACAACAAATTGTTCCTCATCTCCAACCTCAACCTCTCCTGGGGCAACTTGGGGCTGTTTCTCTTGTCCTGTTACTTGTTCCTTGGGAGAAGAGCCCGACCCCACCTGGCTCCAACCTCCTTGCAGGGAGTTGTGCAGAGCCAGAAGGTCTCCCCTGAGCCTCCTTTGCTCCAGGCTCAGATGTAATTCAGCCCTAACTAAAAGTCTGGAAAAAGCTTTCTCCCCTCAAGTGTTTAAAAGAAAAGAGGAGAGTTCCAAACAAATGCAAAGAGCTCCCTCCACAGCATCAGTTCCTAGCACACCATTAAAATTCACAAGAACAAAATCATTATCCATTATCCAACTGAGTCACCCACTCTGTGTTGGACACCCTGACAAGCACAACATCAAACCACCTCAAACCCTGACCTCCAGGTGTGGATCACCCATGGGATGACCTCATGCCAAGGGAATTCCCAGCACTCTGTTGGGAAATGATTCATCCCAGTCCAGCTGCTCTATCAGAAGGGAACAGACCCATTGGAGGAGTCAGGAATCCCAAACACAGGCTAAGTCCTCAATATTAAAGATTATTTCAGTCTAATGTGGCTACTGGATTTCATCTTGTGGTCCCTTTGACAGAAAAAGGGGGGGAAAAGGACAGAAAAAGGGGGGGAAAAGGACAGAAAAAGGGGGGGGAAAGGACAGAAAAAGGGGAGGAAAAGGACAGAAAAAGAGCCCTCTCCTTAAGTAAGACCATTGCCCAACTGCTGCCTGAACTACAACCAAACGTAGAGGGATATATGATTTGGATTAAAAGGTCCCTGGATTATAGGTTGAATTATTGGGATGTAAAGGTTAAAGAGTGACTCTTCCCCTTTTCCCCCCAAACAGACAATTTCTTTTCATGTCCCCTTCCTAACCCACTCCCTGGCCAGGCATGGTCTGCATCCCCAGCTCCTACAATGTCAATTTGTTGTCTAAGAGCCTTGTCCTCTAGATGCCACTGTTCCTCCAGGAAGACTCTTGTGTATGTCCAGTTGCAGCAGTAGTTCAGGACTTCCACTGGTTTTTACTTATGTTAGGAAAGTGATAACTCCCAGCTGGTTTTAGGCTCCTCAGAGGGCTAAAAATTTGGTTTGTAATAGATAAAACACCCCATTCTTTGCCAGTCTCCCTCAGGTCCCTCTTGTCTGTCTGATCCACACCACAAACCCACAGCTCTCCTGAACTTTTAGCCTGATTTTCATAGACTCATAGAATTGTCAGGGTTGGAAGGGACCTTAAAGATCATCCAGTTCCATGGGCAGGGACACCTCCCACTAGAGCAGTTGCTCACAGCCCCAGCCAGCCTGGCCTTCAACATGTCCAGGGATGGGGCTTCCAGCACCTCTCTGGGCAACCTGGGCCAGTGTCTCCCCACCCTCCTGGGCAACAACTTCTTCCTAACATCTCATCTCAATCTCCCCACCTCTAGTTTTGACCCATTCCCCCCAGTCCTACTATTTTCAGCCCTTTTCCTGCCTCTGCCTGTGCCAGCCCTTGTGCAATTCTGCTGGCACCACACACCCACCCTCCTCTATGGCCCAGCTGGAAGATGAGGGCACCAGCAACTCCTCCCAGCAGAGTCAAACCCACCAGAACTCTGCCCAGCAGTTAAAGTGCTTCAAGCAAAGTCTACTGAGGTCCTCAGGGCACATAAAAAGCAGTGTCAGGATCTCAGCAAGCTGCTCACATAGACTCTTACATGTTCTGATTTCTTATATTCTGGTTAGGGAAGATTAAAGGGGACTCATGTTAAAAAGATTCAGAATTAACCTCAGAAAAGCAACTCCAGCTAACAGGTAACCCTGGTGCTGCTCTGCAGGGGGGTCTGGGATCAAATCCACAAGTGCCCTGCCATGTGTGGCACAGGGAGATGATCATGAGCCTCATGGTCATCTATATAATAATATACCTAAGTCTGGACTAATAATAAATACCTAAGTCTGACAAGCTCCTCTCTGCCCTCTCAAGTAGGGGGCTTGGGCTACAAACTTGGAATTATTGTTTTCTTCTTAGATTCTTTGAAAGGAAAAGGAAATTATGGAGTTTGAAACAGTTCCATGAACACAGATGGGTTTAAAACCATCTCCCAAAGAAGCTGGACTAGAGAAATGCATCACAAGAGGTCAAGCAACACACCTGGGGGTGTTTTATGGAGTCACCAAAGGCAAATGCCTCCTGCAAAGGGTCCTCCTGTGGGGGTGACACGTACCTCACTGCCCAGTATCTTCTTCTCAGGCTTCAGATCCTCTCGTAACAGCTCCAGCTCAGATGCCAGTTGCTTCCTCCATTCTCTCCTCTCCCCCAGCTGACTCCCCAGCTTCTCTATTGTCTCCTGACAGCTTTCCAGCATCTGCAACAAGCAGGATGAAGAGTCACTCCCACCACCTCATTTATTCTAGTGAAAGAGGAACAAATGGCAGAAAATGTGTCTTCTAGGAAAAGAAGGCTGGGAAAAATGGTTCTCAGAATCACAGAATGTCAGGGGTTGGAGGGTCCTCCAAAGATCATCCAGTCCAACCCCCCTGCCAGAGCAGGATCACCCAGAGCAGGTCACACAGGAGCGCGGCCAGGGTGGTTTTGAATGTCTCCAGAGAAGGAGACTCCACAACCTCCCTGGGCAGCCTGGGCCAGGCTCTGGCACCCTCACCAGGAAGAAGGTTCTTCTCCTATTGATGTGGAACCTCCTCTGCTCCAGCTTGCACCCATTGCCCCTTGTCCTATCATTAGATACCATAATGTTGGTGTGTGAGCTGCTCTCCTCCATGGACATCCATCTCTCTTGCCTGAGCTGATGAGCAAACACTCAGAGGACAGTGACCAAGCAATTCACAGGAGATGCTCATTTAATGTCTCTTTAAACCTCTCACCTCTTGCATCTCTTGTGCTCCAGATGGTTCCTGCTCCTCCCCACTCAGCTCAGTTCTGTTCTTCTGCACGTCGAGTGACTCTGCTTCTAGACTGGGGATCTTAACACAGACAAACCACAAGTTAAACCAAACCAGCACCCACAACTGGGACTACAAGCACAGCTACTACTAAACTGCTGCTTGTGCTGCTCTTACAGGACAAGCTCCATGTTTGGAAGGGAGGAGCAGGAGTGGGGGTGGAGAGCTGCCAGCCTGGGCTGGCTCCTGCTCACATCTTCCCTCCTGCTGCTGCAGAGGGTGATGGAGTCAGCCAAGGCTGGGACAGAAAATTAAAGAACTCTGCTCCACAGAAGGAGAGGAAGGACCCAGACACATGGGGAAAAGGCCTCCACAGCCTGTGGGTCTTCTGCGTGCTGCTCTCCCAGCTAGAAGACCCCAGGAGACCCTTCCCCAGGCTGATGCAGTCCCTGCTGTTGGTCTCATCCAAGCAGATGTTTGGTCTGGCCCACCAGGACTTGTCCTGGTCCCTCCACCCCCCAAAGGGGGTTGTAACACCCTCCTGTGAGGCTTCAAGGACTTGAGCCAGCAAACACTGACCTCTGTGCTTCTCCTGGCCCAGAAGAGTGTCTGGACAAGTGCTCACTCTGCATTTGCTCCATCCCCTTGGGGTGTCCACCCTTGTGGGGGATCTCATGGGAACAATTATCAGTCCTGTAGTTTTGATGGGCTTACAGGGGCAGGGAGCAGCCCCAGCTTCTCCTCCTTGTCAGGGTTCCTGCAGAGCCTTTTGAACAACCCAAGTCTTGGCACCCAGCTCTGCTCTGCCAGCACAGTGCTCCAGCCTCTCCTCTCAGCTCCTTATGCTCAGGAGAGAGTTTGTGCTGGTTTTCTTATTTCTAAACCACCCAGCTGGTCTCCCCTTCCACTGAAGGAGGCTGCAGAGCAAGCAGGGACATTGGAAGGGGATGAAGTCCAGCTGCAGATGAAATCCAGCTTCATCTGTGCACAGCACACCCAGACAGGCACCACCCACCCATCCTGGGGAGCGTGTGGTGAAGCACAGAAGATCACAGAGTGTCAGGGGTTGGAGGGACCTCCAAAGATCATCCAGTCCAACCCCCCTGCCAGAGCAGGATCACCCAGAGCAGGGCACACAGGAACACGGCCAGGGGGGCTTTAAACATCTCCAGAGAAGGAGACTCCACAACCTCCCTGGGCAGCCTGGGCCAGGCTCTGGCACCCTCACCACGAAGAAGTTTCTTCTCCTATTGATGTGGAACCTCCTCTGGTCCAGCTTGCTCCCCTTGCCCCTTGTCCTATCACTGGCTGTCCCTGAGCAGAGCCTGGCTCCATCCTCCTCACACTCTCCCTTTACAGATTTATAACCATTAATGAGGTCCCCCCTCAGGCTCCTCTTCTCCAAGCTCAAGAGCCCCAGCTCCCTCAGCCTTTCCTCACCAGGGAGATGTTCCACTCCCTCCATCATCTTTGGGAGATCTTTGATGCCTCATGCCTTTCTCACCCTCCTTTCTTCATAATTCAGAGATGATTTTGCTTTCACTGACAGGCTTCAGGCACAAGGTGGCTCTCTTGGAGCTCCCACCAGGGAACCATCTCTAACAGAGGAAAGCTGCTGCCATGAGCAACCTGCTCTAGTGGGAGGTGTCCCTGCCAGGGCAGGGGCTTGGAACGAGATGATCTTTGAGGTCTCTTCCAACCCAAACCATCCTATGATTCTATGATGTTACCCAGTCAAGGTGTTAAAAGGAAACCAGGAGTGAAACCCCCAGGCCTCTTAAGAGAAGAGCTAGAGGGCAACAAACCCCCCTCCTCTTAGAATCATAGAATTGTCAGGGTTGGAAGGGACCTTCAAGATCATCTTGTTCCAACCCCCCTGCCATGGGCAGGGACACCTCCCACTACATCAGTTGCTCACAGCCCCAGCCAGCCTGGCCTTCAACATGTCCAGGGATGGGGCTTCCAGCACCTCTCTGGGCAACCTGGGCCAGTGTCTCCCCACCCTCCTGGTGAGGCCTCACCTTGCACCACTAGAGGCTGGTTTGGGGCTCAGCAGGACACTGGAGCTGTGGGAGGGCTCTCAAAAGCTCAGCAAAGCTCCTCTTCCCACCCCCAGGCAGGTTTTGGCCATGGAGCTGATGTCCAGCTGTGCACTGCCACCACATTGCTGCTTTTTCCTCCGAGCCACTAACTTTGAAGCAGTGAAGCTGTGCCCCAAGAGCCACGCCAGCAGCACAACAATGCTCACACTGTGTCCTGCTGTCCCCGTTCTCACTCAGTGGCCTAATCAGCCAAAGATTCTTGTAGGCATGCCAGGAGAAAAGCCTCCCAAGTCCCTCTCACATGGGGCAGGCTGGCAAGCACCCAGCAGAGCTGCTCTGCCAGGCTCCAGTGCCCTGGTCTCCAAGAGTCCTTCCCCTCATTGCTTCCAAGGCACCTAAAAGTCCCTTGGGGGGTGCAGCCCTGCAGCTGAGGATCTAACCAAGGGTTAACCCACCTCCTCTTCCCTCCAACCCCCTCATCTCTGTCTCTGTTCCAGCTGGAGCTCCTCTCCTGGCTACTCAGAGCTCCCCATGTGTCCACCCAGCATCCCCCCTTCCCAGGGGTCTGCTTGACAACAGGCTGAGCAAAAGAAAAAAAGGGGATTCCTCCAAACTCCTTTGATTTGTGGAGGGTTGTGTTTGTCCTGACCCAGGGAGAAACGTTTTAGCATGTGCTGAACAAACCCTGATGCCAACAAAAGACCTCTGGCCATTGCCACCAGAGCCAGCCCTTGGTTCCTCAGCTGTGCCCTTAGAAACGTGGGGGCCTCTGGCATCCTCCAGAGGTATTTGAACAGCCTCCCCTCTGTTCCATGGTATTTAGAGACTTCTCCCTCACAGCCAGAGGTTGCTGACAAGCCATTTGTCTTTTCCTCCTCTGTAGAATTCCTCGTGGGGACGTGTGGCTCCTTCAGCAGCCACATGGGAGAGGTCTTCTCACTTCTACTGCCTCCTGCATCATGTTTTGACACACCAGCAAGTGGCTGGACCCATCTGAGCACTGCTCACTCCTGACTGAAAACCTCTGTGTGCCCTTCCATGGTGTCCAGGTGCAGCCCAGATGAGTGGTGTCCCCCAGGGATCCATACTGGGGCCAGGGCTGTTTAACATCTTCAGCAATGACACAGTGAGATCAAGGGACCCACAGCAAAGGTGCAGATGACACCAAGCTGAGAGGGGTGGGATCCATTCAGAGGGAGCTGGACAAGCTGGAGAAGTGGAATCTCCTGAAGTTCAACAAGGCCAAACACAAGGTCCTGCTCCTGGGTTGGGGACCCAGTAATGATGCTCCACAACTGCTGCAAACTGGTCTCTCTGGGGGCCAAGCAGTGACAAACCAGTCCATAAGTGCCCTTGTTCCTCACAGAGCCACCTCCAGAGGGGTGGAGAGTCCATCCAGTAAATGGAGGCTCAAGACCACCCTCACAAAGGCAACATCAGGCTGAGAAGCTTCAGCAAGAACAATTCATCCTTGCTGAAAATGTGGATGGAGATGGCTCAGGTGGTGTTGCAAGGAGGCTTCCAATGTTGCCATGGTTCTGGTAAAGCAGATCATCAACATGGTGCTTCACCTTCCCTGAGCTTCCCTGATGATCACATGAAAGAGTGGAAACCACAAAGACTTTGTTTCTATCAATCTCCTTTAGTCAAAGGATGATCTGAGTGGGTTTGTCCCTATTAAAAGGAAAAGCTCCAGGTTGCCCTGGGTTGAGGGTGCCCAAAATGAAGTAGGACACGGGTTAGAAAGAGGCTGGTGAGACCACATCTTGATCAAGATTGAGGAGAACTTCTCCAGATGGATCAGAGCTCTTCAGAAAGGTGTGTCCAGCCATGCCTGCCCCACTCAACAGTGGGTGCTGCACCAAGAGGTGATGAGAGAAACTCATTGTCCCCTCAAATCCAGTATCTTCAGCAGAGGTGTCCCCAGGCAGTGCAGATCATGGCCTCCCACATCCAGAAGCATCTCAGTGTTGACACAGGTTGACAAGCCTCCAAGATGGGGAAAAGTCCAAGTGCAATCTTTTGTCACCAGCATGATTAACAGGGGACCCTGTCTGGGATCAAGAAGCATTTGTCTCACACTGACCAGTTTAATCTGTTGGACACATCTGGAGAGGGGTTTGGGATTCAGGTCCAGGTTGAGGGACAACTGATGAGCTTCAGGAAAACCTCTTCTGAGCCTCAGGTGGACTTGGGGCTTCCTGGAATGTGCAGGAACCACAGGCAGAAGGAACAACCATCCAACATGGAAAAGCAGGAGACCAATCCTGATGTCCATCAGGAGCACTGATGCCATCTAGATCACCCTCTTAGGGGAAATCCCAGCTCCTAAGCCACAAAAGCTCCAGAATAAAAAGCTGAAACTTGAATTTGAAACAAGGTTTTACTTCAGCTCAGCCAAGAAATGGAAGAGTGCAGAGCCCAGACATCCAGGAAGGCTCCATGGGAAGGGACCATGGCCTCACCCCACTCCTGGGGATGCAGGAGGTACTGACCTCTACTTGCCCAGGCACCAAGGAGGGGGCCAGGAGCTGGAAAAGACAAAGCTGGGGGGGATCTGCACCTCCAAACAAGCATCTTTTACTCACTGCTGGAATTTTTCCCTTCTTTCCCCCTCTTTCCTGAAGCCAGCAGACTTGGCTTAGTTGCATTTCTTGCCCAACTCAAGGAAGCAGCTGCAGATTCAGCTCAAACATCATTTACTAATTAGTGTGCAGAGAGAAAAGCAGCAACTGTATTTCTCCCATTCCTTCCTTACCTTCTGGTGAAGTCCTTCCACCTCACCCTCCAACTGCTCCTTCTCCTGCTTGCTCTGGGTCTGTATCTCTCCCAGGATTGACTCCAGCTCTTCACTGTGCTCCACCAGCCCCTCGTGCTCCTGCTCCAGCTTCTGCAGCTTGTGGAGGAGCTGTGAGTTCCTGCTCTCCATGGTCTCCATCACCTCTCGGCACCTACACACCAAAGACCAACATCAGCAAGGCCACAACTGCTCCAACAAGCCCAAACCTCTCACCACTGGAGAGGAAGAGCCAGGGTGGTTCCCCCTATGGAATATTTCTGTGCTGGTTTCCAGTCTCACATCCAGCACCACCTGGGCCTGCTCTTCTTTTGGTGGCCATGGAGGGGGCTTGGTGGTGATGGGCTCTACACAAGGAATGATGAAGATCTGGGCAGAGAAGTGGTCAGGCACTAGGAACAGCAAATTCAGCTCCTTGAGGTGGGGGGAGATTCTTGGGAATGTGGAGGGATAAAGCCAGGAGGATGGGATCAAGCCCCTTTTCCTCCTTCAACCTGCTCAAAGAGGGGCAGCAGCTTCCTCAGCAGCCACAGGAGAATGAAGCTTTGACCTCCCTTCAAAATCCTGGTTTATATATTTAAAGTTTGGAAGCCAAGAGCTTTGGTACATCCCTGGAGAGCAGCCAAAGCCAGAGAAACCTTCCCAGCAGCAAAACAGTTTCGAAAGCAACACTTTGTCTGCAGAGAGGCACAAAAGCCCAACCCTGCCCTTTTAGGAAAGCAATAAAATGGGGAAAATGTCAGGGAAGAGCCCCTGTTCCTGATACTGAGGGCTGCAGACCCACCCAGGGCTGCATCACCTCCAAAAGTCCTATTTGGGAGCACTCCCTTCAGCCTTTGTGCCCTTGGCACAAGAGAAAATTAAAAGGTTAACACATAATTAAGACTGAACAAAGCCAGTCCCAGAGTATCTAAAGGATCCAGTGCCCAAACCCACCCTGCAAGACCAGGTACCAACACCAGAGCACCAGATGAGCCACCCTGAACATAAAATAGATGAAGGATTTCTACACTGCTCACCTTTTATGAAGTGTTTCACTACCCTGACATCTCTCATCTTGGTCTGGGCCAGCTCTGCCTGAGATGCAGGTTCCTTCAGCCCTCCCTTCATCCTTTGTGCCCTTGTCACAGGAGAAAATGAAGAAGTTAACACATAATTAAGGCTGAACTCTTTGCACAATGTGATTCCAGAGCTAGGAACACAATTCCAGGCACTGGCCCAGGCTGCCCAGGGGGGTGGTGGAGTCACCATCCCTGGAGGGGTTCAACAAACAAGGAGATGTGGTGCTTGGGGACATGGTCGGGGGGTCAGGGAGATGCTGGACAAAGGGTGGACTTGATGATCCTGGAGGTGAGGTTGCTGGGGTGAGGGGTCTCCTGCTCTTGCTCAGGCTCCTCCTGACCCTGCTCCTCTTAATGGTTTCATGCCCTCTTGCACTCTTTAATTAAAAAGTCTGTAATTCTGGGTGAGCTATTTAAGCCAGACCCCAAATAAATGTTGGGTGCCAAATAAAATCAGAGAATCATAGAATTGTCAGGATTGGAAGGGACCTTAAAGATCATCTAGTTCCAACCCCCCTGCCATGTCCACCTTTAGCCTGTATCTGGGGCTGAACTCCAGCAGTTGCTCCATCACCTGATGAACCCTCCCCAGCAGAGAGGGGGGATCTGGAAAAGGAGAGATAACCCATGAGTTGATATGAAAATGGATTTAATGAAAGAAAAATAAACCAATGCCCATAAAAAGTGTATAAAGTTAAACTCAGCCCAGGGAATGTCACACTGAAAGGGAAAGGGGTCCTGAAGAGCAAGAGAAGGAAGGGGAGCAGGAGGAGAAAGAGGAGCAGGAGAAGGAAGGGGTGCAGGAGGAGAAAGGGGAGCAGGAGAAGGAAGGGGAGCAAGAGAAGGAAGGGGAGCAAGAGAAGGAAGGGGAGCAAGAGAAGGAAGGGGAGCAAGAGAAGGAAGGGGAGCAAGAGAAGGAAGGGGAGCATGGTCAGGAGGTCCCCCACCCTCAGCAACCTTCCCCCTTTATCCTGAGCACGACATTTCTGGTCTGGGAGACACCTCTGAGCAGCTCTGGGCACTGCCCTGGCTGACTCCAAACTGATTCTATCCCAGCAAAACCAGGACACCCCAAAGATCCACATGAAGACACTGGTGGGTACCATCTTAAGTCAACAGACTTTATCTACACATTGGGCAGCAGAAATCCTATGTCACACCCACACAGGATGGGCCCAGGGGTATGTAGAGAGGAGAGCACAAACATTTCTGTGCCACAAGTCCCCACAGTGTAGGGGTTCAATGTTTCCTCCATTTGCTCTCTAGAACCACCACCAAAAAGCCCCTGAAGGTACCTGCAGTGAGGATGCTGCGAGTTCCTCGGTCTCCCTGGGCACAGGCAGAGGGAGTCCTTGCTTCTCACTCTTCTGGTACTCACTGATCTCCTCTTTGAGCTGTTCAACCTTCAAAGGGAAAACACTTGCTTTTAGTTTTGGTGAATGCTCAGCTGGCTGTCCTAGAGAGTCAAGATTCCCCTTAAACTTGCTGCAGATAAAAAGCAGATTTATTAATGTTAACAACGCAGCTTGAGGGGTTGGTTGAGATCCTGTGGCTGCTCCAGCTGCTGGCCTCAGACTATTTGGAGAATTAAATTGAGTTTTCAGGGTCCTGCACTGCCAGCCCTAAAGCACACACCCAGTTTGAGCACCCACAGCCCCCTCCATGAGGCACCAAATGCTTCCTACACTGAAGGATGCTACAGGAGCTGAGTGTTGGATATTTATTCCCAAAGTTCATGAAAGATCAGAAAGGCAGCTCTGGAAAGACTCACTCTAGAAAAGAGAAGGGGAAAGAGAGTGCAGGGCAGGTTCAGGAGCAGGGCTGAAGGTCAGGAGCCAGCCCAGGAGCCCCAGCAGCAGGAGGTGGGTACTCACCAGGTCAAGGAAAGCTTTTCTTTCCAAGTCAAGAGTTTGGACCCGTGTTCGTAGTGCCAGGATCTCCTTGTCCAGCCTGTTGTTGTGCTCCATGGCCCTCTGCAGCTCAGCCCCAGCTGTAGAATGAAAAACCAGGTCACCCACACCAGTTTGGACCTCCAGCAAGCTCAGTGGGGCCACCACATGACTGAGGTTTCTGCAGTGGCACTTGGATGTGTGTGACAACCACAGGGAGTTCCCCACACACATGGGAACACGTTCTCTTACTCAAATAGTTGAGGGGGTTGTTTCTAGAGACCCAGGTTCAGCAGCACAACATTTACTCCAGGAGCACTCTCTCCACAGGGATCCAATCTACCTCTACAGCACCCATCACAACTTTAGAAAAAAGTTCTTTAACATGAGGGTGATAGATCAGTGGAATGGGCTGCCCAGAGAGGGGGTGGAGGCCCCATCCCTGGAGTCCTTCAAGGTCAGGCTTGCTGGGGCTCTGAGCAGCCTGCCCTAGGTAGAGATGTCCCTGCTGGTGTAGGGAGGTTGGACCAGATGCCCTCTAGAGGTCCCTTCCAGCCTCAAACATTCTCTGATTCAGGTTTCACAAACAGCTTGAATAATCTGACCAACCCATCCAGCTCCATTTCTTATTCTCACCACAGAATTCATCACTTGCTGCAAGCAGAACCACAGTCCCAGCTCATGTCTGGGTGCTGTATTAGCATTAATATTAATGAAATGGCCAGGAGAGGACAACCCTGGCTGCATTCCAGCCCTCCCAGCCTCAATCAATAACCACACGCAGCCACCACAACAATTAGTGGGGATTAGCTGGGAGTGCAAGTGCAAGAAATAGGAAAAGATGTTTGTACAAGGAGCACGTTGGCAGGAACAGGGCTGAGGGCACACTGATGTCTTCATAAAAACTAGCAAGACCTTTTCCTTACACAGAAGGGGAACAAAGATTTTTTTTCTTGCCAGTTTAATGCTGGGCACAGGAAATTTCAGCTTAATTTTGACTTTTCTTCAGGCAAAAATAAAAAAGATTTTTTTTTCTTGCCAGCTTAATGCTGGGCACAAGAAATTTCAGCTTAATTTTGACTTTTCTCCAGGCAAAAATAATAATCTTGGTCCCAATTTGGATTAAAAAAATCCAACCAACCACAACCCATTTCAAACAAGGAGCTTGATATTGGATTTTGAGGCTTGTAACTTTAAATAAAAGGCCAGGAACACCTTCTACCAAAGTGTTCATGTTGCTGGGAAGCTTGTTGAGCACTATAGAGTCTCTGGATAAAATTCTGGATCTTCTCCACTTGTCACCAGTATAACTTACCACTCTCTCCCAGTTCATCTACCCTTTCTCCCCAGCTCTCTGGTGCTTGCAGAGGTGATGAGGCTGGTTCTACAAGGAGAGTAAAGAGAGAGTTTTGTTGTCAGTCCTTTATATGCTACCAAACAGAGTGGTTTTAATGTGCTTTGTTAAATACAGAATTGAAGGGAAATTAAAGACAGAAAATTAAAGCCCCAGACAGCCCAGCACACAATTTAAAACCTCTAAGACCCAATAACTGGGCTACAAACTGGCCAGGAGCAACCTTGTGTTGTCTCTTCAATCAAAAATACACCATTAAGTGGAGTTTTACTAAAGAGCAGAGATTTTTCCATTAGAAAATCAACTCCTTTACAGAGCAGCAGGCTCTGAAGCCCATCAGGAGGAGAAGACACACAGACACACACCCCCAGGGAAGCCACTCAGCTGGTACAACACCACACTCTAATAAACCACACAGACATCAGCATCAAACCCTTACTCACAGCTCAGGAAGCCTTCTGTTCATTTGATACTGCAGATGATAAAGCAGATTTCCCCTGGCAGGCTGAGATCCACTGCTCTGCAGCCCATCCCTGCTCTGGAGCTGCATTCACTGCTGGGAGGCTGCCCCACAACCCTGGCTCCAGCCCCAGGGATCAATCGATGCTCACACAGCATCTCCCTGCCCCTGATTATAAGGCTCTAAAGGATGGGGTTGGAGCCTGGCTGGAAGGTTTGAATGCTCTGTAGGAGCTGTGAGGTCAGCATCAGGACCTGGGATCCACACACAAACCCTGCCCAGGTGGTACCAGCCTCCTCAGGCAGGTCAGTGGCACATGGGGCAGGAATCTGTTACCTCCTACCACTGAAATTCTGTGTCACAACACGAGTAAGGCAGGGAAAAAGCCTCCAGAACTGGGTGTTTTGCTCAGGAAATCTCCCCTAGGAGGTAGCAGTGGAGCACTTGGCTTTAGGGACCACTCCAAGAGGAGCTTTATCCTTTCCCTCCAAAAAATGGTTTATTTTTACAGTCAGTATTTTTAAAAAAAATTAATACTTAAGGGCTACTAGAACAACAGTTATGTCACTAAGGAGGTTTAAGCAAGGTTTAAGTGATAAGAATCTAAGCAATCATTTCAAGACTGCTGATAAGCTCTGACTATGAGCACTTGCTAATGGCTCCTAAACACAGCATCTGAAGAACCCAGAGATGAGTGGTCCAGCCACCTAACACCATGTACAGGGTATTTCAGTCATCATTTCCTCTTCATCCCCTCCTAAGGCATCAGCTTCTCCCTGTATCTGAGCCAGGGAGAGGAATTCAGCCAAGACTGAGGCTGCCCCTCAAATCCTGGGGTCAGTTTTGGGCCCCTCACCCCAAGAAGGACTTTGAGGGGCTGGAGCGTGGCCAGAGAAGGGCAAGTCTAGAGCAGGAGTGTGGTGAGGAGCAGCTGAGGGAGCTGGGGGGGTTGAGCCTGGAGAAAAGGAGGCTCAGGGGAGACCTTCTGGCTCTGCACAACTCCCTGCAAGGAGGTTGGAGCCAGGTGGGGTCGGGCTCTTCTCCCAAGGAACAAGTGACAGGACAAGAGAAACGGCTCCAAGTTGCCCCAGGGGAGGTTTAGGTTGGAGCTGAGGAGAAATGTCTTCTCCACAGGGGTTGTTGTGGGCTGTGCCAGGCTGGGCAGGGCAGTGGTGGAGTCCCCATCCCTGGAGGGGTTTCCAAGCCCTGGAGATGTGGTGCTGAGGGCCATGGGTTAGTGGTGCCCTGGCAGTGCTGGGGGAACGGTTGGACTTGATCTTAAAGGTCTTTTCCAACCTAAATGATTCTATTCTAAGAGCCTGCTGTAATCAACAATCAGACAACTCCTTGTCCCAGTTTTCCCCACTCAGAGTTATTTGATTTGTGACTGCTAATGATCAGGTTTGGATCTCCTGGGTACCAGGCTAACATCTGACACTGGTTTTCCCCGTTACAAGCAGAGAGGACACAGGAGCATCCCTCCAGCATTCCTGGGTGAGAAGTCCAAGGGTTACACTAACATGGCCACTAATTAGGAGTGGCCACAAGATCAGTGCTTACCCACTTTGCTCTGCTCCTTCCTTTGTGCATCCAGCTCATCTGTCAACCTCTGGATCTCCTCCTGAGCCATCAGCAGCCTCTGTGTGGCCTCAGCCAGATCCCGCTCAACTCTTGCACGTGATGCTTGCTCCCTCTCCAGCTCTTCCCTGTAGGACTGAAGCACAGAAACAAGAGAACCCTCCTGGTGATGTGACCAAGGCAGGTCCCCCTGACCCTCCAGAACAGGGGTGGCCACACAAAGAGAAAGTAGCTGAGCTCAGGGAAGCCCCTGCAGAGGAAGGAGACAGACACACAGTGGACAACCCTCCTCACCATGGACACAGGCCAAAAAGCAGATGCTGAGCAGCATGTCATGGCTGTTTCCCTACAGGAGCCTCTGCTTTTCCCTCCCTGAGACAATGCCATTAACTACAATGCATTTCAAACACTATTATATCTGAGGTTTTCTAAGCAGAGGGCTCCATCTCATGCCACTGAGGGTTTGCCCCAAGGACACATCAATTCTGCAGGTTTCATAGAATTGTCAGGGTTGGAAGGGATCTTCAAGATCATCCAGTTCCAACCCCCTGCCATGGGCAGGGACACCTCCCACTAGAGCAGTTGCTCACAGCCCCAGCCAGCCTGGCCTGCAAAATGTCCAGGGATGGGGCTTCCAGCACCTCTCTGGTTTGTGGTCCCATGGCTGCTGTGGCCAGCCTGGCACTGCCAACCTCCTCCTGCAGCCTGCACTCAACCCTGGAGTGCAGGAGGCAGACACTGCTCCCCCTGACCTGGGACTCTGCTGAGAAGTCACTGCAGCTGCCCTAGGCAGAGATGTCCCTGCTTGTGTAGGGAGGTTGGACCAGATGAGCTCTGGAGGTCCCTTCCAGTCTAAAACATTCTATGATTCTAAAAGAGCCAACTTGGGTCCACTCATCTCCAGGGACATTTCTCTGAGCAGGTGAGGGATACAAGCCAGCCCTGACCCAAAGCTGGTGAGATGTTAACCCTGGCTCTCAGCAGAAGCAAAAAAACAGCTCACCCACAACCCATCAGCTACAAACAACTAAAAAACCAATCCCACAGAGTGCTCAAGAGACCCCCTGCTCCACACCCCAGCTCTGGGCCATGCCACCAGCAAATGTGTTACCTTAGTCAGTGTCTCTCCAGGAAGCTGTGGGGATTCCTGCTGCTGCTGGAGTTCATCTTCTGATGTCTGGTGAATGAGATCAAACAACTGATCAATCAATCAATCAATCAATCATCCTTGCACAGAAAGAGATTTTAATGAATCAGCAGTACTAGAAGATGTGCAGCCACGTGTCCCTCAGGATCTGCAGTTTGAGCACACCTTGACTGAAGGGGGTTTGTAATCACACCTTCAATTTGAAGAGAAGGTTTCAAGCAGAGTTACCCCAAATCCTTGTGAAAATCCCCCTGGTGTCTTAGCTAGTACTGGGAACTCTATGGGTTCACTACTTTATTTTAAAACCTCTGATCTCCACTCTCTTTGGAGCCTGTGGGTTCAGCTTTGCCCTAAGATGTGTATGTTGGGTGAGCACACCACGGGGTTACTTGGAATCATAGAATTGTCAGGGCTGGAAGGGACCTTAAAGATCATCCAGTTCCATGGGCAGGGACACCTCCCACTAGAGCAGTTGCTCACAGCCCCAGCCAGCCTGGCCTGAAAAATGTCCAGGGATGGGGCTTCCAGCACCTCTCTGGGCAACCTGGGCCAGTGTCTCCCCACCCTCCTGGGCAACAACTTCTTCCTAACCTCTCATCTCAATCTCCCCACCTCTAGTTTTGACCCATTCCCCCCAGTCCTACCACTACCCAACAGCCTCAAAAGTCCCTCCCCAGCTTTCTTGTAGCCCCTTCAGATCCTGGAAGGCCACCAGAAGGTCCCCTTGGAGCCTTCTCTTCTCCAGCCTGAACAACCCCAACTCTCTCAGTCTGTCCTCATAGGAGAAGTGCTCCACATCCCTCTCTTTTGAGCCACGTATCCAGACCCCTGCTCCCCTGCAGCCTGCACACGTGAACCAGCACCAAGGACTCACTAACACTCAGGAGGTTGCTCATCACTCACATTTTGCACCCTGGCTCTGGGGAGGTGAGAACTCAGTGAGCAATTCCCCATGCAGAGAGGGCCACACAAAGCCGTGTGTTTGCAGCCTGGATTGTTGCACTGGGGAGGATGCATTAAAAAAAATAAACCATCAATTCTGCTTGAGCAGTTCAGCTAAAAGCTGCATTCATTGCTGGGACAGACAGGAACAGATCTGGACCTCCAGCCCACGAGTGTAACAGGTCATTGGCGAGGAAGAAAAGCTCCATGTTCCAGTAAACAGAGTAACAGGAGCAATTAACCCATTAACCTGTAACACTGCTGTGGCTCTAATGATTCTCTACAACAAGTGTGATGCTACCCCAAACAATGGGGTGTTTAATCAACAGTTTCTAGTTCACAAGCCTGGACAACAATGACATCATCTGAGGGGAATAAAGAGTCTGCTTTAGGGACGCTGGGTTTGCCTGGAAAAGAGATTTCCAGGGTGTCTTCCACCTGGTGCACCATAGAGGAGCTGCAGAGGAGTTGTGCTTGGCTGGAAATGAGGAGCATGAAGCTTATGGGGTGTTCTGATCATGCAAGAATAGAATTTCAAAACTAGAGGTGGGGAGATTGAGACGTTAGGAAGAAGTTGTTGCCCAGGAGGGTGGGGAGACACTGGCCCAGGTTGCCCAGAGAGGTGCTGGAAGCCCCATCCCTGGACATTTGGAAGGCCAGGCTGGCTGGGGCTGTGAGCAACTGCTCTAGTGGGAGGTGTCCCTGCCCATGGCAGGGGGGTTGGAACTGGATGATCTTTGAGGTCCCTTCCAACCCTGACAATTCTGTGATTCTATGATTCCTTTAATAAATTTCATTCCTCTAAAGAGCTGCAAGAAAAGTGGGGGAAAGTCAGGTGTTTACAGCCCTGTCTACCTACCAGGGGACTCTGGCATCATGTACCAGGAGGAATTCAAGCAAACTCCACCTTGTTCTTCACACACAAACAGTCTGTATTATTTCCACATACAAGATTTTGTCCTTCACCCAGCCCAGCTACACCACCACTCTCTCCATAGTTCCCCAATAGTCAAGACCAGTCTTGCTACAGAAACATGATCATTNGGTTTCAAGCAGAGTTACCCCAAATCCTTGTGAAAATCCCCCTGGTGTCTTAGCTAGTACTGGGAACTCTATGGGTTCACTACTTTATTTTAAAACCTCTGATCTCCACTCTCTTTGGAGCCTGTGGGTTCAGCTTTGCCCTAAGATGTGTATGTTGGGTGAGCACACCACGGGGTTACTTGGAATCATAGAA
Organism: Brachypteracias leptosomus; assembly: GCA_013401335.1. Lineage (NCBI taxonomy): Eukaryota > Metazoa > Chordata > Aves > Coraciiformes > Brachypteraciidae > Brachypteracias > Brachypteracias leptosomus. Next base: position 1,230,753 of record VYZX01012728.1, read on the forward strand.
TTGTCAGGGCTGGAAGGGACCTTAAAGATCATCCAGTTCCATGGGCAGGGACACCTCCCACTAGAGCAGTTGCTCACAGCCCCAGCCAGCCTGGCCTGAAAAATGTCCAGGGATGGGGCTTCCAGCACCTCTCTGGGCAACCTGGGCCAGTGTCTCCCCACCCTCCTGGGCAACAACTTCTTCCTAACCTCTCATCTCAATCTCCCCACCTCTAGTTTTGACCCATTCCCCCCAGTCCTACCACTACCCAACAGCCTCAAAAGTCCCTCCCCAGCTTTCTTGTAGCCCCTTCAGATCCTGGAAGGCCACCAGAAGGTCCCCTTGGAGCCTTCTCTTCTCCAGCCTGAACAACCCCAACTCTCTCAGTCTGTCCTCATAGGAGAAGTGCTCCACATCCCTCTCTTTTGAGCCACGTATCCAGACCCCTGCTCCCCTGCAGCCTGCACACGTGAACCAGCACCAAGGACTCACTAACACTCAGGAGGTTGCTCATCACTCACATTTTGCACCCTGGCTCTGGGGAGGTGAGAACTCAGTGAGCAATTCCCCATGCAGAGAGGGCCACACAAAGCCGTGTGTTTGCAGCCTGGATTGTTGCACTGGGGAGGATGCATTAAAAAAAATAAACCATCAATTCTGCTTGAGCAGTTCAGCTAAAAGCTGCATTCATTGCTGGGACAGACAGGAACAGATCTGGACCTCCAGCCCACGAGTGTAACAGGTCATTGGCGAGGAAGAAAAGCTCCATGTTCCAGTAAACAGAGTAACAGGAGCAATTAACCCATTAACCTGTAACACTGCTGTGGCTCTAATGATTCTCTACAACAAGTGTGATGCTACCCCAAACAATGGGGTGTTTAATCAACAGTTTCTAGTTCACAAGCCTGGACAACAATGACATCATCTGAGGGGAATAAAGAGTCTGCTTTAGGGACGCTGGGTTTGCCTGGAAAAGAGATTTCCAGGGTGTCTTCCACCTGGTGCACCATAGAGGAGCTGCAGAGGAGTTGTGCTTGGCTGGAAATGAGGAGCATGAAGCTTATGGGGTGTTCTGATCATGCAAGAATAGAATTTCAAAACTAGAGGTGGGGAGATTGAGACGTTAGGAAGAAGTTGTTGCCCAGGAGGGTGGGGAGACACTGGCCCAGGTTGCCCAGAGAGGTGCTGGAAGCCCCATCCCTGGACATTTGGAAGGCCAGGCTGGCTGGGGCTGTGAGCAACTGCTCTAGTGGGAGGTGTCCCTGCCCATGGCAGGGGGGTTGGAACTGGATGATCTTTGAGGTCCCTTCCAACCCTGACAATTCTGTGATTCTATGATTCCTTTAATAAATTTCATTCCTCTAAAGAGCTGCAAGAAAAGTGGGGGAAAGTCAGGTGTTTACAGCCCTGTCTACCTACCAGGGGACTCTGGCATCATGTACCAGGAGGAATTCAAGCAAACTCCACCTTGTTCTTCACACACAAACAGTCTGTATTATTTCCACATACAAGATTTTGTCCTTCACCCAGCCCAGCTACACCACCACTCTCTCCATAGTTCCCCAATAGTCAAGACCAGTCTTGCTACAGAAACATGATCATTAAAAGAATAGTCATGAGGGGACTGTTAGGAGAAGTCAGCTGCATCCTCAGGAGGATGAGCTCCATGCAAGAAGGTCTGGATCCAAGGCCAGACCTACAGGGATTTGTATCCTTCACCTGCTCCACTTCCCCTTCTGAGCCTTGGCACTGAAGGAAAAACAAATCCAATCACACCTGGTAAATCATGGAATGGGTTGGGTTGGAAGGGACCTTAAAGCTCATCCAGTCCAACCTCCCTGGAGTGAGCAGGGACACCTTCAACCAGAGCAGGTTGCTCAGAGCCCCATCCAGTCATCTTGACCTTGGAAATCAAAACATGAAGACACAGATGGTCCTCTCTAACCTGCTGGGAAATTTATTTATTGAGCTCATTTTGAAGGAGAGGTTTGCTTACCTTCAATGCTCTAGCTCAGCAGGTAGAGTTTGAACCTCACCTTAAATATAATGAGAGTTTTTCCTTAAATTAATGATTTTCAGGGAAACTCAGTCATCTGAAACTACAGGAAATCTGGACTTGTAGAAAATCATCGTGAGGATCCTCAAACCAACTACATCACAAACTCTCCAACATTCTCCCTGTTCAAAATAACCTTGTTCATTGTCAAATCAAGTGAGCAAATCAAATGTAAAAACACAAATATGAAAACTAACAAACAAATCAACTCCAGCATTAAGAATCTACCATGTCCTCATAGATAGGAGAAATATTTTTGCTTTAAAAACTATCTCAAAGACATCCCCAGAGTGCTTTCATCAGCCCAAGGAGCTGAAGTACCTGAAGCTGTGCTGCACACAGGTCCATGTAGCTGTGGGAATTCAACTTCTGACCTGCCACCTCCAGCTTCTCCAGCACCACTGTCCTCTCCACCAGTAAATAAGCAATCTGCTCACTGGTGTTGCTGTGGGAGATCTCAGACAAGCCTTCCTGCTCCAGCATCTCCTCGATCTCCTTCAGCTGGGCTTCTGCAAGACAAAACTTTGTGTGAGCAGAGGAGCAAATGAAGCCTGATTCCTTCCAGAGCTGCACCCAACTCCTCCAAACAGTCCCCACCACAGCAGCCCTGGAGCTCATGGACAGCTCATAAAACATTTAGTCTCTTCTCTTGCTCCTCACCTCCCTTTCCACCTCCCATCCCATCTCATCTCAGCCCCATTCCCACTGTCCCAGGGTTTCTGATCTCTCCAGGGATTTCTTGCTCACATCCACTCCCCTGCCTGCCAGGAAAGTGACAGGACCTGCTACATCTAGACTGAGTTCTCCTGCCTTGCTTCCAGTGGGGGAATTACAACCATTTTCATAGAATCACAGCTGGTTTGGGTTGGAAGGGACCTTTAAAGCTCATCTAGTCACCCAGAGCCCTGTCCAACCTCACCTGCAAAGGTTCCAGGGATGGGGCATCAACCACCTCTCTGGGCAACCTGGGCCAGGCTCTCACCACTGTCATTGTAAAATAATTTCTTCCTTCTCTCTTGTCTAAATCTCCCTCTTTTAGTTTAAAACAATCACAAGTTGTTCTGTCCCAACAGGCTCTGCTAAAAAGTCTGTCCCCATCTTTCTTATAGGGCCTCCAGCAGCTTTTCTTCTACCCAGCAGCTAAATTTCACCAACCTGATCATCCCCAACCTTTTTACCCCTTAATACACTTTGGTAGGAACTAAACAACAGATTAAACAGGCAATGAGAAAAACCAGAGAGCTGGACAGGCAGCCACATCAACATTTTCTTTGGAAGAAGAAACCCCAAATATTGTCTCACTCATGCAAGCAGAACACCAGCATTTCCCCAAGGACTGTTTGGGAGGGAGATCTGAGTATCTTTGCTTTTCCCTCATGCACAGCAGTGATGGAGATGAGGGTTCTGGAGCCTGATAAGGCAGGAAAACCCAGTGAGGAACCAAGGAGGGCCTGAGGCAGAGCCAGAGAAGCAGCCCCCATGGACACAAAGGTAATTTCTTAAAACATGACCTTGGAAATCACTCCCTGAACACTCTTCTTGAGCTGCTCCTCCCAAACCAGCTCTGAACTCAGGCTCAGGACTGCTCCTGGCAACACCAACCTGGCGTTTGAAGGGCTTGTGTAGGATTAAAGGACTCTAAAGATCCTTTTAGAATCAAACTGCCAATTCTCTGCCATTTATCTCAAAACTATAGCTGGGAAAACTCTGTGCTGGGAAAAACATCAAGATTCAATGGTCTCCGAGGTAAACAGATGACAACAACTTGTGCAAGAGGAGCTGGTTTGGAGCTGGGCTCCTTTGTGTTTGTGCAACAAGCGGTTGTTAAAAAGAGCCCCTTGTTTGCATAGCTGGAAATTCATCTGCCAGGAGAAAATGAGGAGCCTTTGGTCAAGGCAGCAACGCCTGCCCTGGATCCAAGAGCTTGTTAAGCCAAGCTTAACAAGGGTGCTTCAAAACTTCCCTCTGTAATTCAGAGTGAAAAGAAAAATCAAGAGACTTTGCTCTCAATTTCCAGCCCCAAACAGATTATGGAGGTTTCCAAGTGCTGTGGGATGGGGGGAGTGGTGGGGTTTGAATGGAGGAAGGAGGGATATTCACACTCTTCCACTGCTGCAGGCAGACACCTGAGGTTAAGCAGAGCAAATATTCCTCATATTCTTGCATGAGATACATGCACAGCTCTGAACAAGCCTGTTCCTCACTCCCACTGCCTGGATGAAGAGGGGACCCGGTGCAATCACATCCTAAGGCTCCAATCAATGGCTTGTTTCCACTCTGCATTTTGCAGCCAGCTCTGGCCAGCCCTGTGGATGGAAAACACCCTGAGGTTTCCTGCTCACCTCCCTCTGTGGTTAGAAACCACAAATGGTTCAATGAAGAGGTCAAACATGGCTGCCTTCAGCTTTCCTGGGTGAAACAGAGCAAAATACTGGGGTTTGGCATTTGAAAATAATCAGAGAATCAGAGAATGTTTTAGGGTGGAAGGGACCTCTAGAGGTCAGCTGGTCCAACCTCCCTANACTAAAATAGCTGCTTGCTTGCTCCATATGCATTATGAAGAACCCACGGCTCCTCCTCAACTTAAAAATCCCCCTGGCCTTGCAGTCACCTCCCAGCTTTGCCAAATCCCATCTAAAATCAGCTGGAAGCTGCTCTGCTTTATGGCCAAACCCAGCACTATTTCCCTTTAGGACCAAAGCCCTGAACTCATCTGGTGGCTCCACCAACAGTTTTATTTGCAAGTACCTCTCCTACACCTCATCATTATAGTTTGGGGGAACAAGACCTCAAAATTTTCCCCAGGCTGTAGAGAAGGAGGATTTGGGAGGATGAGGGGAGCCTGCCATACACAGCACAGCTCACCTGCTGTAAAAGCTCACTGATTTCTTACAAATATCACCCCCAACACTCCTACTTGAGCAAAGATCTCATGTGATGCTGTCCCAGCACACCAACGTGTTGCCACCAGCACCCATCTCCTGCACCACCTCTGCCCTCACCTCTTTGGAAGTGAGTTTTCTACTTGCAGAGGTGTCTTACCCCAGGAAGCTTCTCAGAAATCAGGATTTCACTGGTATCCTCACGCCCACCACAGGAGCTGTGTCCTCCTGTCCAGGCTGGGTAGGTTCAAGAAGCTACAATAACCAAGCTCAGGCCATGACAATTCTATTTTTTCACTTTTTAAACAGCTCAAGGCATTCCCCCAGCAGTGCTGGGTTTTACTGCTGCCACACTGGGTTTGCAGAAAGGCTTTTGCACGAGTTATTGATCTGCCCTCCGAAACCACTGGGGCCCATTGGAAAGGGATGATGAACTGCCTCGAGGACAGGAAAAAAATCACTCTGGGCAGAGGTACCAAATGAGGTGAAGCTCAGATCAATAGCCCAGCACAACACCAGCAGTGGCTGCTCTCTGCAGTGACCCCCCCAAGCCCATTCCAGGCAAGAAGTAAATGTGGAAGTGACTTTTCATCATCAGAAACAGGTTTTAGCAGCTCAAACTGCTCCCAGCCATCCCTGGACCAAGCAGAGCTGCTGATCTTTGGTGGTATCTAATGATAGGACAAGGGGCAATGGGTGCAAGCTGGAACAGAGGAGGTTCCACATCAATAGGAGAAGAAACTTCTTCCTGGTGAGGGTGCCAGACACTGGCCCAGGCTGCCCAGGGAGGTTGTGGAGTCTCCTTCTCTGCAGACATTTAAAACCCCCCTGGACGTGTTCCTGTGACCTGCTCTGGGTGATCCTGCTCTGGCAGGGGGGTTGGACTGGGTGATCTTTGGAGGTGGTGGCTGCCCCATCCCTGGCACCATTGCAGGTGAGGTTGGCCGGGGCTCTGAGCAACCTGCTCTAGTTGGAGATGTCCCTGCTCCCTGCAGAGGTTGGACCAGATGACTTTAAAGGTCCCTTCCCATCCAACCAGTCTGTGATTAGAGACTCAGAGCAGGCAAAGTCCTGACAGAAGTCTCTGAGTGCAGCAGCTAAAGCACCAAGCACACCCAGCTGCTCCATGCCAGACATGGCCAGATGTTGGGTCTTTTTGTGAAGGGGCTGACCTGCCAAGCAAAAGGTCAATCCATCCAAAAAGTGATCTACAAGCACCCCAAAACACACCAGGGCTGGCAGCCCTCACTGCAGACAACAGCAGGGCTCCAACCACTGCCCACATCACCCCGTTACCAACACATAGCCCAGGACAGCAGCTCATGACATCTGCAAGCCAACAACTCTTAAAAACCAAAGTCTGGCAGTGACAGCCCAAAGCAAACTCCTCCAGAAAGCTGCCCAGAAACCCCATTTGGCACCACAAAGCCACCAACACCCCCACCAGGCAAAGGGACACGGATCTCTGCCTCCAGTCGAGCGTGAATCATTGCTCAGCAACCACAAGAATCCCTAAACATGGAAAAAGTCCAAAGGAGCAGAGCCACCACCAGGGAAAAAAATGCAAATAGGGTATTTTTGTCATTCGCCTGCCACCTGGTGGGGAAGAGGAGGGAAGAACCAGCAAAAAAGTTTCCTGCCATAGGCTCACTAGTCACTTAAATCCCTTGGCTCCAGCATTTTCAACACCAAATGATGGTTTTACAAGTCTAGAGGAGCAGGTCTTGAGGCAGTGCTTAAGCACACCCACCTCTGAAAAGCCTCTCCCTCACTTATGCTCCCTGAAAGGGGGAGAAAACCAAGCAGAGAGTCAAGAGTGCAATTAATATATCCCCAAACTCCTCTATTTTCTGCCCCAACTAAAATATATGTGAAAAAAAAACCTGTCCAAGCTGCGCTCCCATCTCCTGAGGCCCAGGATAACCTGCACCACAAAAGGAGCAGGTCATGGCAATGCTGTGTCAGCAGCACTCAAAGCACAGCAGAAGACTGACAAAAAAACCCAAAAACTAAACCCAGCAAAATATATTTTCCTCACTGAAGTGATTCCAGGGTTTGAGAAGAAAAGGAATCATTTGAAATGAAATATAAATGAAACAATATGTTTTAAAGAAAATGATACTAAACCAGGCAGCCAGGCAGGTTTTGAATCCCCAGCACAAACACACCCCCATCCTTCAAAGCTCTTTTAAAATATGTGGACTTATCTCAAGCAAAGCCAATGGCAAACTCACTGACTTCAGTGGGAACAGCTCGACACCCCATTACCCAAGGAGTCACACTCAATTAATTTAGAGCTGGCCAACAAACAGCACCATCAATTCTGGTCTTCAAACAGCCTCTGGAAGATGCTTTAGTGCAACAACAGAGCCACACACAGTAAGAAACTGCCTGATCCCCTGAATAAAGGCAGGGAATGCAGACAAGAACCTCTAAGTCCTTACAAATCAGCCCTAAATTCCATTCACACTTCTGGCAACCTCCCAGACTCCAGACCCTGCAAACTGCTCCAGCAGAACTCGCTGCTCTGCTCTCAGAGAGGCTTCAAAGCAGCTCTGCTGAAAGACCCCCCCCAGCACAACCTGTTAAGGTGGCTCCTCAGCCCATGTTTCAGAGGGGAAGGGTTACCCTGCTGCAGCTGCAGCCGCACCAGCTCCAGCCTCAGCTGCCTGTTTTCTTCCTTGTATCTGCTGATGATCCCATCTTGTTCCTCCATCAGGTCACGGATGTGGCCCATGTAGCTGTCCATCTAGAAAGAAAGAAATCAGCCCTGTACCCCAGTGTGTTTACAACCCCTGGCCAGCGAGTTGTCAGCACTGATAGCTCTAGATCCCTCTATATTTACAGAATAAACCCAGGATGCTGCTTCTTTGTGCCTTTGTAACATCTGGGGGAGTTCAGAACTTGACTGGAAGGTGTGGAAGGCAGGAGGGGATGGAGATTGGGAGGTGCTGGGATGCAGGGGACTCTCAACCCTGGTTCTCGGAGGGATGCTGGGAGCACCGGGTGCTTTTCAGTGCCCCAACGTGAGGAACGGGGCCACACACCCGAGAGTTCAGGAGGACAAAGGACGCAGCTTTTGGCCGTGAACGCGGGGGAAACGGGCACGTTGGGGCCCGGGCGGCTTCAAAACCGAAAGGGGTGAGTCCAGCCCGTTCCCCCGGCCCTTACGACTCTCGCCTCCCGGGCCAGCCGCCGCTGCAGGTCGCCGAGCCGGGCCTCGCAGCACCGCACCGGGGGTGGCTTGCCCGGCTCCGGCAGCTCCGCGGCGCCGTCCGCCGGGGGCGCCTCTTCCGGTACCGGGGTCTCGGCCTGCTGGGGAAGCGAGAGGAGCCGTGAGCAACGGGGGCCCGGTGGAACAACCCCCCCCCGATAACCCCGGAACACCCCCCGGTACCCACCGGGGCGGCCGCGGCAGTCTCCATAGCAACGGGAACTGGGCGGAGGCCCCGCCCACTTTGCGCTTAAACCACGCCCCCTTGAGGGTAAGCCACGCCCCCACCCCTAAGCCACGCCCCCTCCGGCCGAACCGCGCCGGGTCCCGTTCTCCTTGACCTGACCACGGCAGGAGAAACATCCCAGCCCCGGCCATAAAACCGGTGGCATTTGGGGCTTCCCCCGCGCTTCCCTCAGCCCAGCACTTCCCGTCCATCGTGCCAGCAAAGGGTCTACCCAAACGCTCTGGCTGGCACCAAAATGTAAGGAAAAAGGGATGGTTTTTTCTGGTTTTCTTCTAAAGCCCCCAGGGTGCTGCTGGAGGTGTTCCCAAGGCAAAGGACAAAGTGGGTTTCATCCCACTGAGCTGACTCACCTGCACTGTGCAAGGGGATGGGAGAGAAAGGAAAAGACCATGGAGAAGCAGGACATTGTGAGGACCTTCAACTGAGCAGAGCCCAGTTGAGAAGGGCTGGCACCCAAACGCTGCCAGCACTCGAGGTGTTGGTGGGATGGGAGCTTCCGAGGTCTCAGTTCGACCTCCTGCTCCAGTCAGGACCACCACCCACACTGGATTGGGGTGGATGGGCTTAGTTTGAGCTCTGAAAGTCTCCCAGGCTGGGCTTCACCACCCTCCTGAGGAGGAGCAGCCACCCTCCAGGGAAGCCCACAGCTGTGTTCTCGAGTCAAATGGTGCAACCTCTTGAGACACCTGCAGGGGCTGAGGCAGGTGACACCCAGGTCTTCTCCTCAAGAAGCTGAGATGATTTATAAAGACAATGGAAACTCCTAAACCAGCAGGACCAGACTCTCACACCAATTACATACTGGAAGATGAAGATGGGCAGTTCTCGGAGCTCATGAGCACATATAACACATGTGCAGGACATTCCACCATCTTCTCCTTCCCTATTTGCACATCTCCCACATTTATGGACTGTCCCACTTCACTTCCCTCTCTACCTCCTGCAAGGATCAGTCCTGGCCATGGAGAAGTTGTTAATTTTCCTCCCAACTCAGTTCCTTGCTGGATCTCAGCACTCCTGACCAACCCAGACTGCTTCTCCATCACTGACCAGGTTCATGAGCCAGAACATTTGATTTCCTGCAAAGCATCATCTCTTCCATCCAACAATTCAAAAAGAAACTGTGCAGAGGCAGGTAGAAGAAAATCTTTTATACGCAGACACAGGAACCATCCCTCCACCTCCTGCTTCTCCCAGCCCCTGGGACACAAATAAAGCAACAGCTCCTTTCCTGCTTTAGACACAAAATGACATAATCCCACCATGGTGGGGGTTGGAAGGGACCTCTGGAGATCATCTCCTCCAACCCCCCTGCTCCAGCAGCTCACCCACAGCAGGGGGACCAGGATCATGTCCAGGCACCTTTGGAATCTCTCCAGACAAGGAGACTCCACAACCTCTCTGGGCAGCCTGGGACAGGCTCCAACACCCTCACAACAAACAACTTTCTCCTCCTGCTCACATGGAACCTCCTGGGTTCCACTTGGTGCCCACTGCCCCTTGTCCTGTCCCTGGGCACCACTGACAAGAGTCTGGCCCCAGCCTCTTGTCCCCACCCTTTAGCTGTTGATCAGATCCCCTCTCAGGCTTCTCTTCTCCAGCTCCACAGCCCCAGGGCTCTCAGCCTTTCCTGGGCACAGAGATGCTCCAGGCCCCTCAGCATCTCTGAAGCCTCCACTGGACTCTCTCCAGTAGTTCCTTGCCTCTCTTGAACTGGGGAGCCCAGAACTGGACACAATCCTCCACATGTGGCCTCAACAGGGCAGAGTTGACCTGCTGGCCACACTCTTCTGAATGCACCCAGGAGACCCTTGGCCTTTCTGGCCACGAGGGCCCATTGCTGGCTCATGGTGAACCTGTTGTCCACCAGCTCTCCAAGGTCCTTCTTTGCAGAGCTGCTTCCCAGTAGGTCACCCCTCCCCTGTACTGGTGCAGGGGGTTATTCCTTCCCAGGGGCAGGACCCTGCACTTGCCCTTGAACCTCACCAGCCTGTCCATGTCTCACTGAATGGCAGCTCTGCTTTACCAGCCACTCCTCCCAGTTTGGCATCACCACCAAACCAGCTGAGGGCCCACTGTCCCTTCATCACGGCCACCAAGGAAGACGTTGAACAAGAACAAACACCAGAACAACCACCATCCTTTGGAATCTTTTCACTTCATGTTGGGATCTCATTTCTTTTCCAAAGCAACACGCCCCGCAAGGGGGTTGCAGACAAGTCCCGCGGCTGTGGACGGCAGCACTCCCACAACGTTCCTCTGCTGATTGCTCCATCTCCCTGGGCTCCAGAACCTCTCCCTGGGCTCCAGAACCACTCGAGTTCCACCCCCTCTCCAGCACCAGGTCCTTCCAGAGCTGCTCCTCAGCCTTTGCTCTCTATGAAGGCGCTGTGCTGCCCCTGCAGGTAACTCACGATCTTCTCCTCGATCTCCACGCCCTGCGCGATCTCCTCGGCGGACAGAGATAAGGGAGTCTGGGAGTCCTTGGTGACAATAATGACAGAGGTTCTCCGGGACTCCAGGACATTGGCCACCACCACCTGGTGATGGTATTTCTCCAGAGCCTGTCGTGACTTCTCAATCAGGATCAAGGGATCTGTTTCCAGTTTGAAGGAGATGACAAAAGCCTCCGGGGCCCATTCTTTGACGAGAGGAGAGAGCATCTTTGGTACCATCTTCATTGTGATCTACAAGGGGCAGAGAAAAGTCTGAGTAAAGGCATGACAAGGAGTTTTACAAAGAGAGAGGAGGAGTGATGAGGAAACTCAAGCTCCAGTTTATGCAATATTTAAACTGGGAAGTTTTCCAAGGCAGTATTTGGTCAGAGCTCACCAAACAAGGTTAAAATGCCACTGGCATGCACTGTAAGGCTGAATGAAAGTTGAGTCTGGCACGAACAATAAATAGGGGGTTGTTAAGCAATGAAGCAGGCCCAGGGGAACAGAACCATAAGCAGATGAAGAGCTACAACTGCAGAAGGCCAAGTTTTCAGCATCTTGTCAAATTTTAACCCTTCCTTCTAGCAACATAAAGCAGAAAAACACCAAAGCAGGGGGGAAAAATTAGGAGTCTCTGTTCTCCAGCTTCCCAACCTCTGGGATGGGGTCTGGCCTCATTTTTCCTACACTAAGGATAAAAAAAATATGCCAAACAACTTGTTAAAAGTTAATTAAACCACACTAATTCTGTATTTGAGACTAGATCTGCCTGCTTCCATAGCTGGGAGGACCAGGTCTCACTGAGGGCCAGTCCCCAGCAGCCATGACCCTGGCAAGAGACTGGGAGGGGAGGAGGGGGTGGCAGAGTGGGGGGCTGTGCCTGGGGGTCCTCACCTGCAGGGGCCCCTCTGAGGACTGGATCTTGTGCTCAGACATCTCTGAGGCTGGGATGTAGAAATCGGACACGGCAGCTGCCAGGTAGAACATGACACTGGAGCCTGTGAGGAACAGCTGCAGTCACCGCCTCTGCCAGCCCAGCCCGGTCACCCCAGAGACCCCTGGGACAGATCAGAGCCAGCTGGGCTGTCCCCCCCCCTCACAGCAGCCAAGAGAGCCCAGGGCCCTCCTCAGAGACCCCATCACCCACAGGGACAGTCCTGAGCAGGGCAGCGCTGACTCCCCCACTGGGGTCCCCTCAGACACACCAGGGCCACCATGTCCACTCAGACCAAGCCCTAGCAGCCACCAGGGACGTCCCTGATCTTCATATTGGGTGGCTGGAGCCCCCACGGGCACCCTTGTCCCCTCACACCTGGGCCCTGAGGTCACCTTGACCTCTCATGCTTGGGCTCTGAGGCCCTGGGGTCACCTTGACCCCTCATGCCTGGGTCTAGGGGCTCTGGGGCCACCTTGCCCCTCACACCTAGGCCCCGTGACCACCTTGTCCCCTCACACCTGGGCCCCGTGACC
>VYZX01012728.1:1248855-1259260 GCA_013401335.1 Brachypteracias leptosomus
GCCCTTCTCTGGACACGTTCCAGCGCGTCCAGATCTTTCTTGTAATGGGGGCTCCAGAACTGGACACAGAAGCTGCAAAGGGTGGAAAGACCAACTGTGGTGGGCACTGCAATGAGAAGCAACGACACGTACGGGAACCATGGATTCTGACAACAAGCAGAAGCTGCTTGGCCACCAGACGTGGCTCGGGTGGTGGGTACCCAAGTGCTCTGCTTGAGGCTCTCAGGGTTTAACCTGCTTTCCAGACTCTGCCCCCAAAACACCCATCCCAGAACTGGCCGGGAGAGGGAGGGAGGTAGCAGCAGCACCATGTGAGGAGCTCTCTCCTCGCTCCCAGCCCGTGTCTCTGCAGCTGGAGCTGTGCCCAGCTTGGCAACCTCTTGGCTCTGCTGCCTTCTCTGACTCACCGGCATTACCGGCTGCAAACCTCCGCCGTGGCCTCTTTGTCTGATCTTTCCTGTGGTCTTGTGATGAGCATTTTCTGTGCTTCACAGCTTTTACTGCTCCAGCCTTATTAGCCCTTCTTTGGGGAGGCGTGAAGGATTCTGCATCTCCCAGGACACCCCGTGACCCGAGAGGGTGGCCAGAGCTGTTCGGAGGAGGGATGAAAGCCAGGCTCTGATATGACAGCTTTGATTTCCCTCCATTAATTAGACACAAAGAATGTTACAATCACTGGTTTATGGTTTGCAAGCTTGACTGTGAAAAGAAACTCTGCTTTTTATTCCTCCTCCTCCTCTGCTCACCCCGTCCCGTCGCTGTTTCCCGGCAGGAACACCTCATCCATGTCACACGTGGTGCAGCCCAGGAGTTTATCCTGGCTGGGAAGCACCGGGAAGCCATCCCTGCAGCTTTGCACATGCTGAGCTTCAGCACCCAAGTGTATGGCTCCCATTCTGTGCAGCTGGTGCCAGCTTATCTCCTCTTGGCCGAGGCCTCTTCTGGTAAGTATTGTCTAAATAGCAACAGTGGCAAGGGCAAGACCTCCCCAGGGTCGGGTTTCTGGTTTCCTTTTACCATTTCTCAGGGAAGGACCAGCTCTGCCATGTCTCTCCCCTGCCCTGCCTCAAGGGCATTCCAGAGAGATTTGAGAAGTCACCCACACACACACCTCCCTTTTTCGGGTGAGTCTGGGCATAAAAAAATCACTCATCGGTGAGGAGAGATCAATGAAAGCAAGAGAACTATTTTTTCCCTCTCTACACAAGATTCCCACAGAAGAAGCAGGGTGAAAATCTATTCTCTACCTTTGTGGCTTCTCAACAGGACTCTCCAAAGTGTTAAATTCCCCAGGGTGGTTGGTTGAGCTTTTATCTGGGGGAACCAGCAAACATTTCAGAGGCTGTTGCATCAGAGGAATGCCTCAGCTCATTCACAAAACCATCCCAGCCTGCAGCAGAGCTTGTTCTCATTGCTTTCTAAAAAGAAAAGTCAACTTAGGACTCTGTGGAGAGCTCTCCTGGGCTGCAGGCATGAAGGACTGAGAGATCCCCATAAATCACTGCTGTTGGGGGGTGCACACAGTGCTCTGCTGCCAGGACTGAGCTGGCCCAAGGGGTGATGAGGGAAGTGGGGAAAAAAAAGTCCCATGAGTAAGTGTAGTGTGATAATGGACGAGTCATCCGTGGCTGCCTGGAGCTAACCTGTGTGGAACACGTGTTGCAGAGATACCAAACATGATACTCAACGTCTGGTACCTCTGGACACTCAGCCTGCTGGAGAGTTTTATTTAAACACCCACTGGGCTGAGGTGTGCTCAGGAGAGAAGTGGATCCACAGACCATGTCTCCATCCCAAGCTGCAGCAGAGGAGAGCGGGCAGAGTTCTCTAAATTCCTGGAATAAAAACTGCTCTTTATCCTGCTTGTTTCCACGTCTCCTTCCAGGTGCTGGGGATCTTCCACAGGCAGCCAGGTACCTCTCCCAAGCCCAGTGGATTGTCCTCAGAGCTCCAGGCTGCAGCACTGAACTTCAGGCTAAGTTGCACCATGGGCTGGGGCTCTTCTGTGCTGCTGAAGGGAACTTTGAGCAGGCTTTATATCACCTGGCAAACAACGTGAGCCAACTCAAATACAGAAACACTTCTGGTTTTCTTCCTTCTCTAGCACTTTTAGGTGGATATAAAAACCCCAGCAGGCAGGTTTCTAACCCTGATTTTAGGGTCCACGTTACAAACGCCTCAACTCTCTAAATCTGAGGCATCTCCATATCCACGTGCTACCAAATTTGAGTGTTAGAAGTTATCCTTGTCCCCTTGTTGTGGCACATTCCTTGTCCTCACTACATCTGGCTATAAACATCTCCCTCAGCTCTGTTACTGTCCTGAGGTGAACAGACATTCCCACCCCAAACTGGTCTAATTGCCTTTTATTCAAGATAAATCACTTCAAATTTTGGCTGTTGTTTTTTTCTGGCAGGCATCAGTTCTCCACCAGCTGTTATTTAATGGATGCCTCACTGAACCCTTTAAATGTCTGCTTAACAGAGTTTTCCCCCCAATTTGATCTTTTTTAGCCACGAGGGTGGTTTGGCTGACTCAAAAGGCCATTGCCAGCTGTGTCCCTGAGGATGCTTTGCCTGTCACTTGATCCCCCAAAGGCAGATGAACTCTGCAACATCCTATTTCTGTCCCACATGGACTAAATTTATCCCGTGCCGACTGATGTATCCCCACTCCTGGTGAATTTGATAGGAGCTTTGTGTGGGTGTAAATGATGACAGACAGTGGGGAAGCAGAATCCTTTTTATTATAATATGTACAGCTCTGTCTTTGCTTTGGAACCCTTCCGGGAGCTTCTCTGCTGTGCCACTGAGCTTTTGAGGCACCTGGAAGGGCAGCAGGTAAATAGATTTCTGCTAATTAGCAAGTCCCTGCTCTACGTCAAGACCTGCCTGAACTTTGGCTGCGTGTCTGGGATCTGCTGAGAGTCACACGCCAGCTCAGAATAGCTGGAATGCACCCACTGCCTGCCCAGCCCCCCCACTCCCCCAGCCCTGCTGGAGCTGCTGGGGGGGGGAAACGGGCACCACGGGCAGGGGGCTGGGCTGGGAAGGGGGGGCAGGTTGTGTGCTCAGGAGACTGGAGAGGAGGGAACCAGCCCCGTGCTTTGAGGGGGTTCCTCTGCCCCAGCAAGCAGGGGGTTCAGGGGTGGTGCATTCCTTAGCATAAACCCCAAAATGCAGCTTTTTTAGGACCATATTTTATAGTCTTAATCAGATATAACTATAGTGACACAGGAAAAAAAATGAATGCTTGCAGCACTTGACAGGACAAGAGGTGATGGCCTCAAGTTGCACCAGGGGAGGTTTAGGTTGGGCATTAGGAAGAAGTTCTTTACTGACAGAGGGGTCAGGGACTGGACCAGGCTGCCCAGGGAGGTGCTGGAGTCACCATCCCTGGAGGGGTTCCAAAAATGAGTAGATGTGGCACTTCAAGACATGGTCTAGGGGTGAGGGGGATGTTGGATGAAGGTTGGACTTGATGATCCTAGAGGTCCTTTCCAACCTGGATGATCCTATGATTATTAATCCCTAATGAAAAATCTCCCAGGTTTGAGATCAACACTGAATTTCTGCTTTTTTAATTCTTTTTTAATACTGATTTCAGATTTACCTTGTGAGTTCTGCCTTTGGACTGAGATCCCTCGAGGCCTCAGGAGGGTATTTCCACATGGCCAATATTTTCTTCCGCCAGAAGAAAATGGACGTGGCCAACTCACTCTATGCTGAGGTTGGTGAAACCAAAGATCATCCTCTATTTATTTATCAGGTTTTCCCTGTGCTCTTTCCAATATTTTTCCTGTTTCTGGCTGCCTTTAATATGATGGTGACCATGTGAAGTCCCAGCGTTGTCTTATGGGATCAATCTCAGAACTTTTCTTTGTACAGAACAATCTCTTCAATATTTCTCTGAGTTAACACCATGAGAAATCAATTCTGCACTTGGTTAAAAATCTTTATTCAAGTTGTCTTCAATTTGGGCAGCCAAACATTGTTAAAAAGCTGCTTTGCTACCAAATACCTCGTGCCAGAGGTTAAAGAAAGTGCCACAAGTGGAGAGGGGTCACCAGGGGGTTTCCATGGGTGGGGAACAGTCCCCAGGATACAAACAAGGCAGGTAAAATTTACACTGAGAATCAATACAAGAGTCACCCTGATAAAAGGTTTGTCAGAGTGGAAGGATCAAGCAAGGGGAATAATGATTAGCTGGTCACTCTAATGGCTGAGGAAAAAGAGCTTTCATTTGTCCAGCCTGTTCTTTTTAGGGCCACAGAAATGATCAGGGGGCTGGAACGCTCTGCTGGGAGGCCAGGCTGGGAGCGTTGGGCTTGGTCAGCCTGGAGAAGAGAAGGCTCCAGGGAGACCTTCTTGGGGCCTTGCAGGACTTTGAGGGGCTGTCAGAAAGATGGGGATGGACTTTTGAGCAGAGCCTCTTGGGGCAGGACAAGGGGGGATGGTTTTAACCTACAAGGGAGAGATTTAGACTAGAGAGATGGGAGAATTTATCAATGCTGAGGGTGGTGAGAGCCTGTTTGAGGTTGCCCAGAGAGGTGGTTGATGCCCCATCTCTGGAACCATTGCAGGTGAGGCTGGGGGGCTCTGAGCAACCTGCTCTAGTTGCAGATGTCCCTGCTCAGTGCAGGAGAGTTGCACCAAATGACCTTTAAAGCTCCCTCCCACCCCACCCCACCCTGTGACTCCATGATTTTCTATCAAACCAAACTTTGGCAGCTGGGCAAGGCGCCTCCATTCCCCTCATGAACTTCAATTTGTGCAAACCTGAGTAAAACCAGTAGCCAGATGCAGAATTGAGCTCCCAGCAGGAGGAGAATGGACTGGCTGCACTCTGATTGTTGTGGCAGGGCCCTGCACTGCAGGACTCATTGTTTGTACAACAGTGAGTTGCTCAATACCTCGTATTCATACGAGTGAAATAATTCATTTGCTTCCTGATAGGTGACCAGCATCTGGCATGCCTTCCTCCTGAGCTCACTCCACACGCAGGAGCAGTCACTGGAGTCACTGCAGGAAATGTCTCTGTTCACCCAGGACAAGGAAATCAGCAGAGAGCTCATGAGTAAGCAGCACAGAACTGTTGGAAGATGGGATTTTAAGGCATCTCTCCGTCCTACACGTCGTATTTATGGTGTTGACACAAACTGAGTGGGGATCGTGGGAGTTTGTGGTGCTGGGTGAAGGGAATGAGGCTGGTTCAGGAATGAGGGTGTTCAGGTGGAACCACAGCTCTGCCCTTTTTTGTTGCCACGCTCCTTTTCACAGCGCCCTTGGCAGTGACTTTAACAATGCAAGATTTTGCCTTTCAGGGTTTGATTCCACTTCAATGTTCTCATTTAATAGAATTGTTTGGGTTGGAAAAGAGCTTTAAGATCAACGAGTCCAACCATTAACCCAGCACTGCCAGGGCACCACTAACCCATGGCCCTCAGCACCACATCTCCACAGCTTGGAAACCCCTCCAGGGATGGGGACTCCACCACTGCCCTGCACAGCCTGGCACAGCCCTTCACAGCCCTTGTGGGGAAGACATTTCTCCTCAGCTCCAACCTAAACCTCCCCTGGGGCAACTTGAGGCTGTTTCCTCTTGTCCTGTCACTTGTTTCTTGGGTGAAGAGCCCGACCCCCCCTGGCTCCAACCTCCTTCTAGGGAGTTGTGCAGAGCCAGAAGTTCTCCCCTGAGCCTCCTTTGCTCCAGGCTCAACCCCCCCAGCTCCCTCAGCTGCTCCTCACCACACTCCTGCTCTAGACCCTTCCCCAACTTCGTTGCCCTTCTCTGGACACGCTCCAGCACCTTCCCTGGACACACTCCAGCACCTTCTCTGGACACAGTCCAGCACCTCTGCAGCTCCTTTGTCTCCATTTAATTACAGGGACATTTCATCTCACTTAGGCAGGTTTGCAGCTCTGTCCTCTGGAGCAGTAGGACACGAGGGAATAGATTGTGCTGCTAATGGGATGTATTAATCTGGAGAATACTCTCAGGAGAGGAGCTGGGGAGTGTCTCACTGGGACATGAAGGTGCATGAGGCAGTAGGAAACAGGCTGGTGTGCATGGTACTGGTCTGAGCTCCACCACAGTCAGGCTGGTCTCTGCTCCTTGTCTTCTTTCTACCCTCTGTGCTAGTAAAATACAGTCAGAGAAACTTTTTGGTGAATCCCATCACCTGTCTCTGTCTCCGTCAGTCCTCCTGCAGTAGGAACCACCCCAGGACAGGGCTCTCTGATACCATCTCCAGGAGTATCAAGGTTGCTCTTTCCATGGGGCTGTTATGACTCCACATCCTCACCAAGGGCTAATCAACACCGTGAGTGATGGGATGAAAAGATACCTGGTAATGGGTGAGGAATTTGCATGGAGCTGGGATACCGCAGGGATGCTTGGAGGAGAAACACTTTGATGTCTAGAGGAGATAATGGGGCAGGTTTGAATATCTTATCTTACATCCATCCATCCACCCATCCAACGAGGTTCTTGCATTCTTGGTGCAGGTGAAGCCCAGAAAAGAGAAGGAATCCAGGTCCTGAACACGGTGTTAGAGATCCGAGAGCAGGCACCGAAGCAGCAGCCTGGGGAGACTGCCAGGGTTCTGCAGGCTCTGGCCATGCTCTACTACCTCAGCATGGACTTCCCAAAGGTAAGGTCCTCTGGGAGGGCTGGCTCGCTCTGTTTCACCCCATCCCATGAAGCCAGTTCCTCCTGAGCCCACCCCAGCTGGGTGACCCAGGACAAAGCTGCCTCGGTAGCTCTGCGTGAGGCCAGCTCATGATCTGCTCTGTCAAGGCTCATGAATCCCCCTGGATCTGGTTTGGTGGATCCTGTTCTCCACGTTTTCTGGGTTCATCCTTCCCCTGGGATATCCTGGCAGAGCAGCTGCACACAGACATCAAGCCAGATGTTACATGGTGAGCAAGACATGGGCCTTGCATGTGTCTCTCCATGAGCCAAACTCCCTGGCCTTGCCATGATGTTGATGGAGGTTCACTCCTGGCCTCTTTAGCTCAGTTTTGAATTGATCCCTTAACCATATTTGAGAGTTTATGGCTAAAAATTTCAGATGCAACTTCAGAGTGCCCAGTTCTCTCTGTTAAAAATCATTGATTTTGAGGAATTGTGGAGCAGTAACCACCTGGAAATCAGGGCTCTGTTTTTGGGTCCAGTGCTCAAAACCCAAGAGTTTCTTCTGCCTCTGTGAAAATACTGATTGCTGAAGGTCTCTTCATTGTATTAGAGAAAACCTTAATGATGTCCCTGCCTACTGCAGGTGACCTTTGGAGGTGCCTTCCAACCCAAACCATTCTAGGATTCTAGGATGTGAGTCAGTGTTTGGGAGACACAAATTCAAATCCGAAAAAAAAGGCAAAGCTTTCTAATTGTGAGAATGTCCAATCCCTGGAGGAGCTGCCAAGGGAAATGGGGGATTTAGTTCAGAGTCAATACAGCTGTTTTGTTTTTTTTTTTCCCCTGAAATAGCTTTGGGAATGTTCAGCCGAGCTGCTGTATGAGGGGGGAGGTAACATTCTGCAGGGCTGGGGGCTGGGGGCAGTAATCCCCTCTGTCTGCACAACTGGCTCCTCAGCATGGTCTCTGCTGGCAGCTTTACTCTCTCCTGCAAAGCAGCTTGTCCAGGTCACCCCCTGGAGCAGGCGGCTGAGCGGCTGGAGCCTGGACCTGCTCCAGGGCAGCAGTTCCAGCGAGGCACCACCTCCAGAAAAGCCAAATTCCAGACAGTTCTTGTGTTTCTCTTCTTTGGTTCCAGGCCCGTGAGGTGGGGTTGAAAGCCTTGGACCTGGTGAAGCAGCTGCCCCAAGAGGACTCTGGAGAAGCCATCGGTCATTTGTTGAAGTTGATTGACTCCAAGCTTTCCTACACCAAATAAAGACCCATCTGCCAGAGCCAGGCTGGTGTTCTCTTTAACTGGGGGATCTGTTGAACTGGTTGCTGCAAACAGGAAGAGTTAGAACAAGCCCTTTCAGCTGCTGCCTCTTCCTTTCCCTCTCAAGGTGTTTGAAAATGAAATGTTTATGGTATGAGCTGGTGCTCACGTGCCACCCGAGCCCTGGGGCTGTTATTGAATGAATGTGAGGGCAGGAGACAAGAGCACAACCAGCACACGACGTGTCACTCGTTATCTAGAGCCTGGTGATGAGCAAACAGCCTCTTACGTCGGCACTGTCCGGCCAGCAGCCGGGGCCTGTTTGTGACTGGCTTCCTCAATTTGCTCTGCAGGTTGATAAGGGAGATACCAGGGATGGGGAAGGGCTTCACTGCACACCTAACGTGGGCGGGTGGCACCTGCTAAGCCAGGACCTGGTTGGGCTTGGGCAGGTGGGGGACCTCTCTGCAGTGCCCCTCCACAGCTGCGTCCTCTCTTGTGGAGCTTCACAGAATCACAGAATGTCAGGGGTTGGCAGGGACCTCGAAAGATCATTTAGTCCAATCCCTAGCGCAGGTCACACAGAAACACGTCCAGGTGGGCTTTAAACATCTCCAGAGAAGGAGACTCCACAACCTTCCTGGGCAGCCTGGGCCAGTGTCTGGCACCCTCACTAGGAAGAAGTTTCTTCAGAGGCGTCTCGTAGCTCTGGGCACCAAGGGACTCATTTGTTCCACCTACGGAAGATTTTTCATCCAGGAGTGACCACGAGAACAATGTGAGGAACAAGATGCAGTCTTGAGGGGCAGGATGAAGAAGCCACTGAGCTCCAATTGGAGCTTCTGAGCTAGAAGAGACACGGTTTCCTCATGGCTGTGAGCCAGCCCCGGGAGGAAATCCCATGTCACCACCCACAGGGGCCTCCACTGAGCACACCCACCCGTGGCTCCCAGGGACTCCTGCCCTGGAGAGCTGGGAGAAGCCAGGCAGGGCTGGGGGCTGCACATGGTGCCCCTCGGAGTGGAGGTGAAGGAACATGGGAGGAGAGGGAGCTGGGATGGGGCCAGACGGGGAGCCGGGTTCAGCAGCCAGAGCATGTGACGGCCCCGCGGCCGGGAAAGGGGTGAAGGGAACCTGGCCCCGCTGCCGGCTCCAGCTGAGCTCTAAGCCTGCGATTAAAGCTCATTTACTTGAGGAGGATTTATGAGCGCGTTTAATTGCCTCGCTGAGTTGGGATGGGAGTCAAGTACGCTCTTCAAACACCCCGTCAAGCTGGGACCTGAGCAAGCAGAAGGGATGGAGGCTGCTGGTGAAGGGGAAGGCTCCACCACAGCCAGTGCTTTGTTCCACAGGGTGGGATGGTGCTGGTCGGGGTGGGAGACCTCAGAATCTTCCTATGGGAGATGCTGGTGGACACATCCCCCGTCAGCAGGTCTCACCCAGCACCCCCATGGGCTGGGGGAAGAGCGGGGAAGGGGGGGATGATGCTGCTGGCACCGTGCCGTGGGGCGCCGAGGATTCGGGTCACGGTGGCCGGGGATTTGGAGCTGTGCTGGTAATCCCTGGGGATGCTCTGGAGCCAGCTGAGCCTGGAGCTTGGTGCCTCCACTCCTGCCTGGTTAGCAGTGTGAAAATTCACTTTGCGTAGGGCCAAGCAGCTCCAGGAGCAGGGACAGGCAGGGGCTGGGGATGGAAACGAGCCCCGGGCAAACGAAGAAGGTTTTGGGGAGCTTTGGAAGATTTCACAAGAGCCTTTTCCTACCACACGCTCCGGCAGCCGGTTCCAGCACCTGCACTTCAGGGCAAAGACAATAAATAGAATTTTAAAAAGCCCAAAGTGACCAAGATCAGCATTTCTTTGCCCGAAAGTGTTCAGACTTGCTGCTCTTGGCACCTCAACAGTTCAAGGGGGAAGAAAACTCCAGAGAAGCAGCAGCAGCCGCCATCTCCTCCCTCCCATGCTAGAAACAAAACCTCCAGCCCCAAGCACATCATCAATTACCCAAAATTCTGGGGTCCACCAAGGGGATGGAGCAGGTCAGGGCTCCAGACCCAGCAAACCCCAACTCCAGGAGAGGGACCCACAACCCTGGGGCTGAGGGGAGAGGGAAGAGCAGAAATGAAGGCACAGGAGGCAGTGGCTGGGTCGCTGCATCCATCCTCATTTATTTGCACACCACACACCTTCCTCTTGGCACTTAATTTTTATGTATTTTCTTTTAAAAACCCCACCCCACCCACAGTCCACGGGTGCAGGGTGGGGGGGGGATTTCTCTATTGTTTTTTTTTTCCACTGTTTTTTTTTTCTTCCCCCTACCTTTATTTTCTTTCAAGTGTGGTCAAGTAGAATCGCTTCCAAAACAGACAAATAAATTAAAAAAAAAAAAAAAAACTATTAAAAAACAAAAAACCAAACCTGCCTGTGGCTTTGGGAATGTGCCAGTCGCTCCCACACCAGCTGCACGCGGGGAGAGGGGAGGCTTTTTTTTTTTAACTCTTTTTCTATTTTTTTTT
>VYZX01012728.1:1259295-1272631 GCA_013401335.1 Brachypteracias leptosomus
CTTTTTCTTTTTTTTCTTTTTTTTTTTTTTTTTTTTTTTTTTTTGCCTTTTTTTCTCAGTTTTGTTTGAAAAGGAGAGTTTCTCTTAGGGGTTGTTTTTTTTAATATACTACAGCCTGGAACTCAGTGCAATAGATACAACTACAGTGCAGGTAATAACTATACAAAAAAGAGTCATCCTGACCATGTACAAGCTTCCTCTCAGTCACTATAGAATCTATAACCTCTGCTTTTGTACCTTATTTTTTTTGTTTTTTCTTTTGTATACATTTTACAGTGTGAATATACTCCGAGAATATTTACAGTACGTTGCTCATCAAATCAGAAACGCTATAACTTAAATGTCTACTATTAACAACCATCGAACAAAAATATATATAATATAAATATCTTCCAGTCTATACACAGAGCAGGGAGCGGAGGGATCCGCGTGAAGGTGGTTTTGGGGTGGTCGTGGGTGACGGGGGGGTGGCCGGAGGGTGTTGATGTTCTGCTGTCAGGCAAATATTGCCGAGATTAAACCCAAAATAACCAGAGATTCTCCCTCCCCTCATCCTGGGGTGTCGCCCTGTCCAGCCACGTGGGTCCTTCCTCAGAACCCCCCCCATCCATGAACCCGCCGGGGCTGTGAAATCAATGAGGCTGCTTTAAAAAATAACAACTTCTTGTTCTTTCTTTTTTAAAAAAATCGTTGGTTTAAGATTTAGTCAATACGTGATTTTTTTTTTTTTTTCCTATGATTAGAATGTTAAAAAAAAAAGAACTTTTCCAGCTTTAAAAACCTTGGGCTACGTGATTTTCTTGTTAAATAATAACCTATCGCGTCGTTAAAAACCAGCCACGAGGTTGGGTTTTCAAACACCTTTGAAATCCTGGACGCGAAACCAGCTAAAAAACAAAAAATCCCCCCAAAAAAATAAAATAAAATCGTTCCTAGGAGAGGAAAAAAAAAAAAATAACAAAATAATAAAATCGGTCAGTCTGTCCCCAATAAACCAGGGGGTCTGGAGAAGGGGGGAGCCCCCAATCCCTCCTTATCCTGGTTTCTGTAGAAAGCGTTTTGAAGAATAAAAGCCAAGGAAGCCAGGAGAGGAGGTGGGGGGTGGACGTGGCCACGGGTGGGTCACACCTGGGAGTCGGCCCCCAAGCTGTGGAACTCGTCTGGGGTCTTGTCGCTCTGGCTGGCGCCCCCCTGCCGGAAGCCCGAAGCGATCTCGTCGAAGGTCCGACCCTTGGTCTCCGGCACCTTGAAGTAGGTGAAGACGAAGAAGAGGACGAGCAGCACCGTGAAGATGATGAAGACGTAGGAGCCACAGAGTTGCTGGGAGGGAGAAGAGGAAGAAAGGGGTGAGGGTGTGGGTGGAGATGGTGTTTTGTCACTGGTGCCAGGTTTGGGGTGAGGGACTGTGGCTGAAGGACCATCTAGGGACCACCCTGCCATCATGGCCCAACAGCTGGCTTCTCCTTCCCTTCCATCATCTAACATCTCAAGTTGGAATGGACCCATAAGGACCACCATAGAATCATATAAGTTGAAAAGAACCTCTAGGATCATCAAGTCCAACCTTCATCCAACATCTCCCTGACCCCTAGACCATGTCCCCAAGCGCCACATCTACTCGTCTGTTGAGCCCCTCCAGGGATGGTGACTCCACCACCTCCCTGGGCAGCCTGGTCCAGTGCCTGACCACTCTTGCAGGAAAGAACTTCTTCCTAATGTCCAACCTAAACCTCCCCTGGCACAACTACATCTAACATCTCAAGTTGGAAGGTACCCATAAGAACCACCAAGATCATCTAGATCCTGGCCTCAACCCTCTTCCCTCATTCACCCAACTGAACCATCCCAGTTCAGGTTTTAGGGCTCAAGAGAATTCACACAACCCAACCAGTAAGGGTTGTGCACCCCCAACCCCATTCCCACCCCAAGCACCAGGAGATACAAGCACCAGGAGATGATTACCGCGATGTACTGGAAGCCCATGCCCACAATGAAGTTGGAGGTCCAGTTGGACAGCCCAGCAACAGCGAAGGCAGCAGGACGAGGGCCTTGGCTGAACAGCTCTGCCACAATAAACCAGGGGATGGGGCCTGGGCCAATCTCAAAGAAGGCCACGAACCCGAAGATGGCCACAATGCTGAGGTAGGACATCCAGGGCATTTGGTCCTAGTCCAAGGGAGAGAGAGAAGGTCAGCCTGGTGAAGGGGAATGGAGCATCTGGTCATCCCAGACGATAAGATTTGAGTGTGGTGCTGCCAGAGAAGCCATGAGGTGTCTTCAGATTGGAGACTGGACTTCTGGGACCTCCAGAGAGATGTGGGCAGCGGGGACTGCTCAGACATCACCTCTAGGAGGACAAGCCCTTCCTCCAGTCCTTCTCCAGCCAGCCCCACAGCAAGGGGCAGTGTGCAGGACCTCTCCTGGCCCACCCATCCCTCCAACACCCCTCACTCACCAGCAGGGTCAGAGCAATGGTCATGAGCACCGCACAACCTGCCATCCCCGCCAGGCCGATCAGGTGCAGGGTCCTGCGTCCAGCCCGTTCCACCACGAAGAGCTGTTGGATGGAGACAGGTGTCCATCAGCACATCCCCAGCCTGGAGGAGAACCCCCTTCTCTCCACCTCCCCTGGTGGACCAAAACTCACCGAGACGACCGTAAACGCCGTGTTGACCACGCCAGAGCCAATGGTGGCGTAGACAGGCTGCTCCACACCAGACTTCTCAAAGATGCTGGTGGAGTAGTAGAAGACCTACAAAGGGCAGGGATGAGCCATGAGGAAAGAGGTCTTGGAGCCAGCAGGGCCCAAGTTGTGGGTGAAACAAGCTGAGCATCCAGGTCCCCTCAAAACTCACTGCATTGATCCCCGAGAGCTGCTGGGACAGCTGGAGGATGATGGCGATGACGATGGGCTGGCGGTACATGGGGGAACGGAAGAGCTCCATTATGGTCACCTTCTTCTCCCTCATCATCTGCCGGCTCTCCTCCTTCATCTCCTGGAGGTCGCTGCTGACGTCTGTCGTGCCCCGCAGCTTCTTGAGGACTAAGGGGAAGAGGTGGAGTCAGGAGCAGCTGAGGACCCTCCTGGCGTGGTGGGCTGAGCTCGGGGCCGAGGGTCACTCACCACTCTTGGCTTTGTTCTCCTCGTTGCGGTTGATGAGGAGGAAGCGGGGGCTCTCGGGGGCGAAGGGCAGGATGATGCACTGCAGCAGGGCAGGGACGAAGATGAAGCCCAGGAGCAACGGCCAGAGGGAGTCGTTTCCCATGATCAAGTCCAAACCGAACACCTGAGGATGAGAGGGGGGTTGAGCCACCTTTTCCCAGCTCAAGCTGGACCCAACTCTCTTCATGGGTGCATTACAGCCTTGGACACCCATCAGAAGGACATGTGTTGCTTCCAGGTGGCCAAGAGACATCACATCATGATGCTGCTCATCCCAAACCTTAAGATCTCACAGCATCCCCTCTCCAGCCAAGCTCTAGGTCCCCTCCCTCCAGCTCCACCTGAATGTCGGTGCAGATCCAACACTTTGTGCTGCTGCACTAAACCCCTGCAGACCCTGAGGAACACCAGCATCAAAGATAGGAGAACCCTCCCTCCACCAACCAATTCTCCAGCACTCACCTGCGCGATGAGGATGCCCAAGACGATGCCGAGCTGGTGGAAGGTCCCCAAGGCACCCCGCAGAGCAGTGGGTGACACCTCGCCCACATACATGGGCACGAAACCGGTGGTGAGACCAGAGTAGAGGCCGATGATGAAGCGGCCAAGGATGAGCATCTCGAAGGACAAAGCCATCTTGGAGAAGCCCATGAGGACGGCAGACACGAAGGCGAGAATGTTGGACATCAGCATGGAGTTGCGCCTGGGGAGGGAAGAGATGGTGAGGACCACCACAGGGGTCAGAAAGGCTGAAGGAGTGTCAGGAGAACCCAACCATGACCTCTTGGCTGGAGGGAGGTGCCCAAATCCACCCCCCCGGGGGACATTGGGGTGAGGCTGCACAACCCCTCAGCTGAGGTCCACCACGCTTGGTTGCTCACCGTCCAAAGCGATTGACGAAGAGCCCGACAGAAAAGGACCCGATCATGCCTCCGACCGAGAAGATGGCGACGGAGAGAGACCAGAGCGTGGTGAGGGTGGCAGGGCTGATGGGCTCATCGTATCGGTACAGCCACGTACGGTTGTAGAAGTCCTCAATCACCTAGAGGAGAGGGAGGAGAAACCATGCCATGGGTGAGCACCACCCCCAGCTCACCCGTGCCACCGCCGCTCACAAGACGATGCGTCACGGAGCCGCCCCAGGGAGGGAACCCGACGGGATGCGCCGGGGAAATGCGGCCGGACGGGTTCTGCCCCCGCCCTGCCCGGGGAGCCAAAACACCCCCTGGCCCAGCCCGGGGGAGGTCACGCTCCTCCCTGGGGCACGGCAGGAGGGCAGAGCTGCTGGAGGAAGGTGAGGAAGACAACAGGGTCATGGTGGGTGGGCAAGATTGATTCCCACTCATCCGGACACTCCCTTGAGGGTTTTTTCCTGGGATCCTTCCCTAACATGGAATCCTGCAATGCCAACAGTCAAGACAGGCTTGGGTTTAATCATCACCTGCACAGAAAACCCTTTTTAAATCTATTTTATATGCTTTTTAATATATTTTTTGAAGCCAGCCACTGCTGCAAGCTTCAAGTAAATCACTTGTTGGAACGTGTCCAGAGAAGGGCCACGAGGATGATCAGAGGCTGGAGCACCTCTGCTATGAGGACAGACTGAGAGAGTTGGGGTTGTTCAGGCTGGAGAAGAGAAGGCTCCGAGGGGACCTTATTGTGGCCTTCCAGGATCTGAAGGGGGCTACAAGAAAGCTGGGGAGGGACTTTTGAGGCTGTTGGGTAGTGGTAGGACTGGGGGGAATGGCTCAAAACTAGAGGTGGGGAGATTGAGATGAGACGTTAGGAAGAAGTTGTTGCCCAGGAGGGTGGGGAGACACTGGCCCAGGTTGCCCAGAGAGGTGCTGGAAGCCCCATCCCTGGACATTTGGAAGGCCAGGCTGGCTGGGGCTGTGAGCAACTGCTCTAGTGGGAGGTGTCCCTGCCATGGCAGGGAGGTTGGAACGGGATGATCTTGAAGGTCCCTTCCAACCCTGACAATTCTATGATCCTACTTAAAGGTCACCCACACCCAAACCTAGAAGGCAATGGGCTCAACAAGGCTCCCGACCAAGCCTGGCTGGAAGGGGCAAAGGTTTCCCTCATGCAGGGGAAGCTCCAGCAGCTCCAAGCCCTGGCTGCTCCCAAGAGTTCCTCATGTGCTCAGCCCCAACAAAGCATCTACACAACCACACTTCTCATATCCCCACCACTTCCAGCACAAGTGAGAGCCTCTGGAGAGGCAGTGCGAGGACACCCCATGCCTCACTAGAAACATCAATAATAGGATGATTTTTTTTCAAGTTGTTCCTTTTACAAAGTCCCTAAACCATCAGGATTTCAATATTTTTGTTTGCCTCCTGCTTCACCTGGAGGTTTTGATGCTTTGGGGACTTCCAACCCAACCCATTCTATGATTCCTCTTTTCCTAACAGAATAAATAATTGATATTATGACGTTTTGGAGAACCCAGGCCTGGCTCAGGCTCTCAGTGGAGTTAAATGGGTCACTGCACATACACCACCAAACTTTACGGTGCTACAAGTCCCTCCTTGCTTTCCCCAAAGCCTCCAGCTCTCCCTCCTTGAAGCCAAAAAAAAAAAAACCACCTCAAACAACAGTGGATGCCCCAGTGCTGGCTCATCAACTCACACCCCAATACCTGCTCCTGCCCCACTTTCTCCTGCAAAAAAGGATGGATAGAAAAACCCACCAGGAGCCGGTTGGTGGGAGAGGAGATGTTGAAAAATGAGTTTAAAGGGAGAAGCATGAAAAAAATAATTGCATTTCCTCAAAGCTGAGGGTTTTCCCCTTCTCTTGACCTCAGCTGAGGGTTTTCTACCAGCCCTGACCCAGTTTTTCTACTTTGCTCAAGACCGGAGCCTTCCTGCGGGGCCACGGGGAGCTGCTGCAGCAACCCCGTGCACCTGTGCTGCTGGAGCCCAGGGAATGAAGCATCCCAGTCCTGCATCCCTGTGGATCTCAGTCCTGCACCCCAATGCATCCCAACCCCAATCCTGTGCCCGTTTATCCTGATGCATCCCAATCCCAATGCATCCCCATCCTGGGCTCCAATACATCCCAATCCTACACTCCAATGCATCCCCATCCCAATCCTGCTCATCAATACATCTCAATGCAACTCCATCCTGCATCCCAACCCTAGTCCTGTGCCCCAATTTATCCCAAAGAATCCTCATCCTGCACCCCAACACATCCCCATCCCAACCCCGGGCACTGATGCATCCCAGTCTCAGGCACCTCCATCCTGCACCCCAATGCATCCCCATTCCAACTCCAATACACCCCAAGCCTGCACCCCGATGTGTCCCCATCCCAGTGCATCCCCACAAAGCTGGGATGAACCCTGTGCCCAGAGCATCCTATTCCTCAGGACAACACTCACCCTGCCTCCCTGAGCACCCCAAATCCTTCCCCCATCAGCTCCACGCCCCGAACGCAGCATCACTCACCCCTAAACACACAGCCCAGCCCTGAAGGGTTTAACCCCAAAATACACAAGGGAAACTGAGCAACACCCACAGAAAGGGGGATCTGGGGGTCTGTAGGAATCAGGGCTCGCTCCCAGGGGTGCCCACACCACCCAGGGCAGCATCTCCAGGGTCAGGAAGGGATGGAGGCACATCCTGGGGCTGGGCTTGGACAAAAGGTGGTAGTTACAGAGCACCCGTGGCACCAGAGCTCGGGGAGAAGCCAGGGCTGGTGCAACAGAGCAGCTCCTCTGCTTATTCCCAGGAATTTCTCAGTTCCCAACCCTGCTCCCATCTCCAGAGGAGGGTTCCCCTCAAGGGCCAAGCATGGATCAATCCAGGGGTCAGGGATTTTTGGCAGGGTGATGCTTTTGGCACCACAGGTACAAGCACCAAGGGGAAGAGCTGCCTGAAATCCCTCTGGGGCCACTCACCCTGATTAAATACAACTCAACAAATACCTCAGAAAATGGCAATTTGTGTCTTTTTTGCCTTTTTCCCCTGGGTTCTGGGAAGTCTTTGCACCGGGTCTCCTCACCCACAAGTTTTCTCAGCGCTCGAGGCAGCAGCCTGAAGATTATGGGATTAATAATCTCATGGCAGGAATCCTGCCCTGGTGGTTTTAATTATTTGGGATGATGCTCGGGGTCAGGCTCTGCTCTTGTGCAGACCCCAGGTTGTCCCTCAACCCCTCACCCTGGCAGCTGAGCTGTGTCTGGGGCGGGAGAATTCCAAGCTAACACTTCCAACACCTTCCAAAAGTCACAAAATTTGGGGAAAGCCAAATATCCAAGGCTCCTATGGGAGGCTGGAGGGTCCTGGCGCTGTTGGGGGAAGGAGCCAACGCTTCCCACTCTCCATCCCCCTTCACCCGCAGCCAACCCTCTTTCCTCTGGGATGCAAAGCTCCCATCACTCCGTTCATCCCCCCTCCTCGACTTCCAGATGACTCAAACCCTAATGACCTCCCAGATCTTCTCTGGAAGCCGAGGTTAAAAGTTACACGGGCCCCACCCACAGAGCATCCTGTGGCGTTCCCAGGATTCTTCCCAGCAAAAAAACACCAAGAGAGGAGGAAAAACTAAATCTCTTGGGAAGGCGGGAGCGAAATAACTCCCTCACAAATCCCATTACAGGCTCTAAGCTGCCTTAGTGGGATGTACTATTTTAGCCAGGCCGGTGGAGGGAGCGGGTTTGTTTTGGGGTGGGTGGAATTTTGGTCCAGAGGAGGAGCACTCACCT
Organism: Brachypteracias leptosomus; assembly: GCA_013401335.1. Classification (NCBI taxonomy): domain Eukaryota; kingdom Metazoa; phylum Chordata; class Aves; order Coraciiformes; family Brachypteraciidae; genus Brachypteracias; species Brachypteracias leptosomus. The sequence continues at coordinate 1,267,170 of VYZX01012728.1, forward strand.
TCTGGGGGGCGTTGATGACACCCGTGTTGTAGCCAAACTGCAAGGAACCCAGCACCGCTCCTCCCACGGCGAGCATCAGGCGAGCCGTCATCTGCAGGGGGAGGAAGGGAAGAAAGAGGAGTTAAAGTTGGGGTGCTAGCTCTGTCCCCCCCCTCCCAAATTCAGAGAGGACCCCCAGGGCTTGTCACAGGAGAAGGGATGCTTGGAAGGTTGGGAGGAAATACATGCAGCAAGAGAAAAAGTGATTTTTTTAGGGCATCCATGCTGGTCAGGGGAAAAATTAGTTTAAAAACAAACTTTTGGGGGCTTAAAAAAAACACTGTTTGGGGATTCCAGGAATTTTGTGCCTCTGGCCCAGGTTGGGAGGGTTTCTCTGGGCTCATAGGATGCCCTCAGAGGGCTCCACGTGACTCTCAGGCCACACGCCAATGGGAGATGCTTTCAGGGATGCCGCGGAGCCGCCGGCCCCAACATCGGCCCAAGGCCCCCCCGGGCGGCCGCCACTAACGAAGTTTTAGCATTGGAGCCTAATTAACAGTCACTAAGCAAAATCCTGGCTCTTTGGCAAAGCCTTTGCCCGCCTCCTCTTCCTCCTGCTTCAGCCCCAGCGACAATCGGAGCCTTGTTTGGGAGCAGGGTCAGGGCAGGCCAGCGCTTGGGCCACCTTCGTTAGCAGCCCAATTATCCCAGGCAGGAGATTTTCCTGGTGCTCAGCTCTGAGAACCAGGATCCGACATTCCCAGTTAATCAGCTTTGGGATGGTCCACGTGAAATTTGTAAGCCACTTAATTTTGGGGAGGGGGGGGGTGGGAGGGAGGAGGGGGCTGGGCTCTCCCTGGTTATCCCGGGTACCGGAGCATCACCTCAACCCTGGGATGCTCCCCTGGCATCACAAATCAATATTCCCAAGGGATTCGGGGCTGGTCAGACCCCACCTCAACGCAACCCCTAAATCAGGAGGGTGTAAAAAAATCAGGTGTTTTCTTATTTTGTTTTAGAAATAACATAAATAAATATAAATAAGTGTTGCTTGCTGGCCTCGCCACGCCAGCCAAGCCGCTTCCCCCCACGTCAAAGTTTGCCGGGAAAAGGGAGCAGGGACTAAAGCCAGCCCCGTTAATGAAGGTCATTAATTAGGCTTGGCCCCAATACAACTAATCAGGGAGGTTTTGGCACTTGGTCTTGTTCAGTGCTTCTGAATCAACCCACCCCGAGAAGAAAACGCAGGCGAAGAACAGGCTGGAAAGTCGCTGGTATTTCAGAAAAACAAGGAAAAAACCTCAAAAAAATCCCCAAATCCCAACTCCAACCTCATCCATCCACCCACTGCTCCACAAATCTGTGAGGGGACAATGGGAATGCCAAGAGCAACCCCTGCTTGACTAAGTGTGGTTAAAAAAATGACAGTTTTGGGTCTTGGAGTGGTTTTAGGGAGGGTTTTGTTTCTTTTGGGGTGTTCACGGGGTTTGGATGATTTCTTCTTGGCTTTTTAGGGCCATCTCTCTCTTTTAAGGGCCACCCCACAGTTTCTGGGGGAGAAATTCTTCTTCTCCAGGGCTCGGTGCTGGCTGGCACAATGCCCCATGCCCAGGTGAGTCAGGGCAGCACCGTGAGGATGAGGATGCATCACATTGGCCCCAACATTGCTCCGGGAAGGTGCGACCTCCTTGCTCCCACACCAGCCACCACCCCACAAGAATTACAGAAAAACCTCATTTTTACAATGTTCATCTTGAGTAAAAAAATTAAAAACAAACCCATAACAAATTCTAAACCTTTAGCAAAAATAAACTGGACAAATTTTGAACCTTTAGCAAAAAAACCCAAACAGGACAAATTTTGAACCTTTGGCGAAAGAAGAAACTAAAACCAAACCTATAGATTTTGAACCTTTGGCAAGAGAAAAAAACTAAAATCAAGCCTGTAACAAAATTTGAACCTTTGGCAAAAGAAAAAACTAAAAACTTACAACAAAGTTTCAAACTTTGGCAAAAGAAAAAAAAGAAAACCAAACCTATAACAAATGTTGAACCTTTAGCAAAAGAAAAAGCTAAAAACAAACCTATAATAAATTTTGAACCTGTAGCAGAGGAAAAAAAACCTGAACCCTTAACAAATTTCGAACCTTTAGCAAAGAAAAAACCCCTATATATTAATTAAGGGGATGGTGGAAGCTGCTGGTGTTTTTGGAGGCTCTCCCCAAGCAGGGTCAGGGTGAGTCAGCTCCTCCCGCTCTCCCCAGGCTTCCCAGCTCCAAACAACCCGCCCGGCCCGATCCAGGAGCCTTTCGGCTCTAACCTCGCCATTAAAGGAGAGGCTTAAGATGGAGAGTTAGGGGAAAAAAAAAAAAGCAAACTGAACTTTTTAAGGGCAGGCTCTCTTGGGGAAACTCCCGCAAAACCACACGCGGGGCGAGTTTTTTTAACTGCTTGCAGAAAATAGCAGCTTTATTTGGAGTTTAAGGAGAAGAAAAAAAAAAAAAGAAAACCAAACCAAACATACGTCCCCTTCTTCTGTGCAATAAACTTATTTACAGCCTGGAGACAGCCAATACTTGTAGGGTTTTTTCCATAGATTTTAGAGAAAGGTGAGTGCAGAAGGTCTAATTGAAATAAATTTGTATTTTTTTTTGGCTACTTCCTGCTTTGTCGCGGCAACACGGAAGCTGGGACACTGGAGGAGGCATCACCCTGTGGGGTGACAGCAGCTCCCCTAAACCCACATTGGGCAGCACCTGCCTTTAAACTCTGCTTTTTATGCCCCCTAAACCTGCTGTGAACTGCACTTGGCTTTAAACTCTGCTTTTTATACCCATTTTTTTCCCCCCTTTCCTCCAGCGCAGAAGGATTTGGGGATGCTGCCTGCTGATGGAACAAGGAAATTAGAATCATCAGGGTTGGAAGGGATCTGAAAGATCATCCAGTTCCAACCCCCCTGCCATGGGCAGGGACACCTCCCACTAGAGCAGTTGCTCACAGCCCCAGCCAGCCTGGCCTTCAACATTTCCAGGCATGGGGCTTCCAGCACCTCTCTGGGCAACCTGGGCCAGTTCTCCCCACCCTCCTGGGCAAGAACTTCTTCTGAACATCTCATCTGAATCTCCCCACCTCTAGTTTTGATCCATAATTATTATTATTAATAATAAACAAATAAATTAATAATCCCTTAAAAATATATATATATAAAAAATACCATTTCTTAAACGTCCCATAAGGGAATTCCAGGGAAACCCAGATTAAAACCAGCCCACAAACATGAGCCACAAGCATCCCGGGGGCTGAGTGCCAGGGATGGGGAAAGGGATGAGCGTGGGGAGGGGGGGTGCAGCCTCCCGCACGCTCGGTGCACGCTTGTTTGCAAGCTTGTCGGAGTGAAGACAACCGGATCCGTCGCTGCCCAGGATCTCACGGCTGCTCGCTGGATCCCAGCCCAGGAAAAACTTACGCAGCCACCAAGAGCTGGGCAGAACCTGCTCCCAAAGCCACGGCACCGGCGCTTTCCGACCCAGGGGGGTGTGTGGATGAAGAAGGGAGACCCACCAGCACGACTGAGATGTTGGGGGGGTGAGGGAGGGAATCACAGGGAGGGGAAGCGCAGGCAGAGCTGAGTTATTTTATTATTTTTTTTCCCCCATTCCTTAAAGGTCATCCGGGGACGGCGACACGATCCCTCCGAGTTTTGCAACCACGAGAGCGTCTGCGACGAGCCCGGGAGATGTTTTTGCATGCAAAGAGCTCCACGGGCAGCAAAGCAGGTCCCACTTTAGGAATTATTAAATATTAAATTTAACAGCGGAGGGGTGAGCTCGTCCCCAAGCTCCCTACATCCCCAAATTCACTAAAAATCCTGTTTTTCCCCCCTCTTCCCACTCTGGATTTCAGCATCGCCCATGAGAGCGCGATTCTTAATTACCGCACGATAAAAAATTAATCATTTTTCCCAACATTTCTCGAAGGGAGGTGGTGAAGCAGAGCAGGGGGAAGGTTCTGCAGCTCCATGCCAGTAGTTGTGAGCTCAGCCCGACCGACAGCGCATCAGATTTCCTCGTTACGAGAGCAAATTTCTTGCTAATTCCAGCCCCCATGGCCGCGCTGCCGGCCGGCACGTTCCCGGCTCCCAAACCCACACCTCGCCCTAAAATAAAAAAAAACACCCCGGCGTACAGCCAGCTCCCAATAAAATCATATAAAAATCATACAGAAGCAGCGGGGGGGGGAAATAAGTTGTTTGCTGGGGAGGGGGAGTAAGAGGAGTTGTCCCCTGAACGCCTGTAATTGGAATAAAATGATTACTTGGGGGATTTAATTACGCGTCACAGCCACGGAAAGGAATTTTTTTTATTTCCTTTCCTGGGAAAAAGGAATAAATAAAAGCCAAGGCTGCATAGTTGAGTATAGCCCAAAATATGGCGAGGGGGGAATCTTCATGGGGGGGCTCTAATGTTAATGACCCCACCGCAATTAACTCACCGTCCTTATTTAGGGCCTGACATCAGGTCATTAAAACTCACCGATATTAGGAATTAATTTATGTAATTAATTTATTAGGGGGGAGAAAGTGGGGCTGGGAGGACTCGGCCGCTGCCGGCCGGACAAGGGAGTTTGGAGGATTTCATAACTTCATTTTTGGGGGGTTCAAGGATGGGAATTGGGTCAAACTGGGGCAAAGAGGTCACGCCGGGATGTGACCCGGGATCGCCGGGAAGGGGGGGGTCCGGGGGGGGGGCCCTCCCCGGTGTCACCCCGGCCTTGAACCCCCCAGAAGGGCCCTGCTCCCCTCAGCGCTGTGGTGGCCTTGTTGCCATCCCTTTTTGGGGCCGAAAGAGCCTTTTTTGGCTTTCTGATGATCTTAAAGGTCTTTCCNGTGTGCAAGGGAGGCGCGCGCGCGGCTGTGAGGGTGCGAGAGCGCGCGCACGGCTGAGTGTGTAAGAAGGGCGCGCGCGCGGCTGTGAGTGTCCGCGCGCGCGCACGTGTGAGTGTGCAAGAGGGGCGTGTGCTCGCGTGTGGGTGTGCGCGCACGTGGGAGTGTGCGGGGGGGTGTGTGCACGTATGGGTGTGCAAGGGGGTGTGTACACACGTGGCAGTGTGCGAGTGGGAGTGTGCNCCGATCTGCCCTGCTCCCCTCAGCGCTGTGGTGGCCTTGTTGCCATCCCTTTTTGGGGCCGAAAGAGCCTTTTTTGGCTTTCTGATGATCTTAAAGGTCTTTCCTAAATTCTATCCTTTCTTGACTTCAAAAAAGGGGGGAGGTTACCCCAAAACTCTCTCCCAGGCGCGCTCTGAAGCTGCGGCTCGGTCACTTTTGGGCTGTTTTCCTTGGTTTTGATGCTATTTTTCGCCGATTAAAAAACAACCCCCAAACCCAAACAACCCCCAAACCGACCCACGCCAAATTCGCGCGGCGGCCTCACGGGCTAAACCCCCCCATCCCCTCCTCAAGAAGAGTCCAACACCGCCCGGTTCCCC
>VYZX01012728.1:1272850-1288025 GCA_013401335.1 Brachypteracias leptosomus
GTGCGCGCGTGTGGGTGTGCGCGCACGTGGGAGTGTGCGGGGGGGTGTGTGCACGTATGGGTGTGCAAGGGGGTGTGTACACACGTGGCAGTGTGCGAGTGGGAGTGTGCAAAGCGGGTTGTGCCTGTGTGCCCACGAGTGAGTGTGAAAGGGTGGGGAGGGCAGGTGTGAGTGTGCAGGCGTGTGAGCGTGCAAAGGGAGATGTGCCCGTATGCTCACACATGAGCGTGAAAGGGAGGATGTGTGGACGTGTGTGCACACATGAGTGTGCAAGGGTGTTTGAGCCCGTTTTCACACATTTGAGCGTGCAAGGGTGTGTGTGAGCCTCTGTGTGTGCACAGGGAAGTGTGCTTGTGTTTGCCCTCGTGTGATAGTGCATGTGTGAATGTGCAAGTGTGTGCCTGTACCCATGTGTGTGCACAAGTGTGTGTTCTTGTACAAGCAAGAGATGCTGCATGTGATGCAGACCCCAGTGGTCTGCGCACAGCCGGTACGTGGTGTAAAAACTGGTTTATGGTGTGAAAACCAGTTCATGGTGCAAAAACCGGTCTGTGGTGTACAACCCCCGTCATAGTGCAAACCCTATGCCTGGTGTAAAACCTTCTACCTGGTGTAAAACCCCACACGTAGTGTGAACCCCCAGCCACGGTGCAAACCCTGGTCCTGGTGTAAAACCCTCTACCTGGTGTAAAACCCTGGCCACGGCCCAAAACCCCGTGGCCCGTTCAACGCCAGGGTCATGCTGCAAAAACTGGTGCCTGGTGTAAAGCCTGGTGCAAACCCCGTACGTGGTGTAAAACCCTCTACCTGGCGCAAAGCCCCCTTGGCCCGTTCAACTCCCCAGTCACGGTGTAAAACCCTCTACCTGGCGCAAAGCCCCCTTGGCCCGTTCAACTCCCCAGTCACGGTGTAAAACCCTCTACCTGGTGTAAAGCCCCCCTGGCCCGTTCAACTCCCCAGTCACGGTGTAAAACCCTCTACCTGGTATAAAGTTCGTACCTGGTGTAAACCCTGTACCTGGTGTAAAACCTATACCTGGTGTAAAACCTTGGACCTGGTGTAAAACCTGGTGCAAACCCCCAGTCATGGTGCAAAGCCCCGTGGCTGGTTCACCCCCCAAGACCCCGGTTCACACCCCCCCCCGGTCCGGTTCACCCCTCCCGATCCGGTTCATCCCCCGCCCGGTGCACCCCGAGCGGCGCCGTTCCCCCGTCGCGGGGTGCCCGGGACTCGCGGGGAGCCGTCGGGGCAGGGCCGGGCGGTGGATGTGCCGCCGCGCACGTCCGCCAGCCCCTCCCACCCCGAGCCCACCGGGAAGGACCGGGGGGCACCGGGGGGGACCGCGGGGTCCAGCGCGGGGACGCGCCCGCCGCTCCCGGTCCGCCTCCGGGGTCCCCGAAGTTCCCCTTTCCCCCCTGAAAGCGTTGGGGAAAAGCGTTAAAAATGATGGAAATCAGAGAAAAAGTGCAAAAAAAAATCAGTTCCGCGCATTGTTCTTCTTCTTCCCGAAAGGTGGAAAAGAAAAAAAGGGAAAAAAAGGAAAATAATAAGGAAAAAATTAGAAAAAGTGTGGAAAAAATTTGGAAAAATGGAAAAAAAATGCGGTCAAAAAGGTAAAAAGCAAAAACAATGGAAAAAAAGGAAAAAAAAGGAAAAGAATTGCAAGAAATTGCGGGAAAAAATGAAAAAAGGGAAAGAAAGGCTGGAAAAAAGTGAAAAAATTGGGGGAAATTTTTTGAAAATATAGAAAAAAACCCAAAAACAGAAAAAGCAATGCAAAAAAAGCAAAGAATTGAATAAAAATTGGAAAAAAGAAAAAATGAAAGCAAAAACACTTTAAAAAAGTGAAAAAAATTGGGGAAAATGGAAAAAAGCACAAAAGTGCAGTCAAAAAAAGAAAAAAAGCAAAACCAATAAAAAAGTCAAAAAAGGAAAAATTTGCAAAAAATTGCAAGAAAATAAGTTTTTAAAAAATTGCAAAGGTAAAAACTGGGGCACAAATTCCCCAAACACCGAATCAGTGACTTTATTATTTTCTATTCTTTTTTAATTTTTCATTATTATTTTCCCAGAGCTGCAAAATTTTGCCCCAAATTCGGCCATTTCTGGCCAATCCTTATCCCTCAATTTCAATAAATTCAAATTTTATCAATCCCTTTCTCTTTTTTTTTTGTTTTTTCCCCCTTTTTGCTCATCCCAACTGGGAAATGGGGATTTTTTTCTGCCTATTTGGCATTTTTCTGATGAAATGAACCCCCCCCGTCTGGCGGGCGGGAATGCTGATGGAAGGGAAAAGGCCGGCAGAGGGATAATCCCGGCGGTGCCGATGAGCCAGGGGGGATTTAGGGGGGATTTGATCTGTCCCGGCCCTCGGAACGGGGGATAAAGGGTAAAAATAAGATCCTGGGGGAATTGCTGGGGGTGGGAGGGGGCGAGAAGGAGGGAGGAAAAGGGGGAAATTGGGGTTGTTATTTTTTTAAGGGTCAAGGAGAGGGTTTGTTGGGAGGCTGGAGGCCACGGGGTCAAGTTGAGCCAAGGATGGAGGCCACGGCAGTGGGCTCAGCATCTTCATCCTCTCCCCCACCACTGTCCGGGACAACCAGTCTGGGGATGGTTTGGGGGGAATAAAACCAGCATCACTGGAAGGCACAAAGGAGGGAATTTGGCTTTGCCAGGACTCAACGGCATTGGCGTCTCCATGGCCAAAAAATCCCAGATTATCTCTGAAAAATTTCAGGAGAACTTTCCCGCTTGAATTCCGAAGCTGAGCATCCTTGGGATGGGATTAATCCACCTCAGGGGGAACTTATTTTAATATTTCCAGCAGCTCTCAATGCACTTGAGCTTTAAAACAAGCCCCTGAACCAAAAGGAGATTTTTTTCCCAACTTCAAATCCAGGCAAAAATCCACCAAAATGAGTTTTCCAGAGATCCACCATCCCAATTTCTCCCCACCCCCCAAAAAACCACAGAAAAATCCTCCTGGAGCTCGTCATTCCCATTGCTGCTTCCTCAACAGCCTTGGCATGGAACAGCTGGAAGCAGCTGCCAACATCTGGCCAGCACCAGAGCCCAGTGACCCCATTGGCACGGTGGAATTTGGCAAATTGGGTCAAACCGCGGCGGTTTTGGTGGCCTGAGGCTCTTTGAAGGTGCCAGTTGGGACAGAGACCAGTCAGGAAGTGGCCCAAGCTGGAAAACATCAGCCCAGGTGATGAAATTTGGGGCAAAGTCCATGAGGAAACTGGGATTTGGGTTGGGCAACGCCAGCACAAGCTTCCCCTGGGATTTCAGCCCCAAAATAACTTGGGTTAAGTTTTCCATCGGGATTTTGTGTTGCTCCTGGAGGAGTTTTTGGCTCCGTCCTTTTCCCGGTCCTGTGACATCCCAGCATTGCTTGGTCCAGCTCAAGGGATGCAGGGAAGCATCAGCCCCGACTTTGGACACACCAAAGCTCTTCAGGTCTGGATTTAACAGCTGGATCCTCTTGGATTCCACTTTTTATCTCTGAAGCAGGACTATTTAAACCCTTCTCCTTGTTAGGCTGGGATTAAAGTGCATTAAACCCTCAAGTCCTTGGGTTCAAGCCAGGCAGATGCTCTGTGTCCGAGAGAGCAATAACACAGAATCCAATAAAAGCAATTATCAATTATTGTCATTTAATTTATCCCAATTCATGAGCATCGAGCCTCACTTACACTTCCCCAGGCCAGGCAGCGACTTCCCAGTCCTAAACTGCCCCCATTTTGGTGGCTTTTCACCCATCAAAGGCAGAAAAGCTTGGAAAAGAAAGGGAATTCCTCATTTATCCATGAAAGGGGGGAAATTTTCCCTGAATCCCGGGTCTTGCAAAGGTCCATTTTGCATTTCAGTCCTTGTTTTGCATTTTTAGGGCATGGAAACGGGGAGAAAAGAGGTCGGGGCTAAAAATAACCGGGTGAGTCACGGGGCTGGGAGGTGTCGTGGAGCCGGAGCCGAAAACCATGGGAAGGGGAGGGGGAAAATCCATTTTCCATTTGGATTCACATGTTCATGGGAGCAGATTCCTCTTCTTCCGCCAAGCAGAGAGAAAAAGGGATATAGACATATATATACACATACATAGACACATATATGTATTAATATATATATATACAAATATTTATGTATATATAAAAATATATGTATATAATGCTGCTTTTCCCTACCCTTAACCCCCCCCAGACTTCACAAACCACTCTCCTGCAGCCAAAATTGCCCCAAAACGGGATTTTTACCCCTTTCCCCCTAACATCGAGATGAAATAATCCCCATTTCTTCCCTTCAGGAGCCAAAGGAGAGCGGCTGTTAAGGATAATAATTAATCATTAATGATAACAAACCACTCCCAGCTCTTCACTTGCAGGGATACGCCTTGTTGTTTAATTTTTTATTAATTTGCTTGGGTTTTATATTGTATTCCCACCGTGTGGATGATGCTGGGGTGTAATTTAGGGAGCTTGAAGGATTTTTGGGATTCGACCAGCAGGATTTTCTCTCCCTGGGGAGAAACAGGGTGGAATAAGGACATTTTTGCCCGGTCGCTGCCCCAAGGCTGCCGTGGCCCCAAGGCCACCGACCTTGGCTCAAGGTCACTGTGATAAGAGATGTGTGAGCAAGAGTCACAAGAGCAGTGCCCCAAAAACTGGCTCCAGCAACTCCCCATCATCCTCCCCTCTCTGCCATCACCATCCCAACAGGAATCCACCCAAAATTGATCCAGATTTGGGAATTCTGCAGGTTTTTGAGGGGTTTTGCAGCAGCTGGATCCTGCCCCAAATGGAGCATCCTGGAGAAATTGTGGCTTTGTTCCCAGAACACTGGGGTTTGTTGCAAGTAGATTTTGATCTGTCCATCCCATGGTCCCTGCCAAGCTTGGCAAAGGCAAAAAAGAGGATTTTTCCCCCAAAATAACCCAATTTTGCTGGTTTCAGGCATTCTGTGGAGGGAGCATCCCCACCAGCACCCTCAAAATGGGTCTTCTGCAGCCAGTCATTCATGGGGAGCACAGTAAGGAGCTGGAGGAGGATTTTGGGGCTGATTTGGGGGGTTTTGGGGGACAGGGTGTCACATAAATGTGGGTTTAGAAGCTGGAAGCATCATGGCTGTTGCAATATTAAACACGTGGGTGGGCTGGGTGCTGCCGAGCACCTCCCTGGGGGGCTGCAGGATGAGATGCTCCATGGAGAAGGAAGATCTGAAGAGCTTTCAGGATGCTCTGTGTGAGCCCATTCCATTTTTAATTCATTAATTTAATGAATCATTCCCCCCCCTCCACACAAGGGTGGGTTTTTCCCCCCTCCCTGCACCCACAGGGAGCACGTTGGGTGCTGGGTGTTGGCATCCCAAGCTGTCAAACAGCAGGAAGAGGAAGAAAAAGCTCCAAAATCCTCCTATCTCCCATTAAAATCCCTCCAGCTCTGGGCAAGATGAGCTTTGCCCCCCCATCCTCTTACTGGACTGGGAAGTGCCCAGTTTCTGCACTGGGAATAGGTCGGAGCAAGCTCGCTTCAGCAATTACCACCCCGCAGGAAGACGGATTAATCCCCATTACCTAATTAACTCGCTGAATAATAATTAGTCAGGTATTTCTTTGCTCTTCAGTCATAAAACCTCTTTTGCAGGGGCATGTTCCGAGGCCGGTCCCGTACATCAAACACATTTCTGCTAACTCAGAAGTAAAAATAATATTCCTCAGCCTTGCCCCGGGGTGGGGAGCATCACCCCAGTGCCCTGGGCCTCCCAACCTGCAGTGCTGGGATGAGGTTGGGGGCATCACCCCCCTGGAATGATGCAATTTGATTTTTTTGGGGGGTGGCATCACCCTCCAAGATGATGCAATTTGATTTTTTGGGGGATATCACCCTCCCAGAATGATGTTATTTGATTTGTTCAGGGTTTATCATCATTCTAGGACAATATAAGTTGATTTTTGGGGGGTCATCACCCTCCCAGGACAAAGCAATTTTATTTGAGGGGGGCTGTTCTCCTCCCAGGAGGATGTAATTTCCTTTTTTGGGGGGCCATTATCCTCCCAGGGTGATGCAATTTGCTTTTGGGGGGGATCATGACCCTCTTAGAATGATGCCATTTGATTTTGAGGGGAGTTATCATCATTCCAGGATGATTCCAGTTGATTTCTTGGGGGTCATCACCCTCCTAGAATGATACAATTTGATTTCTGGGTGACTATTACCTTCCTGGATGATGTAATATGATTTTGGGGGGGGCCATTATCCTCCCAGGATGATGTAATTAGATTTTGGAGGGATCATCATCCTCCTATTTGGATTTTTGGGGGTCATCACCCTCCTGCAACGATGCAAGTTGACTTTTTGGGGGTGCTCCCATCCGAGACTCACCCGCCCTCTCAATAACCCCGTTCCCCAAACTCATGACTCAGCATCTCCCAAAAAATTCCGGAGGCGGGTTGCAAAACTCCTGACTTGACCCGTTCCTTTCCAAGTCAGAGGAGAAGAAAAAGCCGCCGGCTCGCCTCCAAAAAACCCAAAACCTCCCCCCAAAACTGTCTCTGTCAGCTTTGGGATGCGTTCAGGTTTTGATTTAGGCTTTATAAATAATGAAGAATGAAAAGGTTGGATGGAAATCATCTGGATTATTATTATTATTATTAGCTGTGTCAGGTTAGGAGAGGTGAAGAGTCAGCAAAGACATTCCTGGAGCAGTGATGGGTGAGATAAAGTGGAGCTTGCAACCCCTTTCCTCATGGATTTGGGGATATTCTCCCTGTTTTTGGGGTGATGTAAAGCTGTTGGATAAAACCCATGGAAAATAGACCCCCCAAACCCCACCCTTGGTTGGTTTTCTTGCGGTGCTGGGTCGGTGGCCCCTCGCTTCTCCCAATTAAAAGAATTAAAGAAAGGAAATTGGAAATGGGGCCCCCGCTGCACCTCGTCTGGGGTAATTAAAGCCCAAGGTTTTAATGAGCGGCTCATTAAATACAAAAGCAGGAGGAGAGGGAAAGTTTTGGCTCATTAGAAGCAAGCGGAGACGGCCGGAGCAGGGGGTTTGGACCCCCCAAAAACGTGGGGTGATGGCTCGGGTCTGGATGTGGGGAAGGGGAATTGATTTGCCGTGAAATCCCCGAATCCAGGGAGTTTTCCTGCTGGATGTGGCTGGGGAGGGGGACACCGAGAGTTTTCTCGCACCTTCTCTGGGTGCTTTGCGGGGTTTAAGGCTTTGAAATCCAATTTCGAGGCTCTGGTGGAGCCTGAAAGTCCTCAAGGGCCAAACTGGCTCTGATATCTCCTATGAGGGGTTTTCCTTCCCCATTCCTGGGGGCTGTAAATGTGATGGGCCCCATTCAAAGCCCAGAATGTTTCCCTGAGGGTGGGGAACGGGTCCTGAGCCCCTCCCAGAGCCCAGGGCTGCAAATATCCCCCCTCGCCCGCATCCCGCAGCCCCAGAGTCCTTCATGCACCTGCTGGAGCAGCTCCTTCCATGTTTTCAGGCTTTGCTTCCCATGAAATCCCATGAAATCCCGTGTAGTCCCATGTAATCTCATGCAACCCCTTGCCATCATCCCATGCAATTCCCATGCAATCGTTCCATGCAATCCCAATTCAATCTGATGCAATCCCATGCAATCCCATGCAATCCCATGAAATTTCATGTAATCTCATATAATCCCATGCAGTCATCCCATGCAATCATCCAATGAAATCCCATACAATCCCATGGAATCATCCCATACAATCCTATATAATTCCATGGAATCATCCCATGTAATCCCAATGCAGTCCAGTGCAATCCCATGCAATTGTCCAATGAAATAACAGGGAATCCCATGGAACCCCATGGAATCATCCCACGAAATCGTCCAATGAAATCCCATGGGATCCCACACAATCATCTCATGTAGTTCCCATGCAATTTCTATGCAATCCCGTGGAATTCCATGCAATAACCCCATGCAACAACCCCATGCAATCATCCCATGCAGTCCCATGCAATTTCCATGCAATCCCATGGAATCCTATGCAATCATCCCATGCAATCATCCCATGCAATTCCCTGCCATCCCAAAAGCCGGACCCCCCGGGCAGGATCCCCGGCCCATCCCTCAGGCAGGGTGGGATTGAGCCGGAGCAAAGCCCCCCGGGTGCTGGTTTTCTAGCCCCAAATTCTTTGCATAAGAGGGCGATAGGAAAATGCTGGAAGAGCCAGTGCTCCCCAGCACGTCCCGGCACGCCGGGGAACCGGCCGGGCTGCAAACCTGCCCCTGGGCTGGGGGGGGCTCCCAGCGTCCCAAAAAACCCAGGTGGCCAAAAATAACCCCCCCATTGGGGTCCTGCAGGTGCCTCAAGGCTCAGTTTGGGGTGGAGAGGGGGTGAGTCAAGCACGGCGGGATGGTGAGAGGTGCCGGTTGGATGGGTCTGAATTTTAGGGAATGTCAAAGGAAGGTCACGTCCGGGTCCTGCCGGGGCTTGTGTGGTTCCCACGCAGCTGCTTTGATGCCTCCCGTGATTTTCAGCCTCCCAGATTCTTGTGGCTTCAGAATTACACCCTGCGCTGGGGTTCTGGTTTATTTTTACCTCCTTTCCATGTTCCCNTGTCAGGTTAGGAGAGGTGAAGAGTCAGCAAAGACATTCCTGGAGCAGTGATGGGTGAGATAAAGTGGAGCTTGCAACCCCTTTCCTCATGGATTTGGGGATATTCTCCCTGTTTTTGGGGTGATGTAAAGCTGTTGGATAAAACCCATGGAAAATAGACCCCCCAAACCCCACCCTTGGTTGGTTTTCTTGCGGTGCTGGGTCGGTGGCCCCTCGCTTCTCCCAATTAAAAGAATTAAAGAAAGGAAATTGGAAATGGGGCCCCCGCTGCACCTCGTCTGGGGTAATTAAAGCCCAAGGTTTTAATGAGCGGCTCATTAAATACAAAAGCAGGAGGAGAGGGAAAGTTTTGGCTCATTAGAAGCAAGCGGAGACGGCCGGAGCAGGGGGTTTGGACCCCCCAAAAACGTGGGGTGATGGCTCGGGTCTGGATGTGGGGAAGGGGAATTGATTTGCCGTGAAATCCCCGAATCCAGGGAGTTTTCCTGCTGGATGTGGCTGGGGAGGGGGACACCGAGAGTTTTCTCGCACCTTCTCTGGGTGCTTTGCGGGGTTTAAGGCTTTGAAATCCAATTTCGAGGCTCTGGTGGAGCCTGAAAGTCCTCAAGGGCCAAACTGGCTCTGATATCTCCCATGAGGGGTTTTCCTTCCCCATTCCTGGGGGCTGTAAATGTGATGGGCCCCATTCAAAGCCCAGAATGTTTCCCTGAGGGTGGGGAACGGGTCCTGAGCCCCTCCCAGAGCCCAGGGCTGCAAATATCCCCCCTCGCCCGCATCCCGCAGCCCCAGAGTCCTTCATGCACCTGCTGGAGCAGCTCCTTCCATGTTTTCAGGCTTTGCTTCCCATGAAATCCCATGAAATCCCGTGTAGTCCCATGTAATCTCATGCAACCCCTTGCCATCATCCCATGCAATTCCCATGCAATCGTTCCATGCAATCCCAATTCAATCTGATGCAATCCCATGCAATTCCCATGCAATCCCATGAAATTTCATGTAATCTCATATAATCCCATGCAGTCATCCCATGCAATCATCCAATGAAATCCCATACAATCCCATGGAATCATCCCATACAATCCTATATAATTCCATGGAATCATCCCATGTAATCCCAATGCAGTCCAGTGCAATCCCATGCAATTGTCCAATGAAATAACAGGGAATCCCATGGAACCCCATGGAATCATCCCATGAAATCATCCAATGAAATCCCATGGGATCCCACACAATCATCTCATGCAGTTCCCACGCAATTTCTATGCAATCCCGTGGAATTCCATGCAATAACCCCATGCAACAACCCCATGCAATCATCCCATGCAGTCCTATGCAATTTCCATGCAATCCCATGGAATCCTATGCAATCATCCCATGCAATCATCCCATTCAATCATCCCATGCAATTCCCTGCCATCCCAAAAGCTGGACCCCCCGGGCAGGATCCCCGGCCCATCCCTCAGGCAGGGTGGGATTGAGCCGGAGCAAAGCCCCCCGGGTGCTGGTTTTCTAGCCCCAAATTCTTTGCATAAGAGGGCGATAGGAAAATGCTGGAAGAGCCAGTGCTCCCCAGCACGTCCCGGCACGCCGGGGAACCGGCCGGGCTGCAAACCTGCCCCTGGGCTGGGGGGGGCTCCCAGCGTCCCAAAAAACCCAGGTGGCCAAAAATAACCCCCCCATTGGGGTCCTGCAGGTGCCTCAAGGCTCAGTTTGGGGTGGAGAGGGGGTGAGTCAAGCACGGCGGGATGGTGAGAGGTGCCGGTTGGATGGGTCTGAATTTTGGGGAATGTCAAAGGAAGGTCACGTCCGGGTCCTGCCGGGGCTTGTGTGGTTCCCACGCAGCTGCTTTGATGCCTCCCGTGATTTTCAGCCTCCCAGATTCTTGTGGCTTCAGAATTACACCCTGCGCTGGGGTTCTGGTTTATTTTTACCTCCTTTCCATGTTCCCTAGCTCATCGAGGGGTCAATATTTTAGGGGTGTCTCCATCCTTCATCCCCTTGCCCAAGGACCCCTCAAAAATGATGCTCAGTTTTTGCAAGGAGAGCCAAAAAGTCTTCAAACCAAAGTCAATCTTGGCAACACCCACCCCAAAATGATCCATCCTGGAGCTGCAGGGACCTGTCCTCCTGCCTGTCCACGGGAACCCCAAAATTTGGGGGGGGTGGGAGGTATCAGGCCAAGGCTTGTTGCCTCCTGTTGCAATAATTGGGGCCCGTCGCTGGCTGGCAGCTGGGGAGGGTGGTGGAGCTGGAGCTTTGCTCCGGCACGTTGGGCTGCAAGTGCAGGATGAGTCCTGGGAAGCTGATGACATCAATAGGTGCCATTTCTCAGTGGGCTTTGTAGGATCCATTGGGGGATGAAGGACTTCTGTGGGGTGAAGGGTGTCCATGGGGTGAAAAGCATCCACAGGGTGAAGGACATCAGCGGAGGAAGAACATTACACAGGGTGAAGGACATTCATGGGTTGAAGGTCATCCATGGGGTGAAGGGCATCCATGGGGTGAGGTGCATCTATGGGGTGAAGGACTTTCATGGGTCGAAGGTCATCCATGGGGTGAAGGACATCCACGGGATGAAGAACATCCATGTGGTGACTGTCAGCAGATGTTCTGAAGCATCTTTTGAGTGGGGACCCCCCCTGAGAGGAACCACAGTGGGGACCCCTGGAGACTGGTTACTGTGGGGTGAGGGCTGGATTTTGGGGTGACACCCCAGCCAGGCTCCAACACCCCTTCTAGGATGTGAGGAGGAGGAGGAGGAGCAGCAGAAGAAGAAGAACTAGAAGGTTCTTCCTCATACCAAGCTCTTGCCCAAGGGTGGAGGACAGCAGGGTTGGGCGTGTGGTGGCCTGAAGCTGGGGTGATGGGCACCATCTTGCCCAGGAACATGCAGCTGCCTCCTCCCACCTCTCCTGGGCTCTTCACCCCCCTCTTTGCCATTTTCCAGGATGCTCCAGAGCTGGATTCAACCTCCCTGATGGAGAAATTCCCCTGGGGCGGGGGCATCAGGGTCATGGCCGAGGCCTTTCCCAAGGTCACAGTCACCTCCAGTGGCTTCACAAACCCCGGGGCTGGGGGGTCAGGGGTCACCCCCAGGGTCACCCCTGTTCCACCTGCTTAGTCATGACCCAAATTGAGCCAATTTACCCCCAAAATACCCCTAAAACTGCCCATTTCTGGCCCTGGGTGCAGGAGGGACCTGGGACGGGGGGTTAAAATCACTTTTTTCATGCTGATTTTTTAAAAGACAAGGAAAATAAAAAGAAATATTCAATATAACACCCCCCCTCCTTGCACGCTTGATCCCCTTGCACACTCACTCCCCTTGCACGTTTGGCCCTTTGCACACCTGCTCCCTCATGGGCTTGCTCCCCTTGAGTGTTTTGCACACTTGCTCCCTTGGCAAGCTCGCTCCTGTGCACGCTTGATCCCCTTCCTTGCACACTTGCTACCCTTAAAGGCCTTGTGCACTCAATCCTCTTGCACTCTTGATCCTCTTGCACACTCACTCCCTTTGCATGTGTGATCCCCTTGCACGCTTGCTGACTCAGCACACTTACTTCCCTTGCACACTTGCTCCCGTGCATGCTCCCCTTTCTCACTCACTCTCTTTACATCTTGCTCTCCTTACATACTCGCACCCCTTGCACGCTTCTGTTGCACATGTTTCCCTTTCACACTTGCTCTCCTTGCAAGCTTGTTCCCCTTCCATGCTTGCTTCTCCTGCAGCTTGCTCCTCTTGCACGCTTGCTCCCTCTACACATGTGCTCCCCTTGCACACTCGCTCCCTTTGCTTGCTTGTTTCCCTTCCCTACTTGCTCCCCACCCACACTCGCTCCCCTTGCACGCTTCCTCTTTATGTATGTTCCCCTTCCATACTTGCTCTCCTTGCACACTCACTCCCTTTGTGATCTTGTTTCCCTTCCCTACTTGCTCCCCATCCATGCTCACACCCCTTGCACGCTTGGTCCCTATACACGTGCTCCCCTTGCACACTTGCTCCCTTTGTGAGCTTGTTTTCCCTCCCTACTTGCTCCCTTCCCACGCTCACTCCCCTTGCACGCTTCCTTTTTACGTAGCTCCCCTTCCATGCTTGCTCTCCTTGCACACTCGCTCCCTTTGCATGTTTTGTACACTTGCTCCCCTTGCACACTCACTCCCCTCATGAGCTTATTTCCCTTCCCTACTTTCTCCGCGTCCACGCTCGCTCCCCTTGCACACTTGCTGCTTGCAAAAATACACCAGGCTGAATAAACCCAGGGGAGGAGAACTCACCCTTTGCCCCCACCAAACACCCCTCCACCCAAAATATATATTCTGGGGGGGCTGCAGGGGTGAACCCCCTGGTGCTGACCAAACAGTGGCAATCGCTCGCCCCACCGGTGGGTAACGTGCTTCATCCCACCCCAACCACGTCATCCTCATTCTGGGGGGATTTTGGGGCTTGGGAGCCGCTCACCCCCTTTCCCACGGCTGCAGCCCCCCCCGGGGGGGTTATTTTCACCACCCCCTGCAGCGTGAGCTTTTCTCTCCCTTCCCTTCCCCTGCCCAAGGTTTCCTCCCGGTTTCCCGACCCGCCTGTTTGTTCCCTTTCCCGCTCCCAAATCCCGGATTTCTTTGTTCACCCGACGGTAATTTTCCATCGAGGCTCCGAATCGGACGTGGAGCCTTAAATCCCTGCCTGGTTGTGCTGAAAAATGAACATTCCACCCAAAAACACCCACCTTATTTGTGGGGTTTATAGGCACAAAATGCTCCTTTGTTTCCCCACCGAATCCTTAATATGAATTCCCAAGGAAGGCTGGAAAGGTGTGAAAATAAATTAGGGAGAAAGAAGGGAAAAGAAAGATCATAAATATAATTCTGGGTGGAAGGTTTTGCCCAAAATATCCAATTTTCCCAAATTTTGGAAAAAAATGGAGGTTTGCATCCCTCAGGAATGAATTAACAGCTGGATGGGGGATGTCAGGGGAGATCTGGAGGAGTTTTGGTGCCAGTATAAGATACAAGCACTTGGGTGGTGTTTTCCTTGTGGATACTGGTTTGGGATGAGCGAGGGCTGGGACCAGCTGGGATGCTGGGATGCAGGGGCTGAGCCAGGTGGAGATGCTCGGACTCATCAGTCTCCAAATTCTCTCTATAAATATAAATATAGGGGAGCTCAGGGCCTTTTTGACACTAGAAGGCTGCAAAATTATATATAAATACATCTTTGTGGGGGTTTTGTGGTTGTTTTTGCACTAGAAAGTCATGATATCGAGGGTTTGTGGGCTTGTTTTGTACTAGAAAGCCATAAAATTGTATATAAATATATAAATGTGGGGAGTTTGGGGAATTTTTGCACTAGAAGGCTATATATATATATATATACGGTAAGTTCAGGGACTTTTTTACCCAAAATTATGAATAAATAAATATATATATGTATGGGGGGGTTGGGGTCAGATTAACCCTAGAAAGCTGCAAAATTGTGTCTATATATACTCAAGTATATTAAGTAAATACGATAGTACTATGTTAATATATTATATAAACACAATAGTACTATGTTAATATATTATATAAATACAATAGTACTACGTTAATATATAAATACAATAGTACTATGTTAATATATACATTATTCAATACATTCTATATAATGACAATACAATATATATAAAATAAATATTTAATATAACCTAACATTATTTATATATAACGTTATGACATCATAATATATATACATTAGGCCATGTATGTATATGTATGTGTATATGTATATTTATATGCATATGTATGTGTATGTGCATATGTATACACACATCTTAGATCACATATAATATATATGCATTATAACATTATAATATACAACCTAATGCAATTATTTAGCATAATATATGATGTGATAAGATATGATACAATAGAATACAATTCAATATAATACATTATACTATGCTATACTATACAACACTATACTATACTATACTACAATACAATATAATATAATATAATGTAATGTAATGTAATGTAATGTAATGTAATATAATATAATATAATATAATATAATATAATATAATATAATATAATATAACGTAACATAATAATTATGTATTAAACCAATCCAGTATTATAGAACTTGGACGAAAATAAACAGAATTATTAAATCCACCCCAAAAAACCTACTAATTAAAAAAATAACCAGGAATTTTTCATCTTTCTGCTCCTTCCTGTGGAAAACTACTTGGGTAGCCCCTTCTTCTAAGGCCACATGGAGGGAAATCTGTGCGGGTGAGTGGGAAGCTGGGGGGGTGAGGATCCTACACCCACCCTGGACACGAGTGGCACCAGCCACCAGCCCTTCAAACCTTCCTGGAGGGATGATTTATTTTGGGGGGGAACCCTCCAAACTCCCCAGGGGCTGTCTCCAGGGATGAAGGGATTTGTGGGGTGCCCCCCTCCAGCATCCCATGGGAGTTGGGTACCAGGGGCCCCACCCGCAGCATCCTCAGCATCCCCAGGAGCTTGAATCCACGGCTGGTTTATTCCCATTTTGGGGATATTATTCTCCAAGGAAGAAAATGACCAAGGAGAGTTGTGGGGGG
>VYZX01012728.1:1292572-1304616 GCA_013401335.1 Brachypteracias leptosomus
AATTTCTCCCTCTGGTGCAAAGGGCTGGAAAATAGGAAGCGACAGCTCGGCCGGAGCCTTGGCCTCCCCCCGACCCGTGGAGCTGGAATCATCTGCAGGGCTTTGTGTCTGAGGTGCCCCCCGGCTTGTTGGGGGTTTGTTGCTGCCAGAAAGGAGAGGGGAAGGAGGGATGGAACTGGAGGGGGTTCTGCATCTCCAGGGCTTGTGTTGATGGAGATGGTGTGTGGGAATTGAGGTTGGTTTAAGGTAAATTTGGATTTTCAGGCAGGTTCCTCTTTGGGAACATCCTTCACGGCGCTGTGGTTGTGGTTATAACAGAATCACAGAGTGGGTTGGGTTGGAAGGGACCTTCAAGATCATCTCGTTCCACCCCCCCCGCCATGGGCAGGGACACCTCCCACTAGAGCAGTTGCTCGCAGCCCCAGCCAGCCTGGCCTTCCAAATGTCCAGGGATGGGGCTTCCAGCACCTCTCTGGGCAACCTGGGCCAGTGTCTTATCCTCCCCTTACCCTCCTCTTCATCAGCATCCCCCAGCCCAGCTCCCCCATATCTCCCAGTGCGTTGACCTGGGAATCTTGGTGAGAGAGAGGCTGTAGATACCCCAACACTGGAGGTGTTCAAGGCCAGGTTTGAGCAACCTGGTCTAGTGGGAGGTGTCCCTGCCATGGCAGGGGGGTTGGAACTAGATGATCTTTGAGGTCCCTTGAAGCCCAAACCATTCTATGATTCTATGACCCTACATTGATCCTTCTCCTCTTTCTCTTGACCTGGGAGGGTCCAAACTGGCCACATCACCCCAAGAAGGTGACATCAACACAAGGGGTAAATGTTTTAACTGGACACGCTCTTAATATCAAGAGCATGTGGGTAATACCATCTTGCTCCTCAAGAAGAGAGTTGTCACCTTCCCTGGTCATGGGTCTGTGACTTCTCCTGGTCAGAGGAGAAAGCCTGGTTGATATCTCAACCTCTTCTCTCTCATCCTTCTCCCTAGAGAAATGTGGCTCATCCAACCCTACGTTATTCACATCTTTGCTGGGAGAGAGCAGGAACTCCAGGATGACTCAAAAGGAAGCAAAAAAATCTCTTTCAAAGAGTAGGAAAAGGAAGAAGCCAAATGGTAGACAAATAATCACAGCCCAGGAGAGCAAAGCGGGAGGATGCGACCCCATGGAAACAGTGGTGGGAATGGGATTGAGTCTCGCCTGGGACCGTGCATCCAACTCATGGTGCTCTTGGTGTGAGCAAGAGATGAAGGTCTTGATGTGGACAAGAGATGAAGGTCTTGGTATAAACAAGAGATGAATGTCTTGGTGTAAACAAGAGATGAAGGTCTTGGTGTAAGCAAGAGATGAAGGTCTTGGTGTAAACAAGAAATGAAGGTCTTGGTGTAAACAGGAGATGCAATAAGGCTGGGCTAGAGAACCAGAGCTGTAAAACCTCTAATGTTGGAGATAAGGACCAAGTTGGAGATCTCAATTACTTTGGGTGGACCAGGTTGCATGCAAAGCCAACAGAAACTTTGCATCAGGAGCTCCACAACTTTGCATGCTCCCAGCTCTCGTTTGCATGCAACTCAAGGTGCACAGCAAAGCTTTGTGGCCCACGTGGTTTTAATATCAGCCAGAAACCAAAGCTGAAGGAGAAACCAGCAATAGGTTGGCACCAGGTGAAGTGAGGAAGAAGAGTTGCACACCCAAACGCTCCCCATTGCTCCCAGAGATCACCAAGGCAGCTTCTGGCCCCCAAATCTATTAGTAGAGCAATGAGGAGGACTTGAGGTGGTGGAAGACTTTGCATCAGTGACCTCAAGGTGGCCTAAAACCATCTGGCTGGAGAGGAGCTGAGTGGAGATAAATGGAGCTGTATGGCTCCAGCCATGTCCCAGCCCCATCCCATGCTGGAGGAGATACAGGAAGAGCATCATCTATGAAGGTCTTGGAGGGCAGAGCTTAAACCTTGTGTCATTTTGGTGTCAGATATGACGTGTCTGGGTAAAGCAGCTGGAGGTGATACCACACTTGCTTTGCCCTAAAATTGCATGATGTGCCCCAAAAGCACCATGAAATCAGGCTGGATGCAGCTATGGGAGATGGTCACCAACCATCTCTCTTTTCAAGGAGAAATTCCCTGTGATGAGCAACTATATGGGGTTTGTAGGACCTTTATTAGAGCCAAGCTCTTGGAGTGCAAAGATTTTGGAGGTGATTGTACCCAAATTATGGACGGATGCACTCAGGGGATGGGGGTTCTGCAGCTCCTCAATGTTATCTCACAGCAACCATGGTGGGCTTCAAAATATGCCCCAATCCTCTATTAATTAGCAGCAGAACTTCATCCCTGCTTTAGAAAATGGCCTTTTTTGGGAAATTGGGTGGTGTCCAGCAAAACATCTCCCTGGGAGATACCCAGGAGCTGCCTGAGGGACTGTGAAGCATCTCCAGCAGTGCTGGAGCATCGTCATGTATCTCCACCCATGGTGAGGCACAGAGGGATGAACACCTCATGTCTGCAGGAAGAACCCACAGCTCCATTTGCTCCACCAAGGTTCACCAAGGTCCACCCCACAGGTCCACCAAGAAATTGGGGGGATTTTAGCTTTATATTCACATCATGTCACGGGTTCAGCATCAACACAGGTTTTCTCCTGGTGGTACAAATAAATCGAGGAGTATTTTCTCTGGTTTCCCCATGTTACCTGGTGTGTCTGGCTGGAGGGGGACAAACCAGGATGAGGTCACCAGGATTTAGGGGAGATAATGTCTTTGCTCCTCCCAGACCCAAGCCAAACACCAGAAGCAGGTTCTCCAGGAGGTTCCTCAAAGGGTAGGAACCCACGCGGGAGGTTCCCACGCACCCACTGGTGACTGGACCCACGCGACCGGTTGTGGGGCCGGGTGAATCATCGCACCCCAGCGTGGGTGGAAACCCTCTGACCTGAGCTCCTCTGCCTTTATTTGGGCTATCAGGGATGAAAAGAGGTGGTTGGGATGGGTTGGGAACCTCTCAGACCAGTTGTGCCATCCCAAACTGAGCCCTTCTCGGTGCTTTCATCTCGGTGTCTCACTCCAGCAACTGGGGCTTGGGATTGTAAGTAGGATGACTGAGGAAATTTCCAGCAAAAGGCATTTTCATCCTGATCTCTTGCAGTTTGGACCTTGATATATGGATTTTTTTTTAGGACTGATGCTGAATATCCCCCATGGGGCAAAATGGAGACCAAAAGTCCCATCAGATCCCAGTGGAAATAGAGAAAAGCTCTAAAAGAAAGTGAAATCCCACTGGTAGAGTAGAAGAAAAAAACAGAAATATAGAAAATCAAGAAATAAATGCTGGATTTACTATAAAATAAGTTGCTTGTGTTTTTGTCCTCAATTTGGGACAAAAAGATGGGGAATGGGGGTTCAGCATCAGGAGAGGGTGGGTGATACCCAACGTGATACGGTATCAAGAGGTGGGAAAGCCATAAATTAAGGTCAAGAATAAGGCAATAAATCCTTATTTAAGGGAAAATTGGTTGATTTTTCCCTTTTCCTAAGGAAGAGCATGAGGAGAGTGAGCACACTTGGGTTTGGGTTGGGTCAAGGGCTGAGCTGGCCCCAGTTTGGAGCTCTCCCACCCAAATCCCTATTAATTGGTTTAATTGACGCGGGATCTCATCAGCCAAAGGCTGAGGTGGGATTTTACTGATCTTTTTACCAGCTAATGCCCGGAGTGATGAATTTTGGCAATTATCAGGGCTGGTTTCCTCCATCTGCAATAACAGAAGCTGAAAGTAGCATCAAATTCCTTCCAAAGTGGTGAAAATGCAAGAAATTCCCCTAATCTGTGGGCGTACTTAGGTCTTCCTTCAAAATTAAAAAGAAAATCTCTACTTACTAATTCGATGCTCATTGCTTGCCCATGCAAACCTATTACAAGCCCATTGCAAGTTCATTGCAATACCCACTGCAAGCCCCTTGTAAACCCATTGTAAGTCTACTACAAGCCCATTGCAAGCTACTTGTAAGCCCATTGCAAGCCTGTTACAAGCCCACTGCTCACCTGTTACGAGCTCCTTGCAAGCTTATTGTAAATATATCACAAGCCCCTTGTAAGCCCACTCTAAACCTGTTACAAACCTGTTGCAAGCCTATTGTAAGCTCCTTGCAAGCTCTTAGCAAGGCCGTTGTAAGTTCATTGCAAGCTCCTCACGATCCCACCACAACCCACCACTGAGGGAAGGGGGAAGCCGGGAGCCCATGCCCGGATCAAAGACTCCCCGCTGCTCCAAGCCTCCCTGGGCTGGATTTCCCAGCCTGGCCTCCTCTCCCTTCTGGTTCCAGTTACTCAGAGGCCCCCGGGTTCCCTCCATCTGGCCCACGGTGGCCTCCCAGGCGCTGCCCCCCACAGCCATCACACCTTGGGGCTCCTTCTCGGGGCTTTTCCAGCCTCCCGTGGCTTCAGCCGCCTCTTTCATCTCCCACTTCTGCAGCTGCTTGTCCTTAAGTGGCGGAAAATCAAGTGGAGAGCTGGGGGGCAGGCTGGGAATCAACCCTCTCCCGGGATGCTCTGGAATAAGGGACAGCCCTGGGAAAGCTGGAAGCAGCAGGAGGGTGTTGGGAAACCTCCCGTGCTGGCTTTGGCTGGGCTGTGGTTGGGATGAGGGGCAAACAGTGGGAGCTGGGATTTGTCTTCTTGAGGTGTGTGAATAGTCTGGCCAGTCTGTGTGGATTGAGGATATTGCAAGCCTGTTGCAAACTCATTGTAAGCCCATTGCAAATCCATTGCACACCCATTACAAACCCCTTGAGAACCCATTGCAAACCCCGAGCAAACCCCAGAAGCCCGTTGCAAGCTCGTCGCAAACCCGTTGCTTGCAAACCTGTTGCAAACCCATGGGAAACCTTGGAAGCCCATTGCAAACCCATTGTAAGCCTGTGGGAAACCCATTACAAGCCCATTGCAAACCCCTTACAAACCCATTGCAAATCCATTGCAAGCCAATTACAAACCTGTTGCAAGCCCCTTTCAAGCCCATTTTAAACTCCTTGCAAACTCATTGCAAGCCCATTTCAACCTCCTTCTACAAATCCATCCAAACCTGTTGTAAACCCATTTTAACCCCCTTGCAAACCCATTGTAAGCGCATTGCAAACCCCTTGCAAGCCTGTTTGAAGCCCATTTCAACCTCCTTCTACAAATCCATCCAAACCTATTGTAAACCCATTTTAAACCCCTCACAAACCCATTGCAAACCCCTTGCAAGCCTGTTTGAAGCCCATTTCAACCTCCCTCTGCAAATCCACCCAAACCTCCTGCAAGCCTGTTGCGAACTCCTTGCAACCCCATTGCACACTTATCACACGCTCATTGCACACTTATTACACGCTCACTGCAAGCTCACAGCGAGCTGGGCCACCCTTAGCTCTCCATCCCACCCTCTTCCAGAAGCCTCCCAAGCCCCCATCTCCCTGATCCCCACTTAAAACTCTCTTTAATTAAATCTTTCCCTTGAGGGACGCGCGAAAGCCAGAGGAGAAAATTCTCCTCGCGGCAAATCCCGACGCGTCCCCGGGACATCGCCCCAGTGCTCCCAGTCCCACCAGCCATCGCCCCAGTGCTCCCAGCCCCGCCGGCTCAGCAGAACCCGCCGACGGCCTCGGCGGGCCCCTCGCCTTCGTTAGGGCTCATTAATGAAGCGCCCGTCTGGCTTTTCCAAGCTGTCAGGGCCCATTACCATCCGGGTCTCCTTCACCCCGTCCCACGGGCTGGGAACGGGATGGGACCGGGACGATCAAAGGCAGCGGGTGTCCAGCTCCAGCCGGGTGGAATAATTTAATAGAAAAGCTTATAATTTATTTTTACAAGGGGTTTTTTTCTTTTTTTTTTTGCTATTACCAGGGTTTTTTTATTTTCTTTGCTATGACCAGTCTCGATTCAGTCTGTAAATCTTTGCCGCCAGCTCCCTTCCCGCCTCCACCACCAGGAAAAATCTGGGGGGAGCCGGGGGGGAGTTTATTCATTAAGCTCAAAATTTTTGGCAAATTTCATTTTTCTCTTTCCAGGGAAATTAAAATTTACTGGAAAGGCCGGGATGGGTGAGGGGGAGGCAGCGGGATGCTGGCGTGTTACCACTGCTCTCTGCTGGACCCGCCACATTTCCCACAGCCTGAGCTGGACACCAGCTGGGGAGGAGGAGGAGGAGGAGGAAGAGGAAGACTGGTGCTGGGGCAACCCCGGCCTGAGTGTCCACAGCCGGGGAAAAGCAGGTGGTGGTGGAGATCCCACGGCCCTGCAGGCAGCAGTGCAGTGTCCAGTGTTGCAGCCCTCTCCCTAACATTACAACCCTCTCCACAGCCTTGCAACCTTCTCTCCAGCATTACAACCTTCTCTCCAGCATTACAACCTTCTCTCCAGCATTACAACCTTCTCTCCAGCATTACAACCTTCTCTCCAGCATTATAACCTTCTCTCCAGCATTACAACCTTCTCTCCAGCATTACAACCTTCTCTCCAGCATTACAACCTTCTCTCCAGCATTATAACCTTCTCTCCAACATTACAACCTTCTCTCCAACATTACAACCTTCTCTCCAACATTGCAGCCCTCTTCTGAATGTTGCAAACCTCTCCCCAACATTGCAACCTTCTCTCTGAAGTTACAACCTTCTCCTCAACTTTACAACCTTCTCTCCAACCTTACAGCCCTCTCCCCAACACTGCCACCCTCTGCCCAGTGTTGCAACCCTCTCCCAACATTACAACCCTCTCCCCAGTTTTACAACCCTTTCCTCAACCTTTCAACCTTCTCTCCAATGGTACAACCCTCTCCCCAACATTGCAACCCTCTCCCCAACATTGCAACCTTGTCCCCAACATTGTAACCTTCTCCTCAACATTGCAGCCTTCTCCTCATCTTGCAACCTTGTCTCCAACATTACAACCTTCTCCCCAACATTACAACCCTCTCCTGTACATTGCAACCTTCTCCTCAACCTTGCAACCTTGTCTCCAATGTTACAACCCTCTCCTCAATATTTCATCTCTCTCCCCAACATTTCAACCCTCTCCCCAGCGTTGTAACCCTCTGCCCAACATTTCAACCCTCTCCCCAGTGTCACAACCTTCTCCCCAGGACTGCAGCCCTCTCCCCAGCACCACAGCCCCTCTCCCTAGCACTAAGATTTGTGAAAAGCTCGTGTAGGATGGTGCCCTGAGTGTGTCCAGGCTCCAGCTCTGCTAGGGAAGGTTTATTTGTTCCTCAGATGATCAGCGACTGCCGCAATCCCCGCTGGAGCCGGGTGCTGGGAGCTCTGGGGATGGGGTTTCATAAGGTGAGAAAACCCAAGCTTGGGTTTTCTCGGGGGGGTCTGGGTATGGAAAATGAAAATCCCTCAATCTGGAAGCTCAGCAGCAGCCGAGCTGCTGCCAGGGCCTCGTTGGGGCATGTTGGGCATCGTGGCACCCTGGGAGCAACCCTAAATGCACCAGAGCTAGATGCCACGATACTTAATGCCCTGCTACTTAGTGCCCTGGTGCTAAATGCCCCAACACTTAATACCCTGGGGCTAAAATCACTGTAGCTTAATGCCTCTGGTGTTAAATACCCCGATTTTCACTAGTCGGGTGCTCAATGCACCAACATTTTATGCCCCAACACTAAATGCACAGGGGCTGGGTCTCTTTTCCCCATTGCTAAATACTCCAGAGCTAAATATCCCCAGAGAGATAAATACCCCAGGGTTAAATATCCTGGAGAGATAAATACCCCAGAGATAAATGTCCAGGAGAAAAATACCCCAGAGCTAAATACCCTGGAGATAAATGTCCCAGGTCTAAAAACCCCAGAACTAAATACCCCAAAGCTAAATGCCCTGGAGTTAAACACTCCAGAATTAAATAACCTGGCTCATCCTGCTTTAACATGCCAGGAAAACAAATTCCCATTGCAGCTCCATTTGGGGAGACCCCCATCCAGGAGTCTGAGATGGTTTTTAATTGCTATGATTTAATTAACACAAAGGGGATGAGGTGTGGGAGACACAAGGGGATTTAAAGCACCAAAATGCTCTTGGTTCCTGGGATTTCCAGCCCCAAAATAGGGGCTGAGGCACTTCCCTATGGATCCTATAGGATATTCATCACCCCATAATTATTAACAGTGGTAAATTAAGGTTTTAATTGCAGGGAAGTGGATGCAGCCCCTGGATAAGATGGGTTTGGGATGAATGGATGGACGGACCAAGAATGGGGCTGGAGCTGACACCAAGTGGATGGAAATTGCAATTTCTGCTCTGCAAGCAGAAAAAGGAGGATTTAGGGCAAAACTGGGGGGAATTGGGAAAAAAACAACCCCCCCATACTACAACCAGGCAAAATTGTGCAAAAAAAGCCCAATTTGGAGGATCCAGAAGAAGCCAGGGAGGGTGGGGCGGGGGGGGAACCGCGTCAGGCAGCGATTTCCTTTGGAAAAATACCCGAATGCATCACAAATAAATGAAATAAACCCCCAAAGGCGACTAGAAATATTTATGTAACCTCGGTCAGTCCCTTTTCTGTGCCTTCCTGTCCTGGAATGGGAGATGCTTGAGGCCAGGAGGTGTCCAGAGGTTGGGAGCTGGTGCTTTTGGGGACCTCTGCATCTCAGGATGCTCATGTGTGGTCAGAGGGATGGATGGACAGATGGACAGAGGTCCCAGCCTCATTAAATCACCTGCCTTCATTAAAAGAGGGATGTGGTGACTCTGGGCACCAGCATCTTGGGGACCACCA
The DNA here is from genome assembly GCA_013401335.1 of Brachypteracias leptosomus. Lineage (NCBI taxonomy): Eukaryota > Metazoa > Chordata > Aves > Coraciiformes > Brachypteraciidae > Brachypteracias > Brachypteracias leptosomus. The sequence goes on from VYZX01012728.1 coordinate 1,301,327, forward strand.
TGGGGTGACCCCCCCTCAAGGATGCCCGCAGGGAGGTGTCAGCCTGGCACTTGGGCAAAGCTTTTATTTTGACCCTAAAAAGCCCTTTTTTTCCCTAAAAAAGCGCTTTTTTTTCTCCAAAACACCTTTTTTTCAAAAAACCCACCTTTCTTTAAAAAAAGGTCTTTTTTCCCCAAAAAACGCCCTTTTTTCCCCAAAAACCTNCTTCTTCCCCAAAAAGCTTTCCTTTCCTCAAAACCCCCTTTATTTCCTAAAAAACCCCTCCTTTTTCCCCCCAAAACCCCCTTTTTTTCTCTAAAAACCTCCCTTTACCTCCCAATAAATCCTTTATTTCCCTAAAACTTTTTTTTCCCTCCCCTAAAAAAGGTTTTTCCCCCAAGAAAATGCCGATTTTCCCTTTTCTGGAGGGAGTTTACCCCGGTGGGGGCTGCAGGTCGGCGGATATGACCCGGCTCCGGCCCCGGCTCCACTCACATCACAAAATATCCGGCCCCATTGTTCGGGGGGGACGCGGCGCGTCCGCGCTTTGTTCCCCGGGGACCTTTTCGAGCTGCATCAATATTTGCAGATCCCAAACGCTCGGGGAGGCTGAGGAATTATTTTTTTCTCCCCCCGCCCCATAATCTTATTTTTTGGGGGGGCCAAACGCTGCTTTTTTGTGCCTTCGGCGGGAAATTTCCGGCTGGAAACCCAACCCTGAGCGTGTTCCGAGGCTGAATGGTCGCCCCGCTGCGTGGGAACAATGTGGATTTGGGCTTAAAAGCTTTTCCTGCCCGGTTCCCCGGGGCGATCCGGAATCCCATCCCACCGGCAGCAGCGTGGCACGGAGCCGGGATGCACGAGGAGCACCGGGAAGAGGGGTCTCAGCATCGTTTGGGGGGTTTTCTAGGGGTTCAACGCTGAGATATGAGCCCACGGGGTGGGGTGTGATGATTCTGGGATGCTCTGTGGGGTGGGAGACCCCAAAGTGAAGCCTCATTCCAGGGGATGTTGATGGGCACCAGCTTTTCTCATGGTGGTGCCCAATGGGAGCCCCTGGTTCGAGCTTCGCTGGGGTTGGTGATGTCGTCGTGCGGTGGTTTTGGGGCTGAAAAAGGCACGATTTGGGGCATAGGGTGGTCTGAAGTGGTTTTGGTGTGGGCAGGGGTGCCGGGGTAGGCCCAGAGGATTTGGAATGCTGGGAGGTCCTGGGGGGAAAAAAAAGGAGGGGGAAATAAAGAGAAGGGAAAAGGGGAAAAAGGAGGGAAAACAGGAGGTGGGGAAGGGAAAAACGGAGAGAGGGTGAAAAAGAGAGAAAGAGGAAAAAAGGGGTGAAGGTGGAAAAGGGGGTAAAGGGAAGAAAAAGAGGAAACAGGGAGAAAAAGGGAAAAGGAGGGAAAAGGGAAAGAAGGGGAGGAGGAAAAAGGGAAAGAAGGGGAGGAAGGGGGGAAAGGGAAGAAAAGGAGGGGGAAAAGGGAAGAATAAGGAAAAAAAATATGAAAATGGGAAAAAAAAGGGGAGAAAGGGGAAGAAAAAGGGGAAAAGGGAAAGGCAAGACTCAGTCCTGAGCGTTCCGGCCGTTCCTGGACGCGGGGGAAGCGTTGCCCTCTCCTGGCGGCAGCCGCGAAGCCCAGAGAGAGGGTCCAGACGCCTTTCCACATGGGATACATCCCTCCATAACCCTCCCAGTACCCCCAGTAGGCTTCCCTGGGATTTCTCCAATAGTCCCCTGGCCCTCACAGCCCCCCCAGTGCTCCCCAGTACCCCCTCATAGCCCTCACAGCGCTCCCAGTGCCCCCCCCAGGAGCCCAGTCACCTCCCAGTGCTGGCAGGAGGGGGCAGCACCTGCCCTCCCAAAGCCAGCCCGGGGGGGACCCCAAGTACCAGAGGTGGCAGGGGGCTGGTGGCCCTTGGCCCCACCCCCGGGGGGGGCTTCTAGGGGTAGATGGGTCGGAGGGTCGGCTCCACCTGGGGCTCCTTATCCCAGATGCAGATCAACGAGCCACCACTGCAAATCTAAGAGTCCCTTTTCAAACCCACGAGCCCCCTTTACAAGCCCACGAGTCTCCTTTGCAAATCTATAAGTCCCCTTTGCAAATCCCCAAGTCCCTTTTGCGAGTCCCTAAGCCCCCCGTGCAAACCCAGGAGACCTCGTTGCAAATCCTCAAGCCCCACAGGCAGAATCTTGAGTGCCACACGCAATCCTTTGAGCCCCCCTTTGTCAATCCACAAGCCTCCGTTGCCAATCCCTGAGCCCCACTGCAGACCCTGGTTCCCCACAGGCAAACCCCCAAGTCCCTCTTGCAAACCCACGAGTCCCTTTTGCAAATCTTTGGGTCCTGTTTACAAACTTTCAAGCCCCATGTGCAAGTCCTTGAGCCCCCTTTGCAAATCCACGAGTGCCACATGGAAATCCACGAGCCCCACTGAAAACCCACAAGTCCCCTTCACAAACCCACAAGCCCCATTGTAAGCCCCATTACAAACCCATAAACCCCATTACAAACCTAGAAGCCCCATTGCAAACCCATGAGCCCCATTGCAAACTCACAAGCCCCATGTGCAAACCCACAAGCCCCTCGGGCCCAGGCCTCTGTCCCCTCACCCTCTGATTCCCGATCCGCTGCCGGATGGATCCAAAATCCACCTCCCACCTCGGATCTGGGAAATCCAGGGAGGAACCCATCAAAATTAGGGGAAATTAGGGGAATTTTGGGGTCCCACAGGGTGACCCAGCTCAGAGATCTGGGGACAAGAGCAGGTTCCTTCCAGCACAGCGACCTCCAGCCCTGGGTATCCCCGGGAGCACCCCAGGGTGACCCCAGGCAGTCCCGGGGATCGCTGCCATCATCCCTCCGGTGCAGCATCCCACCGACACCGGCCCTGGACACCCCCGGATGACTCTAGGAAATACCGGGGACCAACGGTAGCATCCCTCTGGTACCAGCCTCAGCACTGCCAGGTGACCCCAGACAGCTCCGGGGACTGGTGCCAGCACCCCTCCGGTACCATCCCTGGGCACTCCGGGGTGACCTCGGGCAGCCCAGGGGCCGGTGTCACGCCTTCTGTACCACAGCCCCTCGCCGGTACCGGCCCCGGCACCCCCGGGTGACCCCAGACAGCCCCGAGGACCGGTGCCAGCACGCCTTCTGTGCAGTATAACGCCGGTACTGACCCCGGGAGCACCCCCGGGCGACCCCAGACAGCCCCGGGGACCCCTCCGGTACCATCCCTGGGCACCCCCGGGTGACCCCATACAACCCCAGGGCCGGTGTCACACCCCCTGCACCGCAGCCCCCCGCCGGTCCCGG
>VYZX01012729.1:4080-29928 GCA_013401335.1 Brachypteracias leptosomus
AACAAACAGCATGAAATGCATTAAAACTCAAAGGGAGTTTTTGTTGTTGATCGAACATGCTTGTTAATTAATGTAGTCAAATGGTCTATGCCCACCAGCAGAGAAACAATATTGAGGGAAAAGAGGAAAAAAGAGGAAAAAAAAAAAAGACCAAAAAATTGCAAATACTTAAGCAGTGCAGCAATCCCATACAAGGGAAAGAGCACAAAATGGGATATGATAAAGAAAAAGATAGTAATGTGTAAAGCAATGCTGATTCTCAAGCATTTCACAATGTGTGTTGTAATCATATTTCATAGACTGTACTCACTGAGTAAAAACTACAACATTTGTTTTCCCCAGGCTGAGGGCAACCCACTCTGGACCATTTCAGTGACTTCTTTGGGACTCCTGACAGCCCAAGGTGGGAGGCCAAGGGAGGAGGTGTGCTGTAAACTGATAGCTACCGTAACAAATCCAGGCATCAAGGTTCCTCTACAGACTGCAATTATCAAATGGAAAACAAAAATATGTAGCTGTTCCCACCAGATCATATTTAAGGGACATTTTAAAGAAGACTCGTGTTATTGTAGCACAACTATTATTTCATGGTCAGCCATTTTGCAACAGCTCTAAATCCACAAATATCATGCATCACCACAATATTCAACGTATATTAGAAAATATTATAATGATGATAATTCAGTGCCCTAAATTGCTGTTCATTGACAAACAGGCAAATTGTTGCCAAATTGAACCTAGTAACACCTTGATGATTTATTTCTTATATCAAAGAGAGACTTAAGATGAAGACAACATTGGGTCCTTTCTTAATTCCTACACTGACCTGCTATACTGTAGTGGTAAAAATCACTTAAAATATGTATGTCTATTGATATCCTGGGGATAATACTCCATATTTCCAAAGACAAAGATAAGATGCTTGGATATGACACTCTGAAAAGCAGTAATATTAAAATGGACCTTAGTTGTCTCACCATCAGCATAGGATGCTGAGTCACAAAATATCTCTTATTGCTCAAATATACCAGCTGAGCTTTGCCTCTTCTTATCACCTGTTAATGCTTGCAGTCCATAACCTATTTGTTAAATACTGTATTAGATGCAAAGTATCTGAGGGATTACAAAACTCAAGATATTTCATCACATAATTTTGTGAGACTTGAGTTCAGTTATAGAACAACCTATAAGAAAAAACAACCACAACTAATGGAATAGCCAGAAAAGGTCTGGCATGACCAGACAGGGCACTTCAGTGCTCACAGTGCTGCCCGTTGGGTAGTCCACTAAAATGAGTTTTTAAAAAGCAATGCAATCACAGAAAGTCAACTAAAAGATTGGATTCAACAAGAAAGTACTAACCTCTCATGTCCTAAATATTTAAAATTTATAAAGCATGGATTGCAACACTCTCAATATTAACCAAAGCACCTAAAGAGCTGTCTGAAGATATGATCAATAACAAATTATAGATCTGTCTGTTGTATTACAAAAAGAAGTATTTATCTTACAGACCCATGTACAACTATATCAAAATACCTCAAAATGACTGTTGCTTTAAAAATAAAATAGGTTCATTCTCTGTTAACTGCCTAGTTACAGTGTTTATCCTGCTTTCCTTTTTTCCTCAGGATCCAAAATATATCTGTTTCACAGGCAAAAGTCTATGTTCTTTGTTTGTTTTAAATAAGGCTTATCTGCAGACTATTTCCATGTTCAAATCTCTGAAATTTTATACTCTTGTCATATGATTCACAGACTGACATATAGACCACCAGGATCTGCCAGTCTAAAACAAATATTAGGGTTAAATACAGATTCAAAGTCATACTTTGATGTCAGAGTCATGGGAAATATTTTTAATGGAAATAGTTATCAGCTTTATATGAAATGAGGCTACAATTATAGGTCAATGTATAATCAAGGTCCACTGCAAAGTTTAGCCCAAAGGCCAGGCCTGGTTTTGTGCAGGCTCTTTTATCATTTACCTTGAATAATGCAGGAATTACCTCAATTGCAGAGACATCCCCACATGGTGAGCTAACATGAGTGGGGCCCTTCAAATGTGACAAAAACATCTGGTTGATGATTTCATATACCATTTATTTTACCTTTCGTGTTAACTGACATGTACAAAAGCATCTGTATACCACCACCACCTGTTATTAACTCATGTAATACCTACACATATAGAAAAAGTTACCCCTGTATTTCACAACAAGAGTGACTTTTATAAAATGAATTCTAGTTTTCTTTAAGAACTTGAGCTCTTCCTACTCCACAATTCCAGGATATACAGATTTGGGACTTCAGGACCAGCAAAGAAAAAAAAAGTAGCATTCATTTTATATGGAGAAGCTGATGTTTACAGAAGGCAAAAAACCCCACGATACACTTCTAACACGGAGCATTACTATGGGATCTGGGAAATATATATAAATATGTTTCTAAATATACATATGTATTTAGAAGGCTCAACAGCCAAGACGTTATTTTGTTCTTAAGATAAGAAAAAAATTAATTACAGTAGTACAACTACAATGTGTTTGTTTTTTCTGTTGAGTAGTCTAAAGTAGGTCAAGTTAGGAACATCCATTAGTGCTCCTATAAATAGATCCATACTAAGTTCACCTGCTTGTAAACTAATGTAGAGCAGCAGAATTTTAAATACTTTTTCCTTTAATCTGACAAGTTAGCTTATTCTGTATATAGATAATGATAAAAAAGAAGCCATTAAGTCCTGCGTGATTTTTAAAAGCTGAAGAAATGACAATGGATACATGAAACTGGGACACACACTTTTTTTTCCTCTGCAGAAAACCAAATGTACATGCCTCCACCTATAAGTTTAGAGATCTGAAAGACTTCTGCAGAGATGTATTATAGATGAGTCACATAGTTTCCCCTTGATAGCCAGACAAAAGAAAGAAGAAAATTCTGCATAAATCACTTCACATTTTCCCTGTAACGCTCCTGAATATATCATTATGCACCTCACCTTTTCAAAGACTGTGATTTTCATCCTTCTGAGGTTTTTTTTTTGGTTGGGTTTTTTTTAAGATACCAAAAGCATTTCTTATTTAGCAACTTGAATTTGTCATTAGGCAATTTTCAAACAGGTCTCATAGCTCTTTTATCCTTATTCATTTCTTTTTTCTTTTTTAATCTGAAATAGTCCCTTGTTGCTTGATTTGCAGATCTGTATCAGCACGTGAGGATTTCACTAGCTTCAGCCAAGTACAGAACAGTTCAATTCCCTTGAGTACTGAAGGTAAGAGTCAATTTAGAAGCAAGCTAAAGGTATAGCACTCTGTTCTCTGTCACACAAAACATCATTTTACTCACCCAGGCATCTTAATAACAAAATTCAACTCTGGGTATTTTTCTCAGCAGGGCTCAGAACTGTTTAGAGATGGCATCAGAAAGCTTATTGAAGACCTGGCTTTTAAAAAATTTAATATATCAGTTTTCCAGTAAGGTAAAAGTCCCTACATTGGTGGGAGTTTAAAGTTAGCATGTATCCTTCAACTTTGTATTTCATCTCATTTAGGAAAAATAGCTTTCAAAGGTTTTGGTTTTGTGTCACTAAAAATCACCGTTAATTTTGCCAAAAAAAAAAAGAAAAAACAGATCTACACTATTTTATCATCTTCCTTTTTTAAAGTACATGGGTTTCCTATCATTTAGACAGCGATTTACCTTCAGTTCTCATTTACTAGAATTTGCTAACATATAGCTTCAATTTATGACTTTTTTGATTTAAATTCCTACTGTTGGAAAGAAAAAACAGCCACATATCTGTTTTAAAGGTCTTTTGCATTACACACCACATCAATGGACAAACACACTCAAGCTAAGGGATCTCTAACTTGCATAGCTTAAAGTTAATTCTTCCCATTTCAGTTCTTTCTCCCCTAAGGGAACGAAAACTGGCAAAGGCCTCAAGTCCCAGGGGAGGATGATCCCCAAGGAGTCCCAGCACCGCGACAGCAATGCAGGCCACCCAGCCTCACCACAGAGACATGAGGCACCCAAGCCTGCTGTCAGCTCCTGGGCTAAGTTTGAGCGACAATTTGATTGAATGATACTATTCTGCAGTTTTACTTTTCTTTTGCCGAACTGCATAGTTGCATGCCACTTCTGGCTTTTCACCTCATCCTTCACTGAGAAACTCCACTAAAATTGCTTCAATTGAGTTTCCATGCTATGCCACAGTATTTTCTTTTTTGGTCTTTTGCACAACATGGATTTTACCTTAGGCATCAAACAAATTCTCCATTTTAATAACAGAAAATACTATAGCATTTTTCATTGTTCTTTGCTCAATTTGTTTTGCTGAAGTCAACATGAAAAACAATTTCAAACTTCTCAGTAAATGCTTCATTTACGAATGCTCCATTCCAAGTGCCTACAGGGTTACAATCTGGTCTATGACAATTTTATTAATTTTTTAATCAAAAGCATTAAATCAAATCTAAAATAAATAGTACTCAGTACTTCTGCAGTGCCCTCCAGCACAGTATGGACAATAATGACTTTTGCCTCACTGCACCCTGAGGAAGAAGCCTACAGGTTATTCTCCAAATTCTTCTTCTATTTGAGGAAACTGAGGCACACAAGATTTCCTTTCATGTTTCTGAGGTTCATCTCCAGCCTTAGATGTTTCCAGTTTTTGGTCATCTCTCCAAGACAGACAGAGCTTTACTTTCAGAAAAATCTGAAATACTCACATGTGCTCCTGAACTCAATCACAAAGGACAGAAGCTAAAATGACACTTTAAAAATAAATAGTATTAAGCAAATTTCTGAAAACATCCAAAAATATCTAGACTCATCACTGCAGACACCACCACAGGCTCCATCACCATTGCAGGGTGGTGGCTGCAGAGAGACCCAAGAAAGCATCAATTCCCTCTGAGTGGCTTGGTTCCCAAGCCCACGCCAGCTTGTGCGCACCACTCATTGTCACTCAAAACTCTTACGTGACACATGATGAAACCTGAACAACAGTCAAACTGCACCATCATCACCCCCTCACTACGCTATCCATAGATCAGCAAAGAAGACCTCTTTGTCTAAAATGGACTGAGGAACTAGTGTAGGAAGAACCACAGCTCCAGAAGCACTCTGCAAATTAACTGTAAATTATACAAAAAGGAAGGCATTTCAAACAAAATAACTCATTTAGTGCCATTTGTCGCACCAAAAGAAGTACACTAGCTTCAAAATATAATTTCTTAAAACTTCTTCTCAGAGGCCTTTTTTTCCCATTTGTGATTCTTTCCCTTTTTTACCCCAAGTTAGAGCAGTAGGGACTGAATTCAGCACATGATGGAGGTGCAGTATTTCCAAGCAATTGTATTTCTATTGTGTTGCCCATAATAACAGCTCAGCCTGGTGTTTCATTATCCTGCAAGGACAGTGCAAACCACAGATGTGGTTTTTGTTGAGACAGTCTCATCTTTTCTCCTCCCCCGATGGCCACGTTCATCACTGGATCCTTCTGTCCACCTTCTCCTTTCCACTTATACAAGCATTTGTATCATTACACAAAAGATCTAAATTAAAATTGTTTAATAAAACCAATTTTAATTATTTAGGTTTCCCAGGCTGGGCCAGTTCAGTCTAATTAACAGTCTCATAAAAGCTTAGGGAGGCACAAGGGAGGAAGCAAAGCATGGCCAAGACTGCTTCTTTCAGCAGCAGAGATGACTTAAAACGTCTCTGTGGCCTCAGACTGTTGTTTGAAAGGGTATCTTTCATCTGCAGTTTCGCACACAGCTCAAGGCATTCATTTCAACATTCAGTAACTTGCACTGCCCTACAGCCAACTTCATCCTTCTTCTATTGACTCCTTCAAAACTCTACCTGTTTTCAACTAATCTAAATAATTGTCTTGCGCAACAAAGTTGCCATCTCAGCACTCCCCCTCTTTGAAAACAAGCATGTTTTCCATGAGTAAATCCCTTTTGCCCTTGTATACTGCTGACCTATTTTCCATAATTTGTTTTTCTTCCTGCCAGTTTCTATCTACAGCAGAACTTCATTTGTCACCATATGAGTACTTACTTAAACAACTTCATACAAATTACTCAAATTCTAATGTCTTCCTTAGAGGAGACCAAATTAAGACAGAGTCACAAAAATGCTTTTAAATGCTACTTCCTGAGTTCAGTAAAAGCTAAGATACATAAACAGAAGGAAAAAAACTCACACATTTTGTGGTTGAATTCATCCATTTCACCAAAAAGAAAAACCCCAAAAAGGTGAAAGCATCAAAGTCATATATATATTAAAGAGGCAAGTGTTCAAGTGCTTCTCTTCCTCAAAAGGTCATAGCACTTTATACGTAATCTGTACATAAATATTCTTTTAAGACTAAGGAACAAAATTCAATGAGAAGTCAGAATAACTTATGTCAATTAGGATTAAAGGGAGGTAGACACTGTTAAACCCACATTTAAACATTCTGAGTGTGATTTAAGGTTTCCTTATTTGTCACTTCACCAGTTATAAACAAGCTAAAGCCAAGTTGAAGGTTGTGAAATGTAGAGGAACTTCTTATGAATTTCCCATAAACCAATTTTGAATCCCAGAGAAGAGAGTCAATGAATATAGTCCAGTCTGAAGTCTCCCTGAAGAAATATTTATTAAAGTTTTGGTTTAACTCTTCATACCTATTTCTGAAACTGGAAGAAATCTACTTTTAGAAAACCAGGGGAAAGTAAGCACTACTATTCTACCAGTCTAAACCTTATTTCTTTAAACTATGAAAGGGATGTTTGAAGAAACCCGGAGAAAAGCAAATGCTAGGGTTTTAGTAAGTCGCAACTTTAGAAATCAAACTGCACTGAGTGCTTCTTCCACTCCATCCCTGGGCACTTCCACTTTCTAGTTTCACAGAATACATCAAATTTCAGACTAACTACACTATTTTAGTACCTTGTTATGGCCAGCTCTGGGTATTTCAGAGGACAGTGCAAGAGTCACTATAGTAGATAACTGAAGTAATTTGCCAGTAGGCTTTTCTCTCATCCTTGGGAAGCTAGATCTGGAGTGCATTCTGTACTTCCTCAAATGCCAGCAAATTTGTAAAGGATAATACTGGACTACTGACCTGGTTTCACTGGGGTGGAATCATACAATCAATCTTGTATTCAGAAAAGCTGCATTTTTGAGAAGACTGCAGCACCCAATTTGGTAAAAGGCTCTGGTTTTGTTTGTGGCCAGCCATGGCATGCCAGTCTCCATAGCAAGCAATGTCTTTAGCAGCTTCAAGTCAGCCAGATGCCAATGCTAGGAGAAGCGAAAGCCAGGGCAGATGACCCAAGCTGGCCAAGAGAAATATTCCATAACACAAATGTCATGCTAACTATAAACCAGAAAGTTTACTGGGGATAGCCCCTTCTCCTAATGGCCACCATCCCTGAAGGGTCTTGTCTGTCATTCTGCTCCTAAGGCCTGCTCTCCTCTTTGCTGTGACCATCCCACTTTCACTGAGGCTGCGGTGCTCACAGAGCTTGACATCCAGCATTCCCTGCTAGGAGTGCACAGGGGTCGAGTATAACTTTGTGTACTTTCTGTTAGTACTAGGTTTTATGACTATTGTTATATTTTATTAAATCTGTTTCCATTTCAACCCACGGGTCCCCTTTCCTTTTTCCAGTTCCCCTTCTGGGGTGGGGAGGGAGTGGCAGGGTATTTGTCAGTCATTGGGTGATAGAACAACTGGCTAAACGTGGACACCTACCAACATTCTTGACTAGAGGGGAAGGAGAAAATCATCTGCTTTATCGTCACAGGACTCAAATCTTGAAGAGACTAGAGAATGAACCTTTGAAATAANGATGCCAATGCTAGGAGAAGCGAAAGCCAGGGCAGATGACCCAAGCTGGCCAAGAGAAATATTCCATAACACAAATGTCATGCTAACTATAAACCAGAAAGTTTACTGGGGATAGCCCCTTCTCCTAATGGCCACCATCCCTGAAGGGTCTTGTCTGTCATTCTGCTCCTAAGGCCTGCTCTCCTCTTTGCTGTGACCATCCCACTTTCACTGAGGCTGCGGTGCTCACAGAGCTTGACATCCAGCATTCCCTGCTAGGAGTGCACAGGGGTCGAGTATAACTTTGTGTACTTTCTGTTAGTACTAGGTTTTATGACTATTGTTATATTTTATTAAATCTGTTTCCATTTCAACCCACGGGTCCCCTTTCCTTTTTCCAGTTCCCCTTCTGGGGTGGGGAGGGAGTGGCAGGGTATTTGTCAGTCATTGGGTGATAGAACAACTGGCTAAACGTGGACACCTACCAACATTCTTGACTAGAGGGGAAGGAGAAAATCATCTGCTTTATCGTCACAGGACTCAAATCTTGAAGAGACTAGAGAATGAACCTTTGAAATAAGATAAAGGTCTTTATATTTTACAATTAAGAACTGATTCAGTATAATGGCAAGGCCAGATTAAGAAAAAAAAATAGAAAATTCTGTGACAAAGATTGTGGTTTCTCACTGAAATTAATAAAGCTCACAGTGTTCTAACAGAATGATATGATTTGAAGAAAATATGGGGAGAAACAAACAGATTAATTTAAAACCTGTGACTTTTCATTTACAAAAATCAGCAGGTTCCCCACTTTTGTTGTGGTCTATCCTCAGCTACTGACAAGCTCAGGATAGTTCCTTAACATTAATAGTTATAACCTTTTTGTAGTTTGATTTAATTAAAAAGACCCAACTCAAGCAACAAAACTTAAAGAAATATCTTGCACGTGTGTATTCTAGACAGCGAGGGGAAAAGGAAGCTTTAAAATTAATGAAATGTGCTCATCCTTCTCTCTTTACGTTTGTTACTACCTCTTCGAAGGTAGTAACAAACAGAGAAAAAGAATGAGAGCATACACACACACAGGAACAAAACAACAAAACAACCTTTAAAATAGAAAAGCTAATACTTTCCTAAGGAACTGACTGAAAGATAATGTTACCTAAAGAATTAATAATCTGGATGAGCAAGTTAAAAATAAAGTGATTAAATTTGCCAGTGAAATGCAACTTAGGTTTTAAACAATCTTTTATAACATGATCAATGAGCTTTGGGAGGCTTTTCAGATATAAATATATATATCACTGGTGGACTGAGAAGCCTGGTGACTGAGGAAAGTGAAACTTGAATAAATGTTAGATAATGCATTCTGAAAAACGCAATCTAGTCTAAGCTTCAAAGGGAAGAACCTTGGAAAAAGTAGCACCACCTCTCAAAAAAACCAACAGCAAAAATCACCACAAATTAAAGAATTAATTGATGATAATACTAAGGTAGATTTAATATACCTAGTTTTTACTGCAGCATCAAGTATTTTTGCAGCAAATTGAGCTCTAGAAGTTATTTCAAGTGGGAATTCCCAGTCTTCTGCCCTCTTGGGGTATTATTGANAAACCGCATTTCTACTTGTATGTCTCTGTGGATATGACTGGAAATGATTCCTCTTCATGTTGGAAAGGATGTAGAATGTAAGCAGGAAAAATTTAGAAATACAGTAAATCACAGAGAGGATAAACTGTGCAGCCTGAGTACGTGGAGAATAGCAGAGATATCTATGCCCATCCATGCTTAGACTGATCATACAAGAAGGGGTGATTGAGAGGCTACTTCTGCTGACTTGTGGCAATGGTTTGGGAGCGTCTTTCAAGCTTTATGAGAAAAATAGTACAACTTCCCACTCATCATGCATTACTACAGACATCAGATGGAGGGAAGCACAGATGCACACATAAGAACTGACAATCTAGCGGTGCATATGCTGAAGCAAACATTTTTAAGCACTGGAAAGTTGGAAGCNCATGCCAGTCTCCATAGCAAGCAATGTCTTTAGCAGCTTCAAGTCAGCCAGATGCCAATGCTAGGAGAAGCGAAAGCCAGGGCAGATGACCCAAGCTGGCCAAGAGAAATATTCCATAACACAAATGTCATGCTAACTATAAACCAGAAAGTTTACTGGGGATAGCCCCTTCTCCTAATGGCCACCATCCCTGAAGGGTCTTGTCTGTCATTCTGCTCCTAAGGCCTGCTCTCCTCTTTGCTGTGACCATCCCACTTTCACTGAGGCTGCGGTGCTCACAGAGCTTGACATCCAGCATTCCCTGCTAGGAGTGCACAGGGGTCGAGTATAACTTTGTGTACTTTCTGTTAGTACTAGGTTTTATGACTATTGTTATATTTTATTAAATCTGTTTCCATTTCAACCCACGGGTCCCCTTTCCTTTTTCCAGTTCCCCTTCTGGGGTGGGGAGGGAGTGGCAGGGTATTTGTCAGTCATTGGGTGATAGAACAACTGGCTAAACGTGGACACCTACCAACATTCTTGACTAGAGGGGAAGGAGAAAAACATCTGCTTTATCGTCACAGGACTCAAATCTTGAAGAGACTAGAGAATGAACCTTTGAAATAAGATAAAGGTCTTTATATTTTACAATTAAGAACTGATTCAGTATAATGGCAAGGCCAGATTAAGAAAAAAAAATAGAAAATTCTGTGACAAAGATTGTGGTTTCTCACTGAAATTAATAAAGCTCACAGTGTTCTAACAGAATGATATGATTTGAAGAAAATATGGGGAGAAACAAACAGATTAATTTAAAACCTGTGACTTTTCATTTACAAAAATCAGCAGGTTCCCCACTTTTGTTGTGGTCTATCCTCAGCTACTGACAAGCTCAGGATAGTTCCTTAACATTAATAGTTATAACCTTTTTGTAGTTTGATTTAATTAAAAAGACCCAACTCAAGCAACAAAACTTAAAGAAATATCTTGCACGTGTGTATTCTAGACAGCGAGGGGAAAAGGAAGCTTTAAAATTAATGAAATGTGCTCATCCTTCTCTCTTTACGTTTGTTACTACCTCTTCGAAGGTAGTAACAAACAGAGAAAAAGAATGAGAGCATACACACACACAGGAACAAAACAACAAAACAACCTTTAAAATAGAAAAGCTAATACTTTCCTAAGGAACTGACTGAAAGATAATGTTACCTAAAGAATTAATAATCTGGATGAGCAAGTTAAAAATAAAGTGATTAAATTTGCCAGTGAAATGCAACTTAGGTTTTAAACAATCTTTTATAACATGATCAATGAGCTTTGGGAGGCTTTTCAGATATAAATATATATATCACTGGTGGACTGAGAAGCCTGGTGACTGAGGAAAGTGAAACTTGAATAAATGTTAGATAATGCATTCTGAAAAACGCAATCTAGTCTAAGCTTCAAAGGGAAGAACCTTGGAAAAAGTAGCACCACCTCTCAAAAAAACCAACAGCAAAAATCACCACAAATTAAAGAATTAATTGATGATAATACTAAGGTAGATTTAATATACCTAGTTTTTACTGCAGCATCAAGTATTTTTGCAGCAAATTGAGCTCTAGAAGTTATTTCAAGTGGGAATTCCCAGTCTTCTGCCCTCTTGGGGTATTATTGATGAATATTAATGTAATATATACTTATTTGATGAATAAAAACAAACTAAATGTGCAACTGTATGACCTCAAATATTAATGAAGAAAATTAGTCAAAAAGCTTAAGTAGCAGTGAAAATAAAAAATTACTGGAAAAATGTCAATATTCTTCTGTCTTATTTATCCACAACTTTTGAGAAAGCAGACACAGATTATGACTACAAAGTAACATCTGCAGGTAACCCATGGCCTCACTATACAGAAAAGTACTCTTATTACCTGTTATAAACTACACTGTGTAGAAAAGCACTTTATTTTACTTCTTTTAAACTAATTCGAGCCAATCTACATGTAGGACAGACTGTGCAATGCTGTAAGTAGAACAAGAAAACCGCATTTCTACTTGTATGTCTCTGTGGATATGACTGGAAATGATTCCTCTTCATGCTGGAAAAGATATAGAATGTAAGTAAAAAGGATTTAGAAATACAGTAAATCACAAGAGAGGATAAACTGTGCAGCCTGAGTACGTGGAGAATAGCAGAGATATCTATGCCCATCCATGCTTAGACTGATCATACAAGAAGGGGTGATTGAGAGGCTACTTCTGCTGACTTGTGGCAATGGTTTGGGAGCGTCTTTCAAGCTTTATGAGAAAAATAGTACAACTTCCCACTCATCATGCATTACTACAGACATCAGATGGAGGGAAGCACAGATGCACACATAAGAACTGACAATCTAGCGGTGCATATGCTGAAGCAAACATTTTTAAGCACTGGAAAGTTGGAAGCTCTTTGTCTATGCAGTTCAGGTCATCTAAATAGCATTTCAGTACTAGGCATTTTCCTATCAAAATGAGGTAGTCAGGAAGAAAAAGAGATGATGAGTTTAGCAACCTGATTTCCTCATAAGAAGATCCTGAAATGCACAAATACTGAGCTGTTATAATCTGCTGAAGGTAAAGAAGGAGGATTATTTGCAAAGGGCTGGATAGGGAAGAAGATCAGAACAGAACTTCCATGTAGTATACATCCATGTAGCTGGGAGAAAGGAGGTGAAATGAGGTTAAATATCAGAAGCAAATCCTTAATGGGGTGATATATCAAACTGTGAAAGTCTCCCAAGGGAAGAAGCAGAATCCCCACTGCTCAACACATGTAAAAGCAGCGTGGACAAAGAACTACAAGATAGGCTACAGGGAATAACTCAATACATAGCAAGAGGATGGTTCAGATGACCTAATAATATAACAGGATTTAAAATTGCTAGATAATTCTATTATCATTAACCACATTCACAGTAGCACAAGCTAAAACGCTGTTGCTATGGTAATCAATCCTTATGCATTGTTGCAGAAAATGACTGAGATACAAGGGATGGAAATGAATTGAACCAGCCCTTCCTGTTCTCAATGAATTCAATGTACCAATCAATTGAGAAACTATCTAACATGAAAGTTTACATCTAGCTTCCCACAAGCCTTTTAAAATAAATAGTAAAGCGCAACTGAATGTCTGCCATTCAAATATGGGTTCTCTTTAGACATAAGCAGTTAGTTCAGATTCAAGGTAGGAGCAAGGCTTCAGCATAGAAGGGATGCTGCTGTCAACAGATGGATTGCTCTCATCATCGCGCTCTGAATCCCTTTCTCTTATACTGCTTGAATTCTCTTGGCCCAAAGTAAAACAACATTATTGAAAGACCAATGCATGCATACTTTTGCTCACATGCTACTACAGGTCCATCTTGTGAGAATATGAGACCAACTTGTTTTTCATGTGGAAGGCAAGAAAAAAAGACAGCAGAGACAATCATTTTCACTGGCACTTTCTAAGTAGCCCTATCAACAACAAATTGTAGTAGTGAAGGCATCCTACTTTTTATTCTTAATTTATACACTCAGCTGAAAAGATACAACTTTTGAAGACTCAAGCTACAGGAAAACAAATGATCAACAGTCTCTTAATCACATATTATCAACTTTAAATCAATTCCTTTCCAGCGCAGATGTTACTACAGTGTTGTAATGAAGTGCAGATCTCACAGCACACTAGAAAGTGCTTACTGGTTTGCTCTACTCAACCTTCCCCTTTCCTTAGAGTATCAGAATATTTGTCAGGAAATCAAGAAGTGAAACCTGACAGTAATAAAATTCTTAGAGCTAAGAAAAATTTTGCAACTCAAATTTTGAAAAACTGAGTTTAAATCATTCCTGGTACCACTCAACAGGATCTGTATGAATCTCTATTAGTAAAACTGGAAAATCCTACTAAGTTTTTTAATGACAACTGAGAATTTAAAATAAGATACTAACACTCCTCTTCCTTCAAAACAAAAAGTCTTCAGCAAAACACAAGACTCAAGTGGAAACTAAAGCTCAAATCACTCCATGGAAACCTGCCACACTCTCCAAGTTTCGTAACACAGTTAAAAATGGGTACAGAGCATATTTAGGAAAAACTATATGCATACGTGTAGAGAAGACAAATAATTCTGCTCCTTGGAATTTCACAGCAACGCCTCCTTTCAAAAAATGCTTTCTCAAGTGAAGAAATTTTTTTTTTAGTCTTTTGATAGTCTACAGCATTTTTAAGAAAAATAAGTCAAAGTAGCTCACACAAACGGGAGGGGTAATACAGATTATAGGAGCCACGCAATCCAAAAGGAACATGTTTTTACCTGTTAGTGCTAGTATTTTAATTTAACTTTTACTCACTGCTTTGTGCAGCACTATACAAAATATTCATTAGAAATGGGAGGGAGGGCGGTGGTGGTGTCAAAAAGGAAGCAGTTTTATATTCTGGTTTGAAAACCAACTATGAGCAAGCAAGTACACCAGAAGGTAGAAATAAATTTTAAAATCCTCAGTTACAAAATATCTGAAAGAGACCAAAAATAAACCAGTTTGGTTTTTTAAAAAGCCATTAAATTCAACCTTAAGGAATGTATTATATTTTAAGTGAGAAGCAAGATACATATGTCAAGGAAAAGATCAGACCCACAGCGGAGCTTTCAATATTCACAAATGTATATAGAAGCAAAATATTTGGTAGATATGCTATACAGT
The DNA here is from genome assembly GCA_013401335.1 of Brachypteracias leptosomus. Taxonomy (NCBI): domain Eukaryota; kingdom Metazoa; phylum Chordata; class Aves; order Coraciiformes; family Brachypteraciidae; genus Brachypteracias; species Brachypteracias leptosomus. The sequence goes on from VYZX01012729.1 coordinate 18,609, forward strand.
CACCCTTGTACATTAAAAATGTATTTATATAATGTATTTTTTTTTTGTAAAAAACTTCTCAGAGATAAGGAGAGAAAATGACTCAACCACTATCGGAACATTCTTGAAATGCTAGAACATGCCTGAATTCATGAGACATATTCAATTGATGAAGATACATCTTTTTTATTGAAAACAGTCTGTAATGCACTGTATGTATATNGACCAAAAATAAACCAGTTTGGTTTTTTAAAAAGCCATTAAATTCAACCTTAAGGAATGTATTATATTTTAAGTGAGAAGCAAGATACATATGTCAAGGAAAAGATCAGACCCACAGCGGAGCTTTCAATATTCACAAATGTATATAGAAGCAAAATATTTGGTAGATATGCTATACAGTCACCCTTGTACATTAAAAATGTATTTATATAATGTATTTTTTTTTTGTAAAAAACTTCTCAGAGATAAGGAGAGAAAATGACTCAACCNAACTGAAAAATTAAATCAAGGAGCCAAAAAACAGACAAACAGATGGTAAAAACTGGCAAAAATAAAAAGTAAAAATCATGCTCTTAAGTACCAACAGATGCGGTGACCTTAAAATAGTACTCCTGGAGGATACACAAAGAAAATAATCCCAGATTGTGAATTCTGGGCCCGTCTACTGCTGTACTAGAGCCACAAAATACACTGTACTGTGTAGAAAAAAAACATGTCAGAGATGGTGGTATCTGCATTGCCAGTCTACTAAAATAGAAAAGAAGAAAATTAAACTATCCAAAATAGTCAATGTCTTCACCACCAACAACAAAATAACTGTGTAAATGAGAGATGACTTGCAGAATTCATTTACAGATTTGTAATACTTAGAAGACTGAGCATGAACTGGGTATTTGAGCATCTCTGAAGCATTCCTTCTTGAAATGATATATTCAAGAGTCTCACTCTGGACTGAAGCGAGACTGTGCTTCCCAGATACCACACTGTTAAACTTTGCCATACTAATAGTTTTGCTGACCTCCAATCTTACTCAGGATCTCCTTGATTTCAATCACTTAAAAACTATCCCAGTTCAGAATATTAGTATTAAAACAGGGAAAGAAAAATAATCCAAGATTCAAAAATTGAGAAACTCATGTGTGGTACCTATATGCCTGAAGATCAGCCTTTCTTGAAAGATCTTCTTAAAACCAGAACTTGAAATTAATAATTAGTAGCAGTACTTTTAAAACGCATGACTTCAGACTGATTTTCCAGATTGTTAAATGAATTAAATCAATACTGCTATGCATGATGGAACAAACCCAGCATCTTAGGCCATCATTACAATTTCAGTCTAGCTGTGTATATGCACATATATGTAGTGGGTCTGTCTGAGCTGATTTTCCCCATACAGCCTTCATGCTGCAGTACTGGGACCCAGAGGGTGTTGATAACACACACCCATGTTATGACTATCAGTGCTCACACAGCACCAAAGGTACGGGGGAGCAAGATCTGGGAGGGGATACAACCTGGACAGCCAACCCGAGCTGACCAATAGGATATTCCATACCACATGACGTCAGCTCAACTATAAAGGGAGGAGGACGGGGGGATTCGGGGGAAGACGTTTGTCCTCCGAGCAACCGGTACACGTTCTGGAGCCCTGCTTCCCGGGACAGGCCCGACACCGCCTGTGGATGGGAAGTAGAGAGTAACGGCTTTGCTGCTTTTGCTTCGCACGCGCGGCCTTGCTTTCTCTGCTGTTTATTAAAACTGCTTCTTATCATAACCCACGGGTTCTCCTTTTCCATCTTACTCTTTCCCCACTTGCTTTGCTGACAGAGGTTTGGGGGGCGGGGGGAGTGATAGAGGGACCAGGGGTGGGCACCGGGCACCCAGCCAAGGTAAACCCATCACAATATATAACCATAAAGATAGCTGCTTTTTGGGGCTAAAAGAGCAAAGTCAAATTCAAAGAAAACAAAATCATATTTAACTTTACTACATCTTTTAGTATGCAAAAGTTTAAACTCAGCACTTTCTGCTCTAAAACAGCTACTGAAGCTATCAGGATAACCTTAATAGCTGGGAGGTGACTGAGAACACAACATAAATGTGTTTAAAAACACGACTACAAGAAAAACATTTGTCACACAGTAAGTTTTACAAGTTATATATGGATACATTTAAACATACTGATAAACATATATGTATGTATGTGTCATCAATGGCAGCACTTTAAAATACTGCTCCTAAAAGTGGGTAGTTAATGAGGTGTTCTGTATTTCTAGGATATAAACAAGTATGGACGTGTACTTCCTTTAACATATATATGGATGAATACTGAGAATGCTGAACAATAAAAACGAACAGGAAAGTTTGCTGCATGTTAACTGGCAAACAAAGATATTGTCATAAATCAAATAAATTGTGTCTTTTGTAGAGACTCCAAACTCAGATGACCCAGAAAGGTATCACTTCTTTCCAGGACACCCGCCAGCTTCCAGCCAGCACAAGCCAGCGGCACTTCAGCAGCTGCTGTTTGCCCTGCTCCAACAGCCCGGGAGGCAGTTTCGAAATGACTCCCACCGCCCTGAAACAGTCCCGGATGCAGACACAAGCACTGCTCTGAATTCACCCAAGGCTTCTGATATTTGGCTTTAGAGTAAGACAAGTCAAAGCGTGCCTGACACCAGCGCGCTCAAACCCCTGGGGCCCGGCACAGGAGGGCACAACTTCTCCTCAGCTGTGTATTAACATGCACAATGTGCATCAAACACACGTAGCTGTAAAAGAAAAGCAATCATCAGAGAACTGTGACACATGGAAGTAGGAATATGGGTTCACATAGATTCAAATATAATAATTTATTTTGGTTTTATTTTCTGCAAATTTCCTAGCCTACATCCCAGTATTTTCTGCTGTCCCCTGACACACCAGTACGGAGCTGAAGTGCCTCCTACCCAATCTTCAGCTTTTCAGTAAGACTGACATGTTTTAATTCAGGGAAAAGATGTNGTAATATACAGCCTAAAGGATAATTTTTTTATTGTTTTTTTCATTTTGGAAATAGTTGCGTATGTATGCTGCCTACCATAACATTAATTTTTAAACTACGAAAACTATTTTAAATGGCAAACGTGCTAAAACAATAACAGCCAAGTGATTTTGCTCAAATTCATAAATAGACATCTCTGGTCTGGAAAAAAAAGCATAAAAAAATTCAATCCAAATGAAGTTAAAGTAATCACATGCAGCTGGCATGGAAGTGAGTGATACCTTAATATGGAATCTAGGCAACAATTTTTACTCTTAAAATATCACATACAAGATCAAAAACTAAAAGTAGTATTTATTTCAAAAGTAAATTCTTTACAACAGTGTATTACAGAAAATCTTTAGTTCATTAATATTTATAGTGCCACTTGCCTCACATGTTTCCAATCAATTGCTTCTTCGTGGAAACACTACTTGTGCTGTATTTGTTTTATTTCTGTGTATCCCAAATAGGAAACCTCCCTCAACCAGAATAACTATATCAGCTACAAATCACTTTTCTTTCTTTGGCACAAGGATTCAGCAAAAACCCTTACCAGTACCACAAAGCAGCTGACAGTTAGTTGTTGTGTCTTATGAAAAAACTTTTTTTTTTTTTAATTTATTTTGATTTTATCTGATTTAATAAATAATTAGAAGTCTGGGATTATTTTATTCTTCTGGTTTGCATGACCTACGTAGAAGTAAACAACTTTTTTTACATCCTGATTTTCTAACCAATCAAATTCTAACTCTCCCTGCTCACCCCATCCCCAGCTCTGCAAAGTATCTAGGTTCACCATTTCATATGCAACTCCAAGTAGTTTCAATATAAATTTACAATGGCTTCTTTTCAAATCAGTCAGTGAATGGATTGGCAAGTCTAGTCTATTATCTTCTTTTCTCATCCAGTTATACTGATGAAATAAATTAAAATCTTATGGTACATCGCATCAACTAGGNCCAGCTTCCAGCCAGCACAAGCCAGCGGCACTTCAGCAGCTGCTGTTTGCCCTGCTCCAACAGCCCGGGAGGCAGTTTCGAAATGACTCCCACCACCCTGAAACAGTCCCGGATGCAGACACAAGCACTGCTCTGAATTCACCCAAGGCTTCTGATATTTGGCTTTAGAGTAAGACAAGTCAAAGCGTGCCTGACACCAGCGCGCTCAAACCCCTGGGGCCCGGCACAGGAGGGCACAACTTCTCCTCAGCTGTGTATTAACATGCACAATGTGCATCAAACACACGTAGCTGTAAAAGAAAAGCAATCATCAGAGAACTGTGACACATGGAAGTAGGAATATGGGTTCACATAGATTCAAATATAATAATTTATTTTGGTTTTATTTTCTGCAAATTTCCTAGCCTACATCCCAGTATTTTCTGCTGTCCCCTGACACACCAGTACGGAGCTGAAGTGCCTCCTACCCAATCTTCAGCTTTTCAGTAAGACTGACATGTTTTAATTCAGGGAAAAGATGTCAGAGTCCTTGCACCCCATTAATCTCACCTCCCCAGAATGCTGTGGTGCACACTATCCTACTGAAGCATAATATCATAAGATGCTGCTTCTGCACAGAGACCAATTTTACTAACCTGCAAATCACCAGCAAAATTCATCAGTCCTGATGAGACGAAAAGAGTCTTCATGAAGAGAAGGCTATTCATAGTGACAAAGTGTAACTACAAGGAAGAAATACTGATGGGCTTGCTTTATGAAATCTGTGCTTTGTTGTAACAATTATTGCCTAGAAAATCAAGATAAATAAAACTGGTATGATGGAATACTCAATGGAACTTCCAATGAGTTTAAATAGAGATGCTCACAGATAGGACTGCTTTCTTTTGGGACATTTAATTCAGTCTGTGCTTTCAATAAAGGGGTTGAAATCAGAAGCAATCATTAATTCCTACACTTTAGGAAAGTAAAGATTTCTGAAGACAAACGAGGGTTTCCAAAAGGAAGAGGAAATTAAGTTTTGATACAAAGTGATTGAGCACCGGTTTCCTGCCTACTATTCTGAAGTAGTACTAAGAGGCCCAGAGGTTTGCTCATACTGGATACCTCACTCCTCAGGTGTTCATTCCACAGTCTGTAAAAGCATTTATAATATACAGCCTAGAGGATCTNTTTATCTGATTTAATAAATAATTAGAAGTCTGGGATTATTTTATTCTTCTGGTTTGCATGACCTACGTAGAAGTAAACAACTTTTTTTACATCCTGATTTTCTAACCAATCAAATTCTAACTCTCCCTGCTCACCCCATCCCCAGCTCTGCAAAGTATCTAGGTTCACCATTTCATATGCAACTCCAAGTAGTTTCAATATAAATTTACAATGGCTTCTTTTCAAATCAGTCAGTGAATGGATTGGCAAGTCTAGTCTATTATCTTCTTTTCTCATCCAGTTATACTGATGAAATAAATTAAAATCTTATGGTACATCGCATCAACTAGGTCATATTATGTAATTCCATTCACTCAGTTGCTACACTCACTAAATCTTGCTGTGTCACTTCATGAGGAATCAGGACATTTCTCAAAGTATCCTATAAATTACAATAACCACTTAATACAGCCAAAGAGTACTACATTCAATAATGAAATGCTCGTACTTAAGCAATAAAATCAAGATTAAACTTAAAATTCAAAATAAAACAAAAAACCCAGACAAATTACTTCCACACTGCTCAATTATTAACTCTAAGTTACACAGTACCATTCCCCTTTACAAAAAAGTGAAACCATGTCATCAAAATGACCTGTCTGCACAGGATTTTAAAGAATAAGCACCTGTCCTATTTCTACCAATGGAAGATAAATCAACTATCACTTCTACAAGATAAAGGACAACCCTGGCCCTTTTTCGAAAGCATCTTCTTCATAATTAATGAATCATAGAAAGAAAAAAGTATAAAAATCATCCTTCTCTTATCCAATAAATTAGATAAAGATAAGTTTCCCATTCAGATATAATCCATCTTTTTCCCTTGCCCAAAATAACCACTCTTGACTATTTCTGTTCTGTTTGGAATTAAGTGACTTACCTGAATCTCACCTAAAAACTAGAGAGAGAAGCAAAGACCCCTCACATCCATATTCCTGTCCAGATAAATTGTTCTGTTCTATTGCAGGAAGGACCACGACTTCCACTACAATTAATGACATGAATATTTTCTTAAAATAAGTAACATATGCCATTTAGAAGAAAAATTGTACCAGGAGGAGAATCAGACTGCTTAAAAAACCTATTTTTCCATTTCAAGTCAAGCAAATTCCTCAATGCAAGCTAAGTTAACTGAAAATTAAGTTAATGTGAAGCTAGACTAAAATCAGATTGACTTCTAATGCAGAATTATAAAAGCTTGGCTTGGCACCAAAACCAAGCAAATTATCCATCTTGGGTTTTCTTGTAATTTGAAAGGAACAAGGAAAAAAAAAAGTATTTGGGAACTTTCCAGTTTTGTATTGTGTCTTTCCAATAGAACATAAAAAAGGACAACATCAAGACTCCAGAAAATAAAACAGAGAAGGGATTTGGGGAGANTTTCATTTTGGAAATAGTTGCGTATGTATGCTGCCTACCATAACATTAATTTTTAAACTACGAAAACTATTTTAAATGGCAAACGTGCTAAAACAATAACAGCCAAGTGATTTTGCTCAAATTCATAAATAGACATCTCTGGTCTGGAAAAAAAAGCATAAAAAAATTCAATCCAAATGAAGTTAAAGTAATCACATGCAGCTGGCATGGAAGTGAGTGATACCTTAATATGGAATCTAGGCAACAATTTTTACTCTTAAAATATCACATACAAGATCAAAAACTAAAAGTAGTATTTATTTCAAAAGTAAATTCTTTACAACAGTGTATTACAGAAAATCTTTAGTTCATTAATATTTATAGTGCCACTTGCCTCACATGTTTCCAATCAATTGCTTCTTCGTGGAAACACTACTTGTGCTGTATTTGTTTTATTTCTGTGTATCCCAAATAGGAAACCTCCCTCAACCAGAATAACTATATCAGCTACAAATCACTTTTCTTTCTTTGGCACAAGGATTCAGCAAAAACCCTTACCAGTACCACAAAGCAGCTGACAGTTAGTTGTTGTGTCTTATGAAAAAACTTTTTTTTTTTTTAATTTATTTTGATTTTATCTGATTTAATAAATAATTAGAAGTCTGGGATTATTTTATTCTTCTGGTTTGCATGACCTACGTAGAAGTAAACAACTTTTTTTACATCCTGATTTTCTAACCAATCAAATTCTAACTCTCCCTGCTCACCCCATCCCCAGCTCTGCAAAGTATCTAGGTTCACCATTTCATATGCAACTCCAAGTAGTTTCAATATAAATTTACAATGGCTTCTTTTCAAATCAGTCAGTGAATGGATTGGCAAGTCTAGTCTATTATCTTCTTTTCTCATCCAGTTATACTGATGAAATAAATTAAAATCTTATGGTACATCGCATCAACTAGGTCATATTATGTAATTCCATTCACTCAGTTGCTACACTCACTAAATCTTGCTGTGTCACTTCATGAGGAATCAGGACATTTCTCAAAGTATCCTATAAATTACAATAACCACTTAATACAGCCAAAGAGTACTACATTCANAGGACATTTCTCAAAGTATCCTATAAATTACAATAACCACTTAATACAGCCAAAGAGTACTACATTCAATAATGAAATGCTCGTACTTAAGCAATAAAATCAAGATTAAACTTAAAATTCAAAATAAAACAAAAAACCCAGACAAATTACTTCCACACTGCTCAATTATTAACTCTAAGTTACACAGTACCATTCCCCTTTACAAAAAAGTGAAACCATGTCATCAAAATGACCTGTCTGCACAGGATTTTAAAGAATAAGCACCTGTCCTATTTCTACCAATGGAAGATAAATCAACTATCACTTCTACAAGATAAAGGACAACCCTGGCCCTTTTTCGAAAGCATCTTCTTCATAATTAATGAATCATAGAAAGAAAAAAGTATAAAAATCATCCTTCTCTTATCCAATAAATTAGATAAAGATAAGTTTCCCATTCAGATATAATCCATCTTTTTCCCTTGCCCAAAATAACCACTCTTGACTATTTCTGTTCTGTTTGGAATTAAGTGACTTACCTGAATCTCACCTAAAAACTAGAGAGAGAAGCAAAGACCCCTCACATCCATATTCCTGTCCAGATAAATTGTTCTGTTCTATTGCAGGAAGGACCACGACTTCCACTACAATTAATGACATGAATATTTTCTTNAAAAATCATCCTTCTCTTATCCAATAAATTAGATAAAGATAAGTTTCCCATTCAGATATAATCCATCTTTTTCCCTTGCCCAAAATAACCACTCTTGACTATTTCTGTTCTGTTTGGAATTAAGTGACTTACCTGAATCTCACCTAAAAACTAGAGAGAGAAGCAAAGACCCCTCACATCCATATTCCTGTCCAGATAAATTGTTCTGTTCTATTGCAGGAAGGACCACGACTTCCACTACAATTAATGACATGAATATTTTCTTAAAATAAGTAACATATGCCATTTAGAAGAAAAATTGTACCAGGAGGAGAATCAGACTGCTTAAAAAACCTATTTTTCCATTTCAAGTCAAGCAAATTCCTCAATGCAAGCTAAGTTAACTGAAAATTAAGTTAATGTGAAGCTAGACTAAAATCAGATTGACTTCTAATGCAGAATTATAAAAGCTTGGCTTGGCACCAAAACCAAGCAAATTATCCATCTTGGGTTTTCTTGTAATTTGAAAGGAACAAGGAAAAAAAAAAGTATTTGGGAACTTTCCAGTTTTGTATTGTGTCTTTCCAATAGTACATAAAAAAGGACAACATCAAGACTCCAGAAAATAAAACAGAGAAGGGATTTGGGGAGATGGAGTTTAGAGATGGCAGCTCTTTCTCTGCAAGGAATTGGTTGCTGTCCTGTAGAAAACTGTATTGTAAACCACAAAGCAGGTACACAGGAAGAAGAGAAAGACAGAATAGATAAAATGAGAAGAACATGAAACAGAATGGAAAAAAGGTACTACCAGTACCATCTTCTGAACAAAAATACAGAATTTCTATTTAAGCCTCACAGATACAAGTAATCACTTACATATTTGCACTTTGGTTAAAAGGCTAGAATGCAGAATGTGCATAATGTGAATTTTAAATTAAGAATACTCTACCAAGGGCAAGGGAGAATCCTCTATAGACATAATTAACAGGATTGCTTTAATACACTTAAAACATTTAACCTTTGTGGTCTTTGAAGTGAATAGTGGAAATGCATCTATTTCAGGTTTGTATGGAAGGGCTGTACTGCCCTGAAAAGTTTTACAGCACTGTAAACTAATGAAATAAATTATCTTAATTTGGCTAGATCTATTTTCATTAACTGTATTACTCACTGAGGGAATGAGGACAAATTTTAATTTTACTAATGTATTTCACTTCTGCATTACTGTGGCACGCTGTAATTGCAGCTCCTGCTCAGTATTGCTCTCTTGTCATCAGGGGCCCACCTCGTCCCCACGCTTGCCCAGGCAGGCAGAGCTGCACAAAGCCCAGGACCCACACAGGGAGGCTGGGGCACCTCTGACCCTTGGCGCCACAAGCAGGGCTGTGTGGTGCTAACTCACATTGTGTTCCCACTGGGGCTTTTGAGGACACAACATGGTAGCAGCAACAAGCACATTATGGAAATAGCAAGAGTGCTTCTTTTATAAACAACTAGTTGCAAAACATTATGTAGTCCTGGACTAAAATGTAAACACAGGAGAAGATAAACCTCTTTGACAACATAAAGAAAGAAAACAAGTTCTTAAGAAAAGAAAGACCTGAGACATCCTTTAGATGAAACACTTTTCCAGGCCCAGTAAGGGATTTTCAAATGTCCTTATCTGACATGCTATCAAGGACTGACAAGAGCCAAAAAAGCCAGAGATGATACTGTTCTGCAAAATATTTACAAAGTTAGAAAACTAGAAGAAATAATTTATTTAAAGCTTCTCACAGCATCTCCATGTAATTTAAAGATTATTACTTATATCCCTGGTATCATAAATGTATTACCATTAACTACCATAAGAAGAGGATTATTTAAATAGTTTGGCCCCAAAAAGCAGGAAAACAGCAGTGTATGGTTACTATCAAATCTGAAAATGCCTTTCAGGTGTACCACCACTTTCCAGAAAGTTTCTATAGAACAGAGTAGGTCTTCCCCCAGATAATAGCAGAGACAGAGTTGCTATCACCTCATTCTACTCAGTGCTTGCCAGGCTGTACCCAGAGTACTGTGTCCAGTTCTGGGCACAATTCATGAAAGACACAGATTGGAGAGGGTCAAAGTGAGGGCCATGAAGATGATTAAAGGGTTAGAGAACCTGCCCTCTGAGGAAAGACTGAAGGAGTTAAGTCGTTTCTCCTGGAGAGGAAAAGGCTCAGGGGGGACCTCATCAACAGTATTCCAGTACATAAAGGGTGGTTAAAAAGAGACTTTCTCTTCACAGGGAGCCACATGGAGAAGACAAGGGGCTACAAGTTGAACCAGGACAAGTTATATCTTGATGTAAGAAAGATNAACCAGGACAAGTTATATGTTGATGTAAGAAAGATTTTAAAATTTTTTTTTATAATGAGAACAATCACTGGAACAATCTCCCTAGGGACATGGTAGAGTTCCCATACCTGGATGTTTTCAAGGTGGTACTGGACAGAGTGCTAAGTAGTCTCATCTAGGCTCTCTTCCTCACAAAAGGTGTACCAGATAAGCAGGTCTTTTCCGACCTGTATGATTCTATAACTTTCATCCCAGTTCATATGCCTACTAATATGTATGTGTACATATCAGTGTGAGGATATACACCTAAACATGATGCATGTCTTCTTCTAGAATAATAAAAGCCCACAAGTATTTCTGGTTTTGATTTGGCCCTTTTTTTTAATTGTGGACACATTAAGAGCTACATCCTGCCACTGAATTCATACCCACACAGCAGCATATAACTGAAAGTAGACTGTAGCCCCCAAACTGTCTCACTTATTTAATACACAGTATGAAATGGCACATTATTTTTCAAAGGAGAACAAGATAGATGCCATCATGAAACAGTTTATAAAAGCATCACCACTACAGCTGTCCCCAAGCAATAAAGCTGTTGATTCCAACACTCTACCTCATACAAACTGAAACNACTATGCATAGCACTGTTTCTAATATAATAATAATGAATACAACACAGGAAGAACACTGAAACAAGTCCCCATAATAATCACTTAACTGTGGTCAT